>CM065379.1:19730000-19962500 GCA_033060915.1 Euryodendron excelsum | reverse complement strand
TTCTTTTATAAATAATGTTCATGATCTAAAAGTTCATAACAATAAAAATAAAATTGAATTTTGCTCAAAAAAATATATTTTATAAGTATTTAAAAAAGTTATATCCAAGCATCTTTTTACCATCAATCTTCTGATTAATCATGGCCAGATTTGTGGCACACCAAATTACCCCGATGCGGCCCAAAAGGTTTTGACAGTATACGGAAATGTTTAATTACTGATAAAAAGAGTCAAAAGCCAAAAAAGAAAATATTGGTAAACAAAACATATGCTTTCGCGCCAAAACAGTCTAAAATCTGCTTTTTCAAAAGTTTCTCTCTCTAATGATTTTCTCAGTCCAAATCCCACTCGTAACGCTCGCTCTGCGTTGGTCTTAGCAAATATCTAGGGTTTCGAGTTTCTTTCTTTCTTTGGTGTGCGCGCTCTGCTGAGACGGATCGCTATGTCAGCAACCCCACCTTCTCTCTCTCGGAACGCATCCACAACCACTTGTGGTTCTCTCCTTCAGGAATTGCAGGTTTCACTCTCTCTCATCTTCTTCTCTGCATTGTCCTCGAAATACTACTATATATTTATTGGGTCAATTGCGATTTTGTTAGTGCTTTTCATTTAATCATCTAATTTAATTTTTATTCTAAATTTGTTTGTATTCTGGAATCTCAATTTTAGAAAATGCATCTAGTGCGGTTGTCTACGTATACCAGATTTCTTCATTTATTTTTAATCTATTTTATTCATTTATTTTCTCCTTCTTCTTCTCTTTTGATTCCCAAGAAAATTGGGGGAGAGAAAAGGAAGAGATGGTGTTAAGTATTGCGTGTTCTGATGTTTGGTTTGTGGGAAGGGAAAAACACACTTTGCAGGCCCTTAATCTTAGAAGAATGGTTGATTGATTCTCTTTCACTTTGTTTTACCCCTGTTTATTAGCATTCAGGTGGAGAACCAATCGTTATTTTGTTTCTCATTCTTTTGTTGTTTGTTCTTGGTTCTTTGATTTATAACATTAGAATGTGATTTTTTGGGAATTGTTTCAGTGTTATATTTGATTGCATTTATAGTGTGACCTAATGGTTACTGATTATTCAAGCATAGTTGGGAGTTGATTTAGTCGACTTTTTTTTTGACTTCCATCCATAGTTATATATCTTTATATTGGTGGGTATGGTATGTACCAGTATTGTTGCTGTCACGGTCCAGATTCATATGGTACGATATTATGAGATCACAATACATAACATTGGAGCTAGCCTGTCACTGCCGTAACCTGTCACGGATCTAGTCCCCGATCATGTGTAGCTGTCCGATCTCATGATCCACCCTCCTAAAGGGTAATGTGTCATCACATTGGGCTGGATCTGCAGACCTCCAGCTGGAATTGCTTTGATACCATTATGTCATGACCTAGGATCCACATGGTATAATATTGTTCACTTTGAGCCTTGGCTGCATGACTTTAAAATGTGTTGTACCAAATAGATACAAGTGCCTACGTATATAGCAATTCTCTCTCCATCCCTAGGTAACGGCGGATCACAACACATAATCTTGAAGCTAGCTTGCTGCTGCTGTAGCTTGCCAAGTATCTTGTCCCGGCCCAAGTGCAGCCATCCAGTTATCACAGCATTGGCCCTAAACCTGCCTCTCGGCCTAGGTAAAGTCTCGCGGTTTGTCCTGTGGACTTAACACATGTGGTGGGCTAATAACAATTGCATAGAACCAAACCACACACTAAGTGCTATTGGGCCTAGGCCATCCATGGTAGCCAACATGTGCTGTTTGGCAATACTGAAATGCATCATTAGGTTAGATCTCACACTCGTGCCTTGAGGAGGTTGACATGTGGAGATACCCAAGTCTGCCATGTAAAGCACATGTCCATGTGACATATGTATGATACATGGCAAATGAGGGGATTTTTAGACCGGTAAGGTCCGAAGGTTAGCCCAAACCATATTTGACTTCAATTATAATGTTTTCTTAGCAGTATGGAACTGTTGGTACGGGCTGGTACCGTACTGATGACTACCATCCCGACTATATACAAAACTGGAATCTAGGTATGGTTAGAAAAACATATTACTCTCATGTTTCTTTGTCCTGAAAATCAAGGAAAAACGTTGGTAGCAAAGATTTCAAATGGTACTGGAAAATAATTTTTCTTGCTCCAAAAATTGATTTGCATAAGTGAAGGAAAATAGTAAATGATCGAGTGAAAGGTATAGATGATGAGAGATCAGTCTGCCTAGAAGAGTTTTTTGAGATAGGAGAGGAAAGAGGAGAAAATGGAAAAAGACTTGTAAAGAAAAACCCATTTTAAAAAAGTTTCAGACAAAATTGCTACCAATTTGGCAATATTGGTGGGAAATAAACATAAGAGACTATCATCCGAAACTAAAAGAGAAGAAAACACCACACCACGAACACTTATCTATGTTAAGTTTTGCTTAGAATTGCAAGAAAAAAATTCCATGTACTATCCACTAGTTTTAAAAAAAAAAAACAAATTGATGTTTTCTCTATTTCCCAATTGCCGCTACTGCTGCAATTCCTTTGAATCTGATACAGTAGCTTTTGTTTCTTTCTTTCCGTTTACTATTTGTCCAATTTTCTCCTTTCTACCCCTCCCCCCTCTCTCTAATCATACTTCCTTTGGCTGGCCTTCTCTATATCTCTATTTTTGTTTTGGTTTTTAAAATAACAAACTCAACTCAATCAGCCAGATAGCTTTAGGGTTAGCTGAGTGATTTTTCCTTTGTTCTGTACTACCCAAATAATTTTCCAAAATTGATGTTTCAAATTTTCTTATTTCTGCATTTTTTAGCAACCCACAAAGTACCTTGTGGAGAATATGTTGGACTCTCCATTTGTCCTAGCATTTGTTATTTTCTGTACTTGGGTAGAATGATCAGTCAGAAATTCTCTCTCTCTCTCTCTCTCTCTCTCTCTCCGCGGCCCACCTGATCAGTCTCACTACTGAAGCTCGCCTTGATTGAGTTTTCTATTATTCTGTACATTTTTCTTGCGTACTCATACTATATTGACCTTGGTACTGAATAGGAAATATGGGATGAAATTGGGGAGAGTGATTATGAAAGGGACAGGATGCTTCTTCAGTTAGAGCAAGAATGCCTTGACATTTACCAGAGGAAGGTAGAAAAAACAAGAAAGTACAAAGCTGATTTGCACCAGTCATTGGCTGAGGCTGAAGCTGAAATCACTAGCCTCATCTCTGCCCTCGGCGAACAAGGTTTTGTCCCACAGGTCTGCTTATTTTTACATTTGTAGTTGCTGTTGTTATTTATTTATGTATCATTGATCTATTATGTGTATTATATGATAATTTATTTCCATCTTCTGTAGTATGAGAATGTGAAGGGCACTCTCATGGAAAGGACATCTGCCATAAAACCTGTTTTGGAGGATTTGAGGTTGAAGAAAGAAAAAAGGATCAAGGAGTTTTTGGAAACACAGTTGCAGATTGTTCGCATTTGTGCAGAAATAGCTGGGAATGGCCAGTTCATTAACTCCGCTGAGCCACAAGTAAATGAGCGGGACTTGACAGTGAAGAAGTTGGGGGAGCTGAAGTCACAACTTCAGGAGCTTCAGTATGAGAAGGTTCCCTTGATAATTTAGTTTAGTCTTATAATTATGATAACGCAGTAATAGAAATTTTTTGTCAATCATGTGTTGTTGTGCTCTTTATGCAGAGTCTTCGTTTGCAAAAAGTTGATAATCAGATTTGTATAATTCATGAGCTTTCAGTTGTTATGTCACTTGATCTGAACAAGACTATTGCTGAAGCTCATCCAAGCTTGGGTGATAGTGCAAATGTTCAATCGAAAAGCATTAGCAATGAGACCCTTGCTAGGTTAACAGGTCTAGTCCATTCACTGAAGCAAGAGAAACAACAAAGGCTACGAAAGGTAACCTCTTAAGGAATCTCTCGTCCTGCTCTCTCTTTCTCTGTTTCTTCAAATATATTTTCGCTTGGCAGTTTCATGTTACTTATAATTTATTTTAGTGGAAAGATATCTAGTCAACATGGCCCAAATCAAAATTTAGGTAAATGGAACTGTTAGTTCCTCGTACCCTGCTTCAGGTTTCGCTTAAGGACTGATTTTGCATCACTTTGAAATTTGTGATCTTGTTTGTGGACTCATGGAAGTTTAGCTATCAATGCTTGGCTGCTTGCCTGCATGTTCTGGTATTCGTCCGTGATCTGGCTTATGTTTATCTTTTGTGCATGGAAAATTTGTTAGAATCTTATAAGACTAATGAAGTTAATGTTGGTAAAATTGCTGAGTTTAGTCACTGAGTCTAGGAGATGAATCTGATTTTTACGTTGGTCTTGGCTGGTGGAGCTCAACTATTCTCATCATGGGGTACCACCAGTCCTCTATTTGCAGGTTAGTCCTGCAAGATATGAGGAGCTTATTGCTTGAGGAGGTTTGAGTGCTTGGATTCAAACTTTTTCTAAGAATCTCTGAATGTTATTGGCAAGTTCATAGAGTTTATGTTAGTGTTAGCACAGAACTGTAGCTACATGTTTGCTGATCACTGAGGTTTGAATTACCCTTGGTTGAGAAATGTTCAAAATGGAGAAAGCTATGTATGAATTAAAGCATCCCGTAGAAGCCTGGTTTGACAGTTTTAGAAAGTTCATCATTCTTGTGGTTTTCTAAGCACTCATGGAGAAGGTTACAAATTGTCATATTTTTTACATGTGACAATTTAAATAAAACTTGTAATGATGTGGAACAGATAAAGATCCAAAACTCATTTGACTGTGGAAATATTATGGGAAACTTTTAAGTGTGTGCTTGGAGCTGTGTGAGTGATTGATCCAAGGAGGCTAGGACATGTTCCCATCGCTGAAGATTTATGCTTTTAAGTAATGAGAACGATGGGCATATTGGGTTGTACACCTTTTGCAACAATTAGGATTGCGAAAGTGATATCAAGAATAGTAGAGGCGTGGGAGAAATTTTATTATATTAGTGTGATATTATTTATCAATTTAATTACTATATTCAGAATCCTGGTTAAAAGGCCATGACTATACTGTATTTCCTCTGGAGTGAAAAGGTCAACGGTATATTGTATTTTTTCTTGATGTCAATTTCAAACCTAACGAGTAATAAAACCATCAAGGTATTGAGAACAGAGCTTAAAACAGTTGTATTGGTCCGTTTTCTTGGGTTTTGACGGTGAAGAGGAGAAAATCTTAGCTTGGTACTCCAGCCATACATCAGCTCTGTTTCTTTGGAGACGATTAAACTGCATCAGAGAGAGTTACAGCTACCAGCTGCAACCTAAGACTGTGTTGCTAACTAGGCACTACATGTGAACTTCTATTGCTTGTGAAATCATTCACAAAAATTGAGTAATCTTAAAAATAGTTTAAAGTGGTTTCAAGTGGCGTGCGCTAATTAGGAAACTAAAATGGGTAGAGCAAGGCAGGTTAACATGGGTTGTAACATGAATAGATCATCCAAAGCTGACCAAATCAATATGCTTATATTTGTAAGTCTTGATTTCCCCTGTATTTCTCCTGCTATCTTACTGTTTGAAGCTTGCACCCGTGTGTTCACAACTCGATTCTGTTGGTGAAACTAGGTTGATTGGCTGCTGACTAATTTGATGCTATTTCATAATGTCATCTGTTAGGTTTTGTTCCTTCTGCTTCTTCTTCATCATCTTCTTTTGGGTTATCCTCTACTTGACTTTTTGAATTATAGCTTCGAGACCTTGGAAGCACTCTTATAGAGCTATGGAGCCTCATGGATACACCTGTTGAGGAACAAAAGAGCTTTGATCATGTCACTTGCTTAATTTCTTCTTCCTTTGATGAGGTGTCAAAGCAAAGATGCCTTTCTCTGGACCTTATTGAGCAGGTGATACTTTCTATTTTCATTCCCCTTGTATTTTTGAAGCGTTGTTTATATGTAGTAACGTATGTGCTCCTTACGAGTATTGATTTCCGTTTTTACTAGACTGAAGTTGAAGTTGAACGTCTGAATGCTCTAAAAGCCAGCAAGTTGAAGGAGCTGGTATTCAAGAGGCAAAATGAGCTTGAAGAAATCTACAAAGGAGTTCATATGGATGTGGATAGTGACACAGCACGGAAGATTCTCATCAGCCTCATGGATTCTGGTTTTATTCAATTCCTGTCTTCTCTTTGGTTCATGAAGAATTTATTTGCATGCCCTTGTGCATATGTCTGTATGCTTGTGTATGTTGTCTCTTTGTTCCTCTCTTTGAGTGTTATTCGTGAATTTTCTTCTATATTTTGTTCACAACCCTAAACCTTAACTTACTATGTTTCTCAATCTTATTTTTGATATTCATCCCTGGTAGTTCTTTTTGTCTCTTAGAATTTTTTTTTTGTTTCTTTGAGAAGAATGAAATTCAAGATCAGGTTTTAATGAGAAATTTGTGAAATAGATAATAAACATACATATTCCATTCTTTTATACTCTCCTGAGGTACAAGTACTTGTATATGTGCATTGTGTGTGGGTAATGTGTCTGTCAGATTGTCTAATTCTCGAAACCAGGGCCACTGCTATATGGCCAAATATTCATAATTTCTAATATTCCTCTTATTTATTAGGGTAAAACATTGTTCTTGTGTAACATAGAGCGTCCAGAATTGGCACTTAAGTACTTTTTGAAGTGATTATGTCATGAGGGTAACCAATGAGGGAGTCTCATGTCAATTATACAATAAACTCAAATTACTATACATGCTTGCTGGGTGCATGTTGCACATATCCCATACCCTTTGACCTTACCTAAGTGTCTGACAGTCTGACTTGGGTACTCCAAAACATATAGAGGAGTACATGTAACATGGACTCTCTCTCTCTCTCTCTCTCTCTCTCTTGTTGCACATGTGCAGTTTTTAATGGTTGAAAAGGGTGTAGAAAACTTAAGTAATTGTTGCATCCTTATATACCTGTACAGGTAATGTTGATCTGTCTGATCTTCTTTCTAGCATGGATGATCAAATTGCAAAAGCCAAAGGGCAAGCTCTAAGCAGGAAGGATATTTTGGATAAGGTGGAGAAATGGAAACATGCATCTGAGGAGGAGAACTGGCTTGATGAATATGAAAGGGTAATATTATTTGTAAATTTTATGTATTTGTTTATGCTTGATGGCCTTGTCTGCTGATTAATGCATAGGCCACAGATGCTTTCTTTGTACAAAGTTTTGACTCATTAATCTTCACTTCAGGCTGTGAAATGGTTAAACATGTATACTTTCATCACTATAGTTTGTTTTCTTAGTGGTATTTCTGAAGCAATGGTCTTAATGGTGAGAATTATATTGCATAGTAAATGATTTAGGAATGATTTGTAACTCAATTGTTGCCAAATGACTTGTCGCTTGATTCACGCTGGATTCTACTTTCTGTGTTATGATAAGTTATCTCGGTGTTAGACTTCTAGCCTGAATGACTTTCACTAATTAGAATGTTGGACACCTTTGGAGAAGCAAAAGGATGCAATGGTGCAATTTCCAAGCTAATTTCCCTGACAAAGGGCAAAAAAAAACTTATTTCCCAACCTGAGTGCTGATTTAACTTTATTCAGCAACCTAGGTTGAGCGCTGTTTGGAATAGCGTTATTTCAAAAAATGTTTTTTGAAAAAGCGTTTCTTTGTTGTATTCTCACAACGTATACGGAGATTAAGGTATTAAGGTTATTTACACAAATGTATGTCAAAACTAAAAAAGCCATTCGGAATAGTGTTTTTTCCTAGAAAAAATGCCATTTGAAATGGCTTTATTTCTTGGGCAAAAACGCCATTTGAAATGGCTTTATTTCCATGGGAAATCGGTTTCCCGAATAGCTTTTTTATTTAACCCCCAACATAGCAGCAGTTCAACTTAAACTTGTATAACTTCCAAACCGGGAAACCGATTGATGTGCCGTCAACTCCCACACCTTACTCTTGTCACACCGGTGCCTCCCGTAAAGTTTCACGCTCTCCGGACCCTTCCTCCCCATTTCGGTACCCTAACGGCCGAGTTAGCCTACTTTCGATAGCCTAAGTTTCAAAATTTCAAAACTTTACATAACTTCCAAACCAGGAGAGCGTGAAACTTTACGGGAGGCACCGGTGTGACAAGAGTGAGGTGTGGGAGTTGACGGCACGTCAATTGGTTTCCCGGTTTAGAAGTTATGTAAAGTTTTCGAATTTCGAAACTTAGGCTATCGGAAGTAGGCAAACTCGGCCGTTGGGATATCGAAATGGGGAGGAAGGGTCCAGAGAGCATGAAACTTTATGGGAGGCACTGGTGTGACAAGAGTGAGGTGAGGGAGTTAACAGCACGTCAATCGGTTTCCCGGTTTGGAAGTTATGCAAGTTTAAGTTGAACTGCGGCTGTGTTAGGGGTTTGCTGATACAAAAGCTATTCGGAATAGCTTTATTTCCCATGGAAATAAAACCATTTCAAATGGCATTTTTTCCCAGGAAATAAAGCCATTTGAAGTGGCATTTTTTCCTAGGAAAAAACGTTATTCCGAATGGCTTTTTTAGTTTTGGTATACATTTGTGTAAATAACCTTAATACCTTAATCTTCGTATACGTGGTGAGAATACAGCAAAGAAACGCTTTTTCAAAAAACGTTTTTTGAAATAACGCTATTCCAAGTAGCGCTCTACCTGGGTTGTTGAATTAAGTTGAATCAGCACCCAGGTTGGGAAATAAGTTTTTTTTTGCCCTTTGTCAGGGAAATTAGCCCAATTTCCAACCCCTATCCTCACCTTTTGAAAGATCCCTTTTTACCTTTTGGAAAAAGATGCCCCCACTAAACAGACTTGAATCTGAACTACGATTCAGATCCTGTTTTACTGAAATTGGGTATATGGGTTCTGTCTGTGATTCTTCATCCTGTTTGTTTGCTTTACCATGTCCCTTCTATCTTTTAATATTGCAAAAACAAAATGCTCAACAAATAGAATTGTCATACAGAAATTCCTTCTAGAATGATGGGGCAGTGGCATTCTTGCAATTATGGAGCGGTACTGGGTTCTTTTGTTTTTAAGTGATAGGGCCACAACAAACCACATCCTTCGGTATACAATCTGTATAATATTATGTTTCTACGGCGCTACTTATTGCAAACTATGCATTGGAAGGTTCAGTATTATGATAAGTAGTCTCAGATATGAACTGCATTAAAGGATGCACTTAGATATTTATCCTAATTGTTCTAATCTATTTCACAGTTGCTTGGATAAGGGAGTTCAGAGAAGCGGATGTAAATACATGTAATTATATCATTTGAATCTCTGGAAGTACTGCATTTTACAACAGAAATAGCAAAGCTGTAATCCCTTTCACATATACATGTGATAATTTGCATGGATACAATTAAAGGATTTAACACATTACTTGCCATGTAATTTTGATTACTTCATTTTGTATCTTTCCTCTGGGATATGTCATCTTACTTAGATTTATTCAAAAGGGAATCATATCTAGCATCTTGTGATTTGGAAGTAATTAAACTTCTTTGTGAAACCTAAAAGCCTTTTGCTCATTATGGAAATTCTAGTGCTTAATCAAAAAGGGCAGCAATGGTTTTTTTTTTCTTTCTATGGAGGGTATTATTCAAATAATACTTTTGAAAATTGTAGATCATGGATATAATATTACGCAGGTCACTGTAATCAGTCAACAATGACATGACAAAGCTTGAGCCTTCTGGACAAGTAGATGTGCCAAAAAAAAGGTTTTAAATTATCTCTTTATTGATTTTGTATTTATCACTTGAGTTTAATTGATAGGAACATTCGAGTTATGACAAGTTGAAGCGTAAAATGGAACATCATTGTTTATTTATTTTTATTTCTTATTTGAGCCAGTTGATTAAAATACTTAGTTTTCTATAGGTAGTAAAAAGGTAACATTCACATCAATGGAAGTCTAATGATGTCACTTGCTTTATCAATTTGGTTACTTGAAGCCTTTTGGGTGGTTGTTTTATTGGATTTCTTAACTCTGCCAAATTATTACTTAGATTTCATTTTCACAGGATGAAAATAGGTATAATGCTGGCAGAGGAGCACACAAAAATTTGAAACGCGCAGAGAAGGCAAGGATTCTGGTCAACAAAATACCATGTAAGCTTCTAATTGTCATTCATTTGCATGATTAAGTTTCACTACTTGTATATAACATTACATATTTTTGGTAACAGACGTATATACTTATTCCTAAAGCAAGCTTAGGAGAAAGTGGTTTTTGCACTTTTACTTTACCAGAATTGATTTGTTCTCTTGGAGTTGCAAAAAATGTTCTGTCGTATTTCTTTTGCTCATTGGTATTTGTAGTGATGTTTCTGTTGGTATGTATGGTACCTAATGTTGTGCAATGAAGTCGAGTGTTTCCATTTATGTAGAAAGATTCAGCAATGTGATACTTATTGATTGGCCCAGTGATAATCCATCCCATGTGCATGTATATAAAATTTAATTTAATTGTTTAGTATGTACAATATGTTTACTTTATGTTCGCTTTATCCTTGAAATATGCTTTTGTTTTCTCTTCTTTTTTCACATTACATAATGCCTTGGCTGGACTATATTTCACCCTCTGCCCCCACCCTCCAAAACACACACACACATTTTTGCCTTTAAAAAAAGCCTTCTTTTGTTCATGTTTCAGGAAGAACATTGAGTTCATTTTGACTCTAAGATGTAGATTTAATATTCTAATCACACCAATCGACTAATGGAGTCTGAACCTGTTGGGTTTTGTACTGTATACATATAAGTCAATTATGAAACACTTTGACGCGCTGTGTTGCTAAAATGTTAAAATTTCGAGCAAGGAAGTCATGATTTGTGAATGCACTGCCTCCATTTTGAGCTTTATTTGTAATGCATTGTAGCCAACAACACTTTCCGTTGGCAACTTTACTGAAAATTTTCTTTTAACCTATTTTAAAGTCTGCATCCTCAAGTGCTGCAATCGTTACTGAACGAGTTCTGCATGAAGCAAGTTGTCGTTTGTCAATTGTAGAAGCATCCCAACTGTGCAATAAAGCAATTTTTCTTAACAAAGCCCCTTAAAATCACCATATATTGCTAAAATCACTCTTCTCAGTTGAGTCCCACTGTATGCTTTCACATTTAGGTCATGCATGTCTAGGACCTAAATCAGTTCTGAGTGTCAAAGTTCAGGCTTGGTTCAGTGGCATAGGAGCCAAAGTTCGAACTTGGATTGGCCAGGGTTGGAGTTTGGGTGGTGATGCTAGAGTTCAATTCATGAAATTATCTGAGCATTCATGAACTCGACTTGTTTCTCTGTATAAGAACTTTTTTAGTCAAAAGACATGAATGCTTTCCAGAAACCAATTATAGTTTTTGAGCTATGTACTCATTTCTTGTGGGTGAGATATCTGTGGCAATTAGTGCTTTTGAAAAAGAGTGCTTGAGCATTTTATTCAATAATAATCGTTAATATTTTATAATTTTAATGAGACCAAATGTCAACTTTGCAGAGCCCTGTGACAGGCACTGCCTTTTTCATTTGTTTTGGAAGGGATTGTCGTCATTTTGTAGATGTCTACCTATTATTAAAAGCTACAATCCAGTTTGGTTCTTTTAACGCTGTGTCAACTTTTGATTATTCCCAAACTGACCAGAAAATTCAAAATGGTTATTGGAGATTTTATCTTACTGCAGTTTGACATTAAGGATAAAATAGTGGATAATTGAAAAAGAGACATAAGGAGTTAGAGTTGAGTTGGAGTTAGTTTTCAATGGTAGTTCTTTATTGGTTTGTGTGAGATGGGGGGAGTACACAAGCCCTGGGAATAGTCGTGGTGCGCGCAAGTGGCCCGGACACCTGGTCATCTAAAAACAAAAAAGAGGAGTTAGTGGTTAGTGAGAGTAATAGGCACTTACATGGTGTGTGCCTCACTGCCTCCACTTCTAGTATACAGTTAAAAGGGCCACAAAATCCCATTATTTACAGGTGATTCAACTTTCAACTTCACCCATTTTAACTGTATGAATAACTGGGATCACCGGTTATCCCTCGAGCTGAGCTTCCTTGACTTGACCTTGCCATTGATTGAGCTTTTGCTTGCATCTCTTGTTAGCTTGAAGCTTGCAGTCAAGCTTGCTTGGCTAGACTAATGAATGACCTTAAATGAGCCTTTCATGGGCCAAGCATGAGCCAAGCTCAAGTACTCGGTTTGTTTTGCAACCTAACGCTCATCACAATTGCTGAATAACTGGCCATCAATTTCTGTTACAGTGTGTAATCTGTGAAATAGATTATTTTCTTATGCAAATTCCTTGTAGGGTGTGGTGTAGTGATTTAACATCTTCCCTCCCAGGGAGGATTATTTGCAGCACAAAGGGCACCCTCAAAGATGGCCTTTTCTGATATGGACTACTGCCCTAGGGAAGAATCTGATGACTGATGATTTGGTTTCTAGGGCATAGTTCTTCCCAGAAGGTGTTGCATGTGCAAAGATGTGGAGTAGACAATGGACCATCTTCTTCACTGTATTTGCGCATGGGACTTGTGGTCATTGATATTGCTGTTATTTGATGCTTGTTTCTCCCTCAAGACTGTTGTGGATATGGGGGACCTGCTTTTTAATACGGATTATGGCCCTAGGGAAGAATCTGAATCATAATATTTGGTCTCTAGGGCATAGTTCTTCCCAAATGGTGTTGGATGTGCAAAGCTATGGAGCAGACGATGGACCATCTTCACAGTAGTTGTGCATGGGACATTGTTGTTGCTGTTATTTGATGCTTGTTTCTTCCACCAGACTCTTGTGGATATGATGGACTATTAGCCTGGTGGTAGGATGGGAGAATTAAGTTATGGAAAAATAGGAGAATTTTTGAAGGGGTGGAAAATCCATTACTCAAACTTCGATTTACTAAATCTATGGTATAGTTGGTCAACTCATCAGTTATTGGAATTTGTAGATAGCTTGGATTGTAATTTTCATTTATAGCTTTTGAGGTTGATGGTATTCTTGTACTTGTGTTGTATCCTTGTACTCACAATGCATAATTAAGGAAGGGAAAAAAAAGACGTGAAATTCTGATATTGATTAGGCATATTTTGTAATATGTAGGTTAATTGCAATTTCAGTAAATACGTTTTAAAATACGGCGCAAATATTCTTCCTTTCTTATCCATACATGGGCACTTCAAAATGCAAAGAGTACTTGTCAGGGACACCATAGTTGACATAGGGTTGTCGGTTTGGGATATGTGTGTGAATGTCTGGTATGTAACACTTGCTGTCGATTATTACTCATTATTATATGCAAGAATAATAGAAGTTCATGTGAAGGCCCATGTCATGCCTTCTGATTTTGATTTTCTGTTGCATGGAAGTTTTAAGTGATTGTAAGGGTGCTTATATATAGACTGGACATTACTTTAAATTGGAGGTTGGATCACCAGGTTGAATTGATTTGCTCCTTGGAACATTAAAGGCGGCTTCATGCCCTTATGTAATTGCGGTAGATATTAGAAAGCTGCTGTCTAACAGAGAATGGAAACTGGTTTTTTCTCCCTGTGCTGCTAATCATGAAACAATGTCCATTAAGGTTTAATATATTAGGACAACCAGACCCAGAAATCCTGTCTATTCCAGCTCGAGATGCTCTGAAGTGGGATTTACAAGTTGCTAGTTCTATTTTGATATCTGTTTCTTTTGTATACTGTTCCTTTTGTTTGTCTGGTCTCTAGGCTTTTTGGTTTGTGTTATTTTAGTTTGGGTGGTTGTGTTGTTAGGCTTTGGGTGAGTTCAGCAGGAAAAATACTAAAATAGGGACTTTAAAGAAGCCATTGAAGCATAAATTGAAGGGAAGAGGTGAGCTACATCATGTGGGAGTATACTGGCACCAATGGAGGATAATAAGCTAAGGGAATTTATGTCTAAAATATCTCCTTAAATAATGGAGGTCAGGGGATAAATTATTTTCAGTCTCTTGCTGATGCTAACTATCTTGTTTGTGTACTGTGATGTAGAAGTACCCTCAGGGATTGTAGGGTGGGGTTGGTTTACTCGCCCTTTGCTTTCTCATAATCAAATTTAGGACATGGAACTGCCTTTTAGTTGTCTTTTTGAATCTGGTCATATTACTAGAGCCTTGTATGCATGACCTACTCAGACTGAAGCTATTAGTGGGAATGATAGTGTCAAGCATACAGCAGTGCTTTTGTTGGGAACACCATTCATATTTCTTCAGAAGTAGCAACAAGGTGAAGCTTTCATTCAACTTCATGGTTGGAATATGAGTTGATATATGGCTTTAGAAACTCTAATTTAAATCATGGGGATTTAAGGTCTTTATATTGATTTTACATGTTATAATTTTATAATGTGGTTCTGATTTTATTGTTGGCACCTATTGCTGGGAGATGATAAAGTTAAAGGTAAACCACCTGGGCAAAAGTTCCAGTTTAAAGAACTTATTTGTAATCGTCATTGTCCATCTTTGAAAAATTTTGAGAAAGGAGAGTTGGTTTTTCAATGTGAAGAGGAAATGCAGACTCCTGGCTTTTGCCATGTTTCTCTCAAATAGCTACTTTTGGCACCCATTCTCTCTTTCTCCTGAGCTACTACCTAAGTCACAGGAGGTAGGTTGAAGTGAACTTTTCCACTCTCTTTTTTAAGCTTAGGATCTTAGATCCAATTTTGGCTACGATATAGGTATGGGCATTTCTACATCCTTGACTCCCAAATACACCACTTTTTAACCTAAGGTTGAGCTTTAACTTTCAAGTGTATATGTATACTAATAACCTAAATACACATTTCTATGACTTTTGTAATATACAAACAATCATGTATTCTAGTAGTTTTTCCTGATATACATAGTTGAGAAATTGAAGGTGGGTGAGAACATTTTGTTGAATGATTGATTATAAGAGTTGTGTTTGCATCCCAAACAAGTAGACAACGACAGATTCATAGAGCACCGATAGCACCTCTGCACGTTAAATGTCAAGCTTCTTATGTTAGTAGAAGAAACTTATTTGATGTTGTCTTTTTCCATCGGGTTTAGTTCATTTCTGATTCTTATATTTTAGAATTGAGTTTGATGGAATGACTTGACATATGTCTTTCTCCCTTGTTTCTTAATTGTCTTGAATAAATTTTGTTTCTCTAGACAATTGAATGCTCACTGCTTGATTTTTTTCTAAACCTTTGTTGTGTAGCTCTTGTTGAGAATTTAACTGCAAAAGTAAAAGCATGGGAGACAGAGAAAGGAATACCTTTCTTATATGACAAGGTGAATGTGCATTCCTTGTTTGTGCTAATGTTGAATTTAGTATGTAACAGCTTCAAACCTTGCACTGGTTGTTGATTTCAGGCTCCTTTATTGCGTACATTGGAGGAATATATTGGAATACAGCAGGAGAAAGAAGAAGAGAAACGTAGATCTCGGGTATGCTTATATATCATCCACTAGCCTTTTTTCATTTTCATTTTCATTTTTTGTTTTAGTTACAAGTAGATAATTTACAGAAAGGATTATATTACGTTTTGGTGCCTGTCTTAGGTTCATGGTTACTGTGGTTAAATACCAAGCCCTTGTTTGGTGGTAGACTCACCTTAAGGTTTTCCTTGATTGCACGTTGTTTGTTGCTACTACTACTCATTTTTTTTTTTTTTGGGGGGGGGGGGGGGGGGGGGGGGGGGGGCTATTTTAGCCCCTCCCAAAGAGATCAATAAAAAAAAAAAGAATGAAAAACCTCAAATAGAATGAAATGGCAAAATCAGATGCTCAAGAGTCACAACTTTTGCAATAGACATCAATGGAGGACTGTCTTTGCAAATGGTTCAACTCTCAATAAGTTCCTTTTACAATATACATTAACGGAGTACTTCATTTACTGATGGTTTCATTTCGTGCATACAAAATATGGTTTAAGGTGCTTGAAAAGTTCATATTATTGATTTTCATCTTGGTTAAGTGGACTGAATTTGCATGTGTCCCAACTCCAATGCGTAGGGTTGCTGATCATTCTTGCATTAATCTCTGATTCTGCATGGCCACTCGGGATTGTAACCAATCATTATGTTTCTACGCATGTTGCTTGAACTTCACAGGAGCAGAAACGTCTGCAAGAACAATTTGCAGCAGAACAAGAGGTGCTGTACGGTTCAAAGCCTGCAATCAAAAAGCCGCTGGCTCAGAGCACTAATTGTAACACAGTGGTTGGAACACCTATTGGTCGTCGCGTGGGGACTCCTTCGGCCCGTCATGGAATCTCAGGCGGAAAGGAAAGAAGAGACAGTGGTAAGGTTGGTACTGTAATACCCGTAAACTATGTTGCTATTCCAAAGGATGATTCAATCTCCCGAGGCAGTTAGCCTCTTCTCTATATTTGAGGATCTTATAAATGCAAGTTTCACAATTACATATGCGGAGGGCTCTATTTGTTTTGTATGCTTGTGTTTATATGTGTTATACCATCCCTTTCTTTTGCACATTTTTTTAGTATTTATGTGAAGTAGAGGAGCATATTTGGTTTTTTGCCATATGCTGAAAAATGCAACTTAAATTACCTTACCGTGTGAGAACTTTGCTATATCTGCTAGAATAGGAATGACAGTTGAATTTACAGCTCTATTTTGGCTCTTGCAAACGAAGGAAAAGGAAAAGGAAAAGGAGAAGGAAAGGGAATAAAAAAATGAAGGAAAGAAAGGAATCCATTAACAAAAAAATTTTAATTTCTGTGTCTTCTACTTTTCCAAGTTTGAAGCGAGCCAAAGTTACTTTGTCTTGTTGCTTTGTATACTGGTGGAGTTGAGTTGGAGTTGGATATTGTACCCTAAAACCACATCTATGTGGACAGTTGCAATTTCAGTTTCATGCAAACAAATCCAATGGAGCAGGCAAAATTTAATGTTAAATTACTCCGCATTGGTATGCTAGACGCATATATATATATATACACACACATATATATACATGTATGCATGCTGATGTTATTCTGAATGAATTGTATGGTATCTACACTAACCTGAATTTTTGAGACGCATTTCTTTCTTCTTTCTTTTTGGGTCTAAGGGAGGTTGAAGCATGGGGGAGGTTTGAACTCCTGATGGTGAGTTGGAAAACTAAGTGCTCGGCCACGGGGCTGTCTTGTGCCCTCTTCTTCTGAGATGTACTGGTTTTATGTTCATGCGATGCACATGATTTTTTGTTCTATGTTTATTATCAATAAATTTTTAGTTACATTTTCTATTTTTTTTTATTTAAATAAGTAAAATGTGAAATACATAGACTGATTCAAGGAATGAAAATCAATTATTGGCATAGATAAAGTAATGGAGGAGGCTAGCTAATGTTGATTTCAATTAAAAGAGTGGCTTAATTATTATATTTATGACTTTTCCTAACAAAGTATTATAATTATCAATAATAGATGTATTTAGTTGAAGGACTTTGTGAAGATGCATATCATATGAATTTGATGAATATAGTGGATTGTAGCACAACTAAAAAACCTAATCTTGATGAAAAATATATGTATGAATAATTCTTATATGTACGGAAAAAAGCATCTTCAAATGTATTTGTTTTCTTTAATCACTTATTATCACGTTTCTTTGAAAAGATAACTTGAATAATTTCAAAAATTGAGTTTTAGAATTCTTACTAAATTAGATGCATTTCATCTAAAAATAAATTATAAATTGTTTAAAAAATATATATTTCACAATTAATTGTTGTGAGAGCTACATGTGGCTTCTTTTCTTGAAGTTATATACATGATATAAATGCACAGATTTCTTAGAATAGTGGCCTCCTTTTTTTTTTATTGTATATAGATATAGATTTCTTAGAATTCCAAGTGAATAAAATTTCAGGTTGACCGAAAACATTCCTTGGACTTTAACCATTTTCAAATGAATGTTAATCATCTCTGCAAGTAATGAAAACAATATTTTCTGCTAGAACGAACTTCTGGGTTCTAAGAATTTACCTCGCAAGGGTTACTTGTATTTATTCTCATTATCATTTTCATGTATGACTCCATATTTACATGCAATGCAGGTATGAACTGTACTCCTTGATAACTAACTGAGGTGACAAAAATCCAAATTCCAAGCTAATGGATCCAATGGGTTCAACATGATTCGGATCAAGATTCAAAATGGTAACTATTCAATACTATGATCTGATCAAAGAAAATTTAGAAGCAAATATTGGAAGTGAAATATCAAAGAAACTTTGAAAATATCAGCAATAGAATGCCTGGAGACTCTAGAAATCCTATGAAGATTGATACTCTAAAGAGAGGATTTGTGATGGGTGAATTAGATTTTTATGTGGTGTATTGCCCATGAAGACATTTAAAAGCTCAATTTCACTCGGTCTGAGTTGTGACTTTGTAACTCGACTTGATGGGAAAAAAAAAAAAAAAAAAATAATAACTTGACAGAAATACCTGTTTTGTTTGATGTATCCTTTGTTTTTTCATTTTCAAAGGTAAAAAGAAACAAAACTTTGTATTTTGTTTTGATGGTTAAAACTTGGTCGAAGTCTGCAAATCGACTCAACTGAATGAATATTGAGTCTATTTCAGATTCTAGCATTTACGAACCTTGGTGCATGATACATATTATATATATATATATATATATAGGTAGCAACAAGAATATTCAAAAGCTTGTTTTTTCTCATATTAATTGCTCATGTAAGGTGGTGGGTATATGAAATTCCCAGACATGCCTTGTCAGTGAGTGTGAGAGCTTGGAGATGTGCTGGGAAGGACTATTTTGTTCAACAGGACTCACTGATTTGAATTTTACAAGAAATTGTAGGCCAGAAGGCCTTCTATTTCTTTTGATTGAAAATTTTCTCTCTTGTTTCATAAATCTTCCTGCATGTTTCACACTAGCTTAAATTGCAGATCCTTCTATGGATGTGTGGCAAAGACAAGAAACAAACGATATCAGTTGATGAGATTATGTATATATTTATATATATACCCACAAGAGCAGATACATAATGATGGTTAATACAAAGAGGTAAAAATAGGATAATACTACTTAGAAAGAGCTACTTTGTCTATGTTGAAGAATCATCTTCACCAAAACTAGTACCTTGATAGAGTAAAAATTGACAATAATAGGATTCACTAATGCTTTGTTTAGAACCCAAATTTTCGGTTAAAAAAGTGAAGAAAAAGAAAAACTTGAGAAAAAATAAAACAAAAATGCTCTTTTATTTTGTTTTTTTTTTCTTCACATTTTTTTTTTCACTGAAAATCCGAATTCTAAATGGAGCGTAAAGTCTCATAGTTTTCCATTTATGTCTTGGCCCTTTTTTTTCTTCGTTGGCAGGATTGAATCCATCCCGTTCAATTCTTAGAATGGGTATACTTTTTTTTTGTATTTTGTTTTTTTATTTGTTTATTTGTTTATTTGTTTTGAGCATATTGGCAAAGGACTCTAATAGAAATAGATGGAAAAATAATTATATCTAGATATTTGATTTGAAACACAAAGACAAAACTTGAACTACCAATTTCTAATTTACAGTGACCAAATCTCAAGTGATCGATTAGGAAACCAAAAAGAAAACTGTGAGATGTTTATGTATTGCAAATCAAGAAGACAAAGTTATATATGTTTACTTTTCATATAGCATGCCACTTACAAATCAACATATATAGATATATATCTATATATATATATAGATATATCTGTCTTTGTTTTTTCATTCTGTCTTGTGCTTATGTTGTCAGAGACAGAAAAACACAGGCATAAGATAATTTTAGCTGAGTTAGTGTGCTTGGTCAGATCCATGATCTCAATGCACTATTGGCTACTTTCATTAGAGGGCGATGCGTGTACAGTACTATATTGAACATTTAACTCAAAAAAAATTGTTGCATTAATGCTTGAAATTGTAATGAACCAAACAAAACATGAGGAATCATAGTTAATCCCCAGGACATCATAACACATGTACGTACGTACTTATAAGGAAAGAAAAAATTGCATCTGTGAATGCATTTTCTTTAATTATTTATTTATTTATTTAGTTTTTACGTTTTATCACTTACCAACCGAATATATATATATATATATATATCAATTGGAAGATATAACCAGTACATGTGCAACACGTTTCTTGTCGAAACAACAGATGAGCACAGCCTTACAATCCAAACAGCAATCCATTTACAGTCCCTCGTATAGATCGAGTAAGAGAACCAAAAAGGAGATCTCATAATTTAAAAAGGTTCTATGTATGTAGAAGATCTTTCTTGAGACTTTTAAGATTAAAAATAAAATAAAACTTTGAATGGAAAGTGATCACTACAAAAATGAATCAAATAAACGTTTAGTTACAGTAATCTAATCTTAGTAGAGATTCCGCATATATGATTGTTTACCCGCCGCACTACTCTCAATAATAACAACAGCTTCTAGAAATTGATTAAAATTTAGAAACAACATATATATATATATATATATATCCAATGAAACTCCAGTTATGTGGATAATTGTTGTCACCTAATCGGCCACTTATGATATTCTCGATAGTTTGTACATTGGAGAATCGTTGCCAACTTTGCTCGTTATAAAATGCATTTGGAGGAACTGCTATATGTTGATTTTTTTTTTTCTCTTTCTATCTTTCTATCCATTTCATCAGTGTATGACTTGCATTGTGTGAATGAATTTCCAAGAAAGGCACTTTTGAAGAAATATACTAGTTCCTTTTTTTAGAAGACGAAGCTTCCTGTTCTTCCTTTGGAATTAATCTCCAATTAAATTTGCAAAGCATAAGAATTATATATGCTGATGGAAGAACTCGGTGGCTGCTTTTTTAACTTGTCAGATGCCTGCCTAAAGATGACGAAATCATGTGCAGATGACAAGTTCTATATATTATGCATACTTTTAACGGTACGCGTTACAATACCTGCATGTGGGAAAATTGAGAGTGGACATTAATATTGTTAAGAATGGGAAGAAAAAATATATTAAACCTTATGTAAAATTTTAGGTCCATCAGAAAATTTTATGTAAATATGTTCAACTTTTCTTTCCATATGTTTAGTCATGTTAAAATAGAAATTGTGGAGAAGATTTGGGCAGTGAAGCAAGCAGTGAATCAACCCTTTACACAATGAATTAATCTCAAAATATTATCTCATCTCTACACTACTGAAGTATTATGAATGAAAGCAATTAAGTTAAGAAACATAGAATTTATTGAATATCGAATATAATCTAGCAGTATAATGTAGTCATTGATTGAGAATAATTGTCCACATAATATTCTATAACGAAAAAATTGCTCAATTAGATGCTCAACATTTATTTTATATCTTGAGCTTCTGGGTCACAGTACCAAGTTCAGTGAAGAATACTCTCTCTCTCTCTCTCTCTCTCTCTCTCTCTCTCTCCACACATATAAGACGATTTTTTTAGCAAAGGGAACACAAAGTAGATCGACTTACAAATTAATATTCACATTGTTAAAAAAGTCAAAAGGAAGGTTTGCTGAAGTCATTGCAAGAAAATGAATCTTTTCACTTCATCATTTTATGATCTCAAGGAAATTAGTGTGGGAGTTTTAATGAAGACATACAATAATAGCTAGGGATATATCAATATATATGTTTTTACATTCCAAGTTAAACAGAGAAAGGAGGGGGTTTGTTGTAAAAGAGAAACAGATTAAGCACAACATTCGAGTATTCTAGTTGAGTCAATGCGCTAGGTCAGCAACCACAATTGGCTGCTTTCATTATTTTTCCATTTTTTCCCCAATGTGTCTAAAGGTATTGGTAATCCTATGCAATTAGCAACTAAAGCAAATCATGCATTAACTGTACGTTCTTTCTATGGCATAGTTGCAAAGCATGAGTATCCCACCATTCCTTCGTGTTTTTGAGAATTTTTTTTTTCTCCTTATTTTGGTAGGTCATTTTGAAAAGAATTTATGTAATTGACAACATTTGAAAGTATATTTAAATGGATATAGATTTCATACAACCTGGGTTATAGAAATTTCTATTACCTTGTGTATGTGGCAGCATACCATTTATCTATGTATCTGTGTATTCATTTTTATTTGAATATCTCTTACGGATATAGTAATATCATGAATGGTGCCTTAAATCAAGGAAGACTTTAAATAGATTAATAATACAATTTTAATACCTGAGAGCTAAATGTGCTGCCACGTACATAGGACAAAAAGAATTTCTCCAACATAAGGTGGAAAAATCATTGTCCTATTTAAATAAGATAAATGCTAACATATGTTTTTAAGGCATATTTAAAGCAAACATTGTCTCGTTGTATGTATGCTCTAGGAGCACATGCTAGTAGACCCATTTAATAAATAAAAAGCAAGTAAATTGAGATTTAGTAATTTAGTAAGTCTCCTAGCCTAATTCGAATCCCAATAGTTGAGAAATTTAATCATTCTATATATAAACAACTGGTACCCGTGAAACTTAGAAGAATAGTGAAATGCCAAAATAAATAGCACACAATACCTGGAATGAGGTCATCATGTTCAAGGCCAACGAGATCTGAACATTGATTTAACAAAATATGAATCACTTTGCAGCACAAAATATTTTTATCACGTTTATTATTAATCACTCTAATTTTATAATTATTGTGGGAGAGAATTTTCCACGGAGGTTATAAGTCGTTAATCTGGGACTTGACTGCTGTGGAGCTTAGAAATACCTGTAAGACCACCAAAGGTGAACATTGACCAACTGAAGTTGCTTAGCTGGAGGCATTTCGAAGCTTAAGTTAGTTGAGAGAAATGGTTTACAAGCGGAGGGACTATAGAGATAGAAAATGGACTCTGAATCAGTGTGTGAGTATCTGTTACTGTATGAGCTTCTTGTTGATTTATAGTGTCTCCACTGTTAGGGCCGGTCAATCAAACTTGTCTTCCACTCTAGATAATTATGAGTTATTTTCCTGCTAGTGAGGCGTGGTTCTTAACTTTAGTTAAAAGTCTCAGCCCACTCCCCCGTTTCTTAATAATTAAAGGGAAGTGGGATCATTTCTCAACTAACTAATTTGACCTAGTTAATTATTTAGATAACATCTATGCTGCCATGTGATATTCTTATATAGAAAATACCTCCAACTAATGATATATATGTTGACTTATGTATTCTAATATATAAAACAAGAAGTTCAATTAATGTCTGAAAGCTGTGTCACGTTGCGTGAAATTTTCATAAAATAGTTGCACAACTGCTTCACGTTTATTATTTTTCTAACTTCTTGAGTTATCGATAGCTTGTTCGACTCTGCAACTTCCTCCTAATTTAAGAAATCATAAAACCATCATTTCCCTCTCTTTGTCTTCGATCCATATCTTTCACTTCTATATCCTATTCTTTAATTATTAAAAGCTTGTTAGACTCTGCAACTTCCTCCCAATTTAAGAAATTGGAAAACCATCATCTCCATTTGACTTCGATCCATATTTCCCACTTCTATCTCCTATGTCATCGGGTTTTTATTTTTATTTTTGTGGTTACATGTATTCTATTTTTATGGGTTTCTACTCTTTTTTGTTCTCTTATTATCATCGTAATTAAAAATTTTACTTTTTTATATACAAGCATTTGAATGGGGTTGACAGATGCTAATTTGAGGCATGTCACTAGATTTTTGATACATTTACCAGGTTTGTTTTTGTTTTGTATTTTTGTATTTTTGTTTTTTTGCATTTTTTGTGAAGATATCATAGTTGAAGAACATATGATGTACATGTACCACAACGTCTGAGTTGAGTTGAGAAGCGACACCCCGAAGGAGTTTAAACCAGATTCCTCTTCCTACAACAGAAAAAATAGAACGATTATTAAGCCCAAATACTGATTTTACTGTTGAATCTACAAGGGAAGCATTGAGGGTCTTCAATCTTCAACTGGCTTGGTACCGTTTGATTTGGCTTCCAAAACACATCCGAGATTCAGTCTTATTGTTCCGATGAGAACTAGAGACAACTAGAGAAAGATAGAATACTAGTATTAGAAACGAAACTAGGTGCAGGCTGTGGGTTCTGCGCCCCTGCAAACAGAATAAACTAAAAGTCTGAAACAAATGTTGTTATCCTATTAAATCATATTAAACAAATAATGTTATCCTATTTAAGCACACAATTTCACTTAAAGGTTGAACAAAACTAATAAAAGGAGATATTGGGTGAGAGGGTAGAGGCGTAGGGTGGAAGGTGGGTATTGTTGTACAATTAAAACTACAATAATGAAATCAAGATTGGATTCAAAATGCCAAGACTACAAGTGTAATTATCCCATTTAATTAATAATTAATTAGGTTACTGTTAGTTCATTTAGTTTTGACAAATTCCATGCACAAAAACACATTGATTGTAATTTGTTTATAGAGTTGTAATTTGTGTTTTGAGTCGTTCTTGAGTGTTGTAAAACTCAAGGTTATAAGAGTTGAAGTGTTCATCATCTACGCATTGGCTAATGAGTGCTTGGATGTACTTAAACATCATATTTGAAGCAGTTCAAAAAGTTTTGATTCATTTGGATCGATCTGGATAATTTTCGATTGAATATTTAGCAACTACAGAAAAACAGACTATTTTGACACTTTGGGTCGACTTCGATACCTTTTGATCGAAGATACAGAGAGTGTGAAAAATTAGATAGATTGACTAGTTTTGCTGCAGCAAGTTGAAAATTTTTGTAGAATTTTGCTAAAAAAGTAACCTGCATTTTTAGAAGTCTGCATTGTTTCCCATAAAAAGAGGAAGTCTTTTTAGGGTTTCTAAATGAGTAGCTGCACCAAGGAGAGTTCTTGGAAACTCCTAGATTGAAAAGTTGCAGTTTTGGCAAGGAGTTTACCAGTATGGAAACCTACAAACCCTATATGCCTCCATTATAAATATGAGGCTATGAGAAGGTGAAAACTAGGTTTTCATACCTCCTCTCTGCAACCCTAGAAGATTATTCTTATTTAGAGAGAGATTTTGAAGAGAATTACATACAGAGTGATTTTATTGAATAAGGTTCTCTTACTTTGCCACAGTGCAATAGACCCTTAGTAGTCGTCTTGGATATGATCTAAGGCATGACAAATCCTTTGTAGGGTTGTGGTGTTGGAAGTTAGCCAGTGCTTTGAGGATTTTGACGGTGTCGTGTAGTTCAACACTCAATAAATTACTAAAGAACCGTATCAAAGGGGTGATACGAGATCGTGGGAGATTCAATCGGTACAAGGAGGATATACTCACAAGTTCGTGAATTTGGCACTTGAGGTGCGATGATTTGTTAACATGTATTATTGTTCTTGATAGTGGATTGATAGGCTGGACTAAGTCCCGTGGTTTTTTCTCCGAGTTTTGATTTTTCACGCTAAATATCGTATGTCTTGTCTTCCGTGTGATTGGTTTATATTTATCTATGCATGATATGCAATTGTGAATTATTGATCATACATTGATTAATTAAATAGCCACTAGCATCACCATCATTGAATAAATCCATATTCGGAAAGGAGTTTTTTCAATTGGTATGAAAGTAGGACACTTAAGAACTGATTTTTAAAATTTGTTTTATAAGAGTGAGGTTTTAAGTATCTGGATCCATGGATTTATTGTATGAGGATTTGATGCTCGTAGATCACCATTGTTAAGGGATTCTTGCTTATGACATAGCCTAGAATATGTGTGCTTCATGTTTATCGTTTGGTTCGAGGGTTATGATCTTATTTGTATTTTTAGCTTTTCTATTTGTTTGATGCTTGATTTACTTAATACACCAAAGAGCAAGTGTAGCGAAATAGTACATAATAGAAATAATTCGATAAGATAGGGCTCAAACTACAGAGAATGGATATAGTAGTTACAATTGGATGACAAACGTAACCAAAAGAAAAATAAATAAAATCTTTTTGTAGTTTTGAGATGGAGGTTGCTAAACTAGATAACGACGCCAAAAATGCTGGGCAAACATAATAAAATAAAACAGTCTTGGATTCAATTGATTCAATCACTTGACTTACTTGGGAATGTTCAATACAGATTCAAGCTAACATAAAGCAAAAAACAAATATAACTGAAATTCCAATGTCTTATACAAATATGATAAGAAACTGAAAGCAAAGCAACAAGAGTTTTCTCAAGTCTCGAGACACAACATGAATGCCACCGCGGCTAAGATCAAGAGTACAGTGAACCAAATCGTCATATTCACGTTATCTGCCAAAACAGTTTGTGTGGGTGTAAGCTAATTGTCAACGTGCTCACGATAGATAATCAAACTCATAAAGAACGATATATATATAATCACATAATTAACTATCAATAGATAATCTACTAATAAATGATGTCTTGTGATGCAATGCATGAAACACCTGAATGTGCGTGTGATTTAGATAACGTTGGTCTAATATATCGATGACTCATTATCAAGGAATACCCACCGTGACACCCCTAGGGCTATCGACTGTGACTAAGCCTTTGGTTAGCCCACCATGGCTAACTCTTTCTAGTGTAACGCAAGACATATAATATAGATGGTATGTAATATCGCTATATACATATATATAATTACTAATATCACCTCATATATATCACCGATATTAGCTCATATATGACCATCATTAATACCTCATATGAATTCATTGCCACCATACATATTAGAAAAATAAATAATCCATTCAATATGAATAAGACTATCTTATATTTCCACTTGTCATTGCACACACACCAGATAAAGTTACTCCTTGGTTGACGTTGAAGGTTCTTGACCTTATTTAATTTCTACCACTACAACCATGTTAATTTCAAAATCATATTATATAATTTATCAATAAATATTGAACATAAAAAAAAATAATTCACCAAATATATAACTTGAACATAATCATTTGAAAATAGGCTTAAAAGTACTAAAATCCACTAAATCCTCTCATATGCCAAAACTGATACAAGCCTTATAACATGAACACAACTTCATGAGCTTATACCAAAAAATTCAAAAACTTTGAGAATACAAACTAGACATCGTAAAGAATATCCTTACCAAATTTCACAGTTTTTGAACAAGCTTAAGCATTTATTTGGTATTTTCTAAAATAGGGTAGTGTGCAGAATTGAAAATTCAACTACAGATGGTCCATATTTGAGTGGTTCTTAACATAGGTAAACGATATCAAAATAATCTGAAATTTGGTAAATATTATCATCCACATATCTAATAGATACAGTAAAAATTTTACAATTTTTTGATTACTCTAACTTGGTCTAATGTTCTGTCAAGATAGGGGTCACAGATCTGGGCATCAGAATTCTACAGAGACAGTCCGACTTCAAAATTTCACAATAATTCAAAATTAGAATATTTTTGAGTAAAACCAAAGTCCAAATTACCATCGTAACTCTAACTTAAAGTGTTAAAATTTTTTGTCACAAATAAGATTTCTAGTTAGGTCAAAACGTCTCTAAATAATAGCCCTATCACAGAGATGACTTTGGTTATGGCAGCCATGGATGATTCTGAATTTTTACCATGAAAGCCCTCACCTCCTACTCCCATTTGTATGATATACAACATAAACATGTAGGAACCCATGAATACACCAACACACAACCATGAACATGAGATGTCTCACCTTAGGAATGAAGACACAAGCTTTCCCCTTTAATCTCTTCTTCCTCTTCTCTTTCTATCTCTCCTCCATCCGAATGGTGAGAAGTCAACAAGTTCCTCACCTAACTTTTCTCTCCCAACTCCTAGTCAATTTAGCTAACTTTCCCACCAAAGAGTCTACCAACTAACTCACCACCAATGACTCACCAACTAACTCACCACCAATGACTCACCAACTAACTCACTAATGAAGAAATGACACATATCACACACACATGCACCCACGTAATTTTACATACCAATTAACTATGCAATAAATAAAATTAAATAACTAATTTAACTAACTCTAATATACAATTAAACTAATTACATAATTATGAGATTAGGGTCTCACAACTCTCCCCTCCTTAAAGAATTTCGTCCCGAAATTGTCTTACCTTATGAAAATAGATATGGATACTGTTTTTGCATTATCTCCTTATTCTCTTATGTAGCTTCCTCGATCATATGGCTACTCCAAAGAACTTTCATCAATGGTATTACCTTATTGCGAAGTACTTGATTCTTTCGATCTAGAATCTGCACTGACTCCTCAACATAACTCAAATCATCTGCTAACTCAATCGATTACTGAACCAACACATGAGACAAATCTGGCACATACTTCCTCAAGATAGATACATGAAAAACATTATGTAGCTTGGACATCTCTGGAGGTAGATCTAACCTGTAAGCCACAATACCAACTCTTTCCATAATAGTATACGACCCAATGTATCTCGGATTCAATTTACTCTTCCTTCCAAATCTCAAGACGCCTTTCTATGGAGAAACTTTAAAAAACACTTGATCTCCTACCTTGAATTCAAGTTCAAGGCGTTGGTTATTCGTATAACTTTTCTACCTAGTCTGTGTCACCTTTAAATGCTCTTGAACTGTCTTGATTTTTTCGGTTGTGTCTTGGATCATATCTGGACCCAACAATTGTCTTTTACCGACTTCACTCTAACATATCGGAGTCCTATATCTCCTACCATATAATGCTTCGAATGGTGTCATACCAATGCTAGATTGATAACTGTTGTTATATGCAAACTCCATCAAAGCAATGTAATCACCCCAACTACCTTTGAAATTAAGCATACAAGCTCATAACTTATCTTCCAAAGTTTGAATAGTCCTCTTAGATTGTCCATTTGTTTGAGGATAAAAGGCCATACTAAACTTCAATGTTTACCCATAACTTGTTGAAGACTCAACTAAAATCTTGAAGTAAACCTTGGATCCCTGTTCAAAACTATAGATACTGGTGTTCCATGCAGTCTGATAATTTCATTCACGTGCAACTTAGCATATTTATCCAGCATATAAGTAATTTTTACCGAAAGAAAATGAGCTGATTTGGTCAATTTGTCCACAATAACCCATACAGAATCATGTCCACTAGGAGTTTTCAGTAGTCCAACAACAAAATCTATAGTGATATTTGACTCGCCCTCAAAGATACTCTATTTTTCCGTAAGTGCACGGTTGATAGTTGTAGTTTTATTCGGGAAGTCTGGAATCATATTTCCTCAAGGACTAAGCCTAATATAAGCTATTGACACTAAACTCACACTAAACTAACTTTGATTGAATAGAAATTATGTGAATTAAATCTAAATAAAAGAGAAAAATAAAAGAAATCAAAAATCTTTTGGGTTTTGATGAGAGTTGTGAATTACTAGACTATTGCAATGAAAATAAAAGTAATTAACAACTAGGCAATTAAAGTAAAGTAAATTGAAATTAGATTTGAAGCAATTAAAAGGGAATTGGGCTCAATTGATTCAATCACCCAATTTATCCAAGACTTTCAATGGGCTTTATAACTCAAATCAAGCACAACAATCTGTTTGATTTAGATGATTTAACTTTGAAAACCAATAATTCTCAAGCAATTGAAATTAGATTCATGGTCAATGAGAGAATTAAATATTAATACCATTGATTTAACTAGGGTCAATACCAATTTGGGAGATTGTGCATTTAATTAGCCAAACATAATCAATAACTTAGGTGTTCTAAGGTATCTTGTAATCAATTGATGTGAAAGAATTCCTAGCAATTGTGGAATAATTATCTAGTGAAGAGCTATAAATTAATACCATTGATTAGGTAATTAAAATCCCCAAACTTAGTCAATAATCTAAGTATTCTAAAACATCCACATGCAATTACTAAGAATTAGAAATCTAGGAAAATAAAACAATAAATTCATGAGATGTCTCCATTGAAACCCTTGGATTAATTGAGTGACCTTCACATTTGAACCCAATTTAAGAGGCTAACTACTTAAATTCATCATAAAAGCATGTAAAAATATAAAAAGAGAGTATGAAAAATTAAATCTAAATTGTACTTGAACAATAAATGTGTTTGGTTAAAAGAAAAATAAAGGAAAGTGCAAGAAAGTGAAGGAAAATACAAGACAATGAAGAAAAATTACAAGTTTTAACTTTATACTACTCATACAAAGCTAAATCTAAGCTAAAAATGAATAAAAAATGGGAAACTAACCTATTTGGAGCTTCTCCCGCCACCCTTCTACCTAAAACTAACCCTAACTACTCAAAAACCTTAAAAAAAAACTCCTCTAAAACTCAGTTTTGGACGTAAAAAATGCAATCTGGAAGTCAAAATACCGTTTGAATGGTCATCGGACGGGTGCTTCTGACGACCGTCTAAAGTGCGTTCAAACGGTCATTGTTCACTGTTCGAACGCACTATTCACTGTCCAAACAGTACTATTCACCGTTCGAACGGTATTGTTCTGAATGGTGAACAGTGACTGTTCAGACACACTATTCTTGGACCTTTCGGATGGTTACTGTTCACTATTCGACCCAGCAAGTTTCTAACTTGATTTTGACTACCTTGGAGGTTGATTCAGTCGATGCACATTAGATGACAAGTTGTAGCTCTTGAAGTCTTCATTCTAATGGAATAATAATCAGCTCAATTGGACATCAAATAAAAAAGTTATGGCTATAATATCGAGACAGTTTGGGATTTCCATCATCAGTTTGTTCGTTTTGAACCCGCTTTGATCATTCTTGCGTCTTTTTGCCCTTATTAGCTTCTATAACCGATAAAACGCACACAAAACATAATAAAATATATATCTAACTAAAATAAGAAAATTAACACTAATGTAAGTCTAACAAAGAGCGAATTAAAGGCCTATGATTACAATTTTATGGTGTAATCAATATGCTCCCATTTCCATTGAGGGATTGAAAGAGGTTACAACAAACCCGCCGGTCTTTGATGCTCTACTTTAACCTGTTGATAAGTTAAACATTTTGCCACGAATTCAGTAATATCCTTCTTCATCCTTGGCCACCAGTATATCTCTCGAAGATCCCTATACATTTTGGTGCTCCCTAGATGCATATCATATAATGAGTGATGTGCCTCCTCTAAAATTTCATTCTTTAAAGTTGAATGATTAGGTACACAAAAGAGATTTTGCAACATCAAAGTACCACTATCAAGAATAAAGAAATCAGTGCTTACCTTCTCTGTCACCTCTTGCCTTATCTTTGTCAACTGCTCATCTTGCATTTGAAGTTCCCAGATTCGATCAAGCAACAATGGTCTCACCTGAAAATGAGCTAACATGCCACCCATAACTTTTTGTTCAAACTCCACTCCCAAAGAAGTCACTTCCGCATATAATTCTGCCCAACAACATTGTTTGCAAGCTAGTCTACTGGAAGACTTCTAACTCAAAGCATGAGCCACTACATTGGCTTTTCCCGGATGGTAGTGAATCACACATTCATAGTTTTTGATTAGTTCCATCCATCTCCTCTGTCGTGCATTCAAGTCTCGTTGAGTGAATAGATACTTTAAGCTTTGGTGATCCATATAAATTTCATAAGGTTCCCCGTAAAAATAATGCCTCTATATTTTCAATGCGAATACTATAGTTGCCAACTGCAAATCATGAATAGGATAATTCCTTTCATGTGTCTTCAACTGTCTCAACGCATAAGTAATCACCCTTCCTTGCTGCATTAGCATACATCCCAATCCTTGATGCGAGGCATCACTATACACCACAAAGTCTCCCTTCCCAGAAGGAATTGTTAACATCAGTGCTAAAGTCAGTTTGATTTGCAACTCCTTGAAACTATGCTCACAATCAACTCTCCATTCAAATGCCATATCCTTGCGAGTTAACTGTGTCAAAGGAACGATAATAGATGAAAATCCCAGTATAAATCTCCGATAGTAACTTGCTAATCCTAGAAAACTTCTAACCTCTGAAACATTCTTCAGTTGTTCCCATTTCATAATAGCTTTCATTTTCCTTGGATCAACATTAATTCCCTTAACAGATATCACATGCCCCAAAAACACTACTTCATCAAGCGAAAATTCACACTTGCTGAACTTACCATATAATTGCTTATTTCACAAGGTTTGCAATACAAGTCTTAAATAATTCTCACGCTTTTCTTGATTATGAGAGTATATCAATATATCATCAATAAAGACGATCACAAAAGAATTAAGAAAAGATCGGAATACCTGGTTCATCAAATCCATGAAGATAGTAGGTGCATTAGTCACTCCAAAAGGCATCACTAAGAATTTATAATGACTATACTGAGTACGGAATGCAGTCTTTGGTACATCACTGTCCTTTACTTTTAATTGATGATATCCATATCTCAAATTAATCTTTGAAAACACTGCAGCTCCTTGCAGTTGATTAAACAAATCATCAATCCGAGGCAAAGGATATTTGTTATTTACAGTAACCTGATTAAACTGCTGGTAATCAATACACAATCTCGTGGTGCCATCCTTTTTCTTCACAAATAAAACTGGTGCTCCCCACGGCGATACACTTGGCTGAATGAATCTTTTATCAAGCAAGTCTTGCAACTGAAGTTTTAACTCCTGCAATTCAAATGGTACCATTCTATATAGTGAAATTGAAATTGGTGTAGTTTCCGATAATAATTCAATAGAAAACTCCACGTCCCTATCTGGTACCACCCCTGGAAGCTCATTTGGAAAGACATCCGAAAAGTCTTGATCCACAGGAATATCAGATAACTTCAGTTCTGATTTGGTAATGTTAACTACATGTGCAAGATATCCTTCACATTATTTTTGTAACAGCTTCTTAGCTTCCAAAACTGATATCAAACAAGTTGAAACTACATCTCTTTTCTCTTGGAATATGAATTCTACTCCATTTGGTATTCTAAAAATAATTTCTTTCTTAAAACAATCAATAGACGTATGATAAGAAGATAACCAATCCATCCCCAATATCAAATCAAAGTCATGAATAGCCAACTGAATCAAGTCAACCACCAACTCATTACCCCCAATCTTCACCACACAATCTTTATATACCATATCTACTACGATCACATCTCCCACCGGTGTAGACACAAGTAAAGGTTGTGACAATAAATTACATGGTCTATCCAAATGCATACAAAATGCAATATAAACAAATAAATGTGTAGAACCCGGATCTAAATATGCCTCTTTTTTAGATATAGATAACATATCTGTCACAACATTAGAAATAGCCTGTGCATCCCTCATCGTCATGGCATAGACTCATGCTTGAGTGTGTGATTCAGGCATCGTAGCCTGTCTACGTTGTCAAACTCCTGTTGCTCCCTAGCTTCCACTAGCCATATTACCTATTAATGATGTTGCTGAAAGATTGTGAGGACAGTTCCATGCTATGTGTCCCGGCTGTCCACACTAATAGCATTTGTTGGTCCACGACCCCAGACAATTTCTAAAAATATGCCCTTTAGGCCCATATCAATAGCAAACAATTCCCCTGGTGCTACCCCCCAAAGATCTCAAATTGGTGGTCTCCATGCTCCTCGGCCCTTAGAACTTCTTGTGCTTCTCGGATTATTGAATTGTGAATTGCACGATCCAGGATTAAATTGTACTTGTCTTTGTTCTACAGTTGGAGTAGATTTTAAAGGTTTCTGTCGTGAAATACCAGCTCTCGAATCAAACCTCCCTTTCTTGAATTATTCTCATCTTCCTAACATATCCTTCACGTTCTGTTCCACGATCTTGAACTTGTTCACCAATTTCACATATCTGGTGATCTCAACTGCAGAAACCCGAGACTTGATTGGTAGTTCCAAGCCCTGTTGGAATCTTTTGCACTTGGTATCTTCAGTGCGTACCAAGTCAGTTGCAAATCTAGACAAGCTTGTGGAATACTCTTCATATTCTACCACAGACATCCTTCCTTGCTTCAATAAAATAAATTCTTACCCTTTTTTGTAACGGTAAATGAGAGGAAAGTACTGCTCATTAAATAGTTTCACAAATTGTTGCCACGTAAGCGGTATTCCCTCAGTTTGGGCATTCGTCATTTGTCTCATGGCTTCCCATCAATTCAGCGCCTCCTCTCGAAGCATAAACGTAGCCAAAGATAACTTCTATTAATCAGTTATCCCCATCACTTCAAATATAGTTTCCAGCTTTCTTAGCCACTCCTCAACCACTAATGGATCAGTTGCCCCCATAAATTCTAGCGGATTCAGTTTCATGAATTGTTCGTGCAAAGTCGTACCCTTTGGTACTGATCTCACCATATGATTTTCCATATACTGTGCTATCAGATTCGCAAGTCTGTCGGTTGCATCAGGTTGATTCTGGACATGTGATTCATGCTCTCCTTACTCCACACCCCTGAATGAAATTGATGAATCTTTTCCTTCCATTGCCCTAGGTAATTCTTTTTGTGCTATTCTGTCTGTATCAAATCAGAATAAGTACACAATATATATAGTTCACACACTCTTTAACGACCTAGTCGACACCGATAATACCCTACGGTTCACTGCAGTCTAGACACCAACTTCACACCATAGCTTTAGTACATTACCAGGCTACGAAACACAGTTTTGAGACAAATCACAGCTCTGATACCAAGCTGTTACACCTCCAATCCAATTAGACATCATTAATGTTATATTAGGAGAGGCGTGATCGCACACGTTACCGTACTACGAATGACACCTTAATCCACATTCGAAAATAGAACACAGCGGAATAAACACCATTGCTTTATATAACCATGGACCAACCATATATAAATATAATGTACATCAGAGTAAACCACCCATAACCTTACACACATATTTCAAATATAGGTACATAACAAATCTCAAGCTAACATAAAGCAAAATACAAATATAACTCAATTCCCAATGTCTTGTACAAATATGACAAGAAATTGAAAGCAAAGCAACAAGAGCTTTCTTAAGCCCAGAGACAAGACAATTTGACATCGACATGAATGCCACCGCGGCTAAGACCAAGACTACAGTGAATGAAACTGTCATCTCTACGTTATCTGTCAAAATAGTTTATATGGGTGTGAGCTAATTATCAACGTGCTCACGATAGATAATCAAACTCATAAAGAACTACATATACATAAGCACAGAATCAACTATCAATAGATAATCCACCAATAAATGATATATTATAATGCAATGTATAAAACACCCGATTTGGATAACGTTGGCCTAATATATCGATGGTTCATTATCAAGGAATGTCAACCTTGGCACCCCTAGGCCCGTCCATTGTAACTAAGCCTTTGGTTAGCCCACCATGGCTAACTTTCTCCAGTGTAATGCAAGACATACAATATAGATGGTATGCAATATCGCCACGTACATATATATAATCACCAATATCACCTCATATATATATCACCGATATTAGCTCATATATGACCACCATCAACACCTCAAATGAATTCAATGCCACTATACATATTAGAAAAATAAACAATCCATTCAATATGAATAAGACTATCTTATATTCTCACCTGTCATCGCACACACACTCGATGAAGTTACTCTTTGGTTGACGTTGAAGGTTCTTGACTTCCTTTAGCTCCTATCACCATAACCATGTTAATTTTGGAACGACATTGTATAATTCATTAAAAAATATTGAACATAAAAAAATTAATTCACCAAATATACTCCTTGAATATAATCAATTGAAAATAGGCTTGAAAGTGCCAAAATCCACGAAGTCCTCTAATCTGTCAAACTGACACAAGTCTCATAACATGGACACAACTTCGTGAGCTTATACTAAAAAATTTCAAAACTTTGAAAATACAAACTAGACATTGTATAGAGTATCCCTACCAAATTTCAAATTTTTTGAATAAGCATAAGTATTTATTTGGTATTTTCTAAAACAGAGTAGTACTGTAGAAGTGAGAATTCAGCTGCAGATAATCCATATTTGAGCAGTTCTTAACATAGGTAAACGATATCAAAATGATCTGAAATTTGGTACATATTATCATCCATATATCTAATAGATACAGTAAAAATTTTATAATTTTTTGACTATTCTAATTTGATCTAATGTTCTATCAAGATAGGGGTCGCAGATCTGGGCATCAGAATTCTGCAGAGACAGTACGACTTCAAAATTTCACCATAATTTGAAATTACAATATTTGTCAGTGAAACCAAATCCCATGTTACCATCATAACTCTACGTTAAAGTGTTCAAAAATTTAGTAACAAAAAAGATTTTTAGTTAGGTCAAAACGTCTGCAAACAACAGCCCTATCATAGAGATGACTTTAGTTATGACAGCCATGGATAATTCAAAGTTTTTACATAAAAGCCCTCACCTCATACTCCTATTTATATGGCATATAAGATATAAATATGCAAGAACCCATGAATACACCATCACATAATCATGAACATGAGATGTCTCACCTTAGGAATGAAGACACAAGCCTTCCCCTTCAATCTCTTCTTTCTTTTCTTCTTTCTCTCCTTTCTCCTTTCTTCTTCCTCTTCTTCTTTCTCTCTTTTATCCTCTCTTCTTCCTCTTTCTCTCTCTAAGCCTCCTCCATCTGAATGGTGAGGAGTCAACAAGCTCCTCACCTAACTTTTCTCTCAAACTCCTAGTTAATCTAGCTAACTTTCCCATCAAAGAGTTCACCAACTAACTCATCAACCAACTCACCAATGAAGAAATGACACATGTCACACACACATGCACTCACATAATTTTACATATCAATTAACGATGCAATGAATGTAATTAAATAATTAATTCAACTCATTCTAATATATAATTAAACTAATTACGGAATTATGAGATTAGAGTCTCACACTAGTAGTGTTAGCTTTATGAGAATTTGAATAGTTTTATTAACATTGACCACTACTAGTACTTTAGACAAGTGTTGATATATATTGAATTCACTGTATACACACACACTTGGTTGTTTCATGAATATCATCATCTTGTGATAAGGAGCCTAGAATTTCACTTTAGTTCATGTGCCAAGTTCTTTTATTTTTTATTTTTTATTTTTATGGTTTGAGCATTATTTGAATTATATGAATTTGTGCATGGACACCTAAGGCTCTGATGATGAGCATAATTACCTTTTTGTTTTTATTTTAAAAAATAGTGTTTATTTGTCTTATCCTATATAAGAGTTGCTTTGATTTGATTTTATCTTATTCATGTTTAGGATTTGTTTCTCTAATTGACTATGATTGTTATTTTTCCTCCTTTATTATTAATCTCTTTTTTGTCATTGAGTTGAGTTTGATTTGAATATTCTTTAACAATTTGTGACAAAAAGGGGGAGAGAAATATGAGCTTGCATGTATTAAGGGGGAGAGAATATTATTTATAGGAGAAGCACGTTTAGGAGAGTTGGGAAGAAGAATTGAGTTTATATACCTTGTGATATGTGCTTTTTATAGTTTTATACCATAAATTCGTTTCACAGGTATTCTTGTTTTAGTGTTAGGTTTGTAGATAAATAGATACACATGTGACTTTCTTGAGCATAACTTCCTATTTGGTTAGTTAAAGTCGTTTTGATGTATTTGTTCTTATGTTGTGTTTTGTCATAGAATTGCCAAAGGGGGAGATTGTTAGGTCATTTAGCTTTAACAAATTTCATGAAAAAAACACATTGATTGTAATTTGTTTTTAGAGTTGTAATTTGTGTTTTGAGTCATTCCTGAGTGTTGTAAAACTCAACGTTATAAGAAATAAAGTGTTCATCATTTATGCATTGGCTAAGGAGTTGTTGGATGTACTTAAACTTCATATTTGAAGCAATTTAGAGAGTTTTGGTTGATTTGGATTGATCTGGATAGCTTTCAATTGAAGATTTAGCAACTAAAGAAAAATAAACTACTGCGATACCTTTGGATCGACTTCAATACCTTTTGATTGAAGATACAGAGAGTGTGCAAAATCAAAGAGATTGACTCGATACGTTTCATTGTAGTGAGTTAGAAATTTCTGCAGAATTTTACTAAAAAGGAAACATGCATTTTTAGAAGTCTGGATCGTTTCCCATAAAATGAGAAAGTCTTTTTAGGGTTTCTAAATGAGCAGCTACACCAAGGAGAGTTCTTATTAGAAACTTCTAGATTGGAAACTTACAATTTTGGCAAGGAGTTTACTAGTATGAAAATCTACAAACCCTTTATGCCTCCATTATAGATATGAGGCTATAGAAAGGCAAAAAATTAGGCTTTCATACCTCCTCTTTGTAACCCTTGAAGATTATTCTTATTCAGAGAAAGATCTTGAAGAGAACTACATACGGAGTGATTTTATTGAAGAAAGTTCTCTTACTTTGTCATAGTGTAAGAGATCCTTAGTAGTGGTCTTGGATATAATCTAAGGCGTGATAAATCCTTTGTGGGTTTGTGGTGGTGATGGGAGTTAGTCAGTGCTCAGAGGATTTTGACGGTATCGTGGAGTTCGACACTTAATGAATTACTGAAAAACCGTATTAAAGGGCTGATACAAGATCGTGGGGATTCGATTAGTACAAGGAGGACATACCCGCAAGTTCGTGGATACAACACCTGAGGTGTGAGGATTTGGCTAGGGTTGGGTTGTAAGTTGTAAGTTGTTAACTTGTATTATTGTTCTTGATAGTGGATTGATTGGCTGGACTAGGTCCCGTGGTTTTTTTACTCGAGTTTAGGTTTTCCACTCTAAATATCATGTGTCTTGTCTTGCGTGCGATTGGTTTATATTTATCTATGTGTGACATGCGATTGTGAATTATTGATCATATATTGATTACTTAAATAGCCATTAGCATCACCATTATTGAATAAATCCATATCTGGAAAGGAGTTTTTTCAGCTACAAATCTAGAGCTACTCGTAATAGAACCCCAAAGTAGAATCCCAGTTTGCATTGAGCAAAACTGGATGGGTTCACATATTTCATGCTCATTTTCCATTTAGATAGATTTTTCTAGTCCCTAATAACTTTAATTTCTAGTCTCCATATCTGTTTGTGTTTTGTATGGAAGTGTTGGGGCTTCACATTGAAAATAGCTTGAGTAGAAAGGAATGGAAAGCCATCAAACCAGCTCGAGGGGGCCCTAAGATCTCTCATTTATTCTTTGCAGATGATCTAATTATTTTTGGAAAAGCTACAGAAGGCAAGCTCGAGTGATGAAGGAAGTGATGGAAGGTTTCTTTCAAGTGACTAGCCAAAGACCTAACTTGCAAAAGTCTAAAGTTTACATTTCACCTAACGCAAGGAGGGGCTCTCAAGGGCGCTTAGTGTGTCTTATGGCATTCCTTTGACAGCTAATCTAGGAAAATGCTTGGGGGTGCCTCTTCTCCACTCTAGAGTCTCAAAGGATACGTATACCTACATTTTGGATAAAGTTTGACAAAGATTATCTTGATGGAAAGCTAGTCAACCCTCGCTAGCTGAACGAAGTATGCTGATTAAGTCAGTAGCATATGCAATTCCAGCTTATACTATGCAAATTACGAAGGTCCTGCATTCTGTTTGTGAGTTGATTAATAAATGTATTAGGCTTTTTCTTTAGGGAGGAAATGAAGCTAAGAGAAAAATTTATTTGGTTGCTTAGGATCAGGTGTGTAAACCTAAGGAGGCAGGGGGTTTGGGTATTCGAAAGATGGAAGACATGAACCTTGCCTTTTTGTCGAAGTTGGGATGGAGAATGATAAAAGAAAAGGATTCTTTATAGGCTCAAGTATTGCACTACAAATATTAGGGAAAGGTAAAGAGCTTGGAATGGCTATGGCTTTCAACGTATCATACCTTTGGCAGAGCAACAACAAAGGTGCCGCTGGATTGAGAGAGGGTTTGAAATGGAAATTAGGCAAAAGGGCGAAGATCAGATTCTGGCTGGACATTTGGCTTGTAGACACCCCTCTTATTGAGGTGGCTAAAAGTAATCTCAGTGACGAGGATAAGGCAAGCTTAATGTGTGATTAGTAGATTCCAAATCAAGGATGGGATTGGCACCACCTGGTTGCAGTGATTCCAAGAGGGGTGCAAGCTCAGCTCCAATGTGAATTTGTTACCATTACCCCCAGAAACTCAGATCAGATCATATGGAAGCATACCTTAAATGGGAAGTTGACTGTTGTATTGGTTCATAATAAGAGAAATAATGATGTCAATGTTTCAAAAGGGGAATGGACAATGTTTTTCGTCGGAGCCATTGCTATATCTGGTATTGGAGGAATAAAGTTGTAAAGGATATATCCTTTAAGGTCCTTGATATTCCTGTGGGAATTATAGACAAGAAAATTATAGTGATGGACATGGATTGAACATGGCTCAACCAATAATTGGCTATTGGCAGTGTCAAATGGCATCCTCCAGACTATCAGGTGGTTAAAGTAAATACTGATGGATCAATTGTTAGGAATCAAGCAGGGGTAGGAGGATTAGTGCGAGATGCTATAGGAACTTGGTTGGTGGGATTTGCTCAGAGTATAGCTTGGACAACAGTTCTCACAGTCGAGCTATAGGCAACATGGTAGGGTCTGTGCTTGGTTTGGAATAGGGGATACAGAAGGGTAGTGTTGGAGACTGATTCTCAAGGAGCTCTTGAGATAATTGCTCAATTGGATATGGAACATCCCAACAATCACTTAGTATTGTGAATCTGTGAGATGGCAGGACGAAACTGGGAATGCAAGCTTCAGCACGTGCTGTGACAAGCGATTGGATGCGCTGATTAGATTGCTAAGAATGTAGTAGGAGGATCAATGGAGCTTCAGATCATGGAGGACCCTCCTCCATCAATCTAACCTCTTATGGTGATTAATTCCTTTGGGTGGGGTCATGTTAGAAGTGGGTTTTTTTTGGCCTCGGCCTCCTCTATATATATAAAAAAAAATTAATTTATTGACTTGTTTTAGTTGAAACCATGATTAGTCAAAATTGGGGGATGATATTTGAGATTTCTGATGATAAGTATTTTTAACTTGTTAACGTGAATTTGTTTCATCATATTGGGAAACTATATTAGTAAAATGATGTGGTATCGACATTGTACTAAACATTTTCTCATGTAGATATATGTAGAAGAAAATAGGTATATTAACTGGAGAGAGAGAGAGAGAGAGAGAGAGAGAGAGAGAGAGAGAGAGAGAGAGAGAGAGAGAGAGAGAGAGAGAGAGAGAGAGAGAGAGAGAGAGAGCTAATTTAAATAATAACTATGTTTAAGAACATCATTTTATAGGAGTAATACATTTACAGTATTAATGTTAAGCAAGACATGCAAAAGAAAATTATTGAGAGAGCACTCAAGTTTTAGACCTATGGGTTACATATGATTTGCTTTTAATCGTCTATCACACTTGAATAGATTACAAAGGCATAGAAGTCAAGTTTCTTACTTTTGTTTGATTAAATGGAAAAAATTAGGGGAAAATGAGTATTTTTTTATTATTTACTCATAAAAAATAATTAAGCATAAATATTTGCTTTCTTTTTTCCTTTTCCTTAACAAATATTAACTCCAAATAGATTAAGGGAAATGTTTTCTTATCCGTTCCCCATATTCAAAATTCACTATCTCCATTAACCACATGAGACAATCCAAGCAGCATTGTGCCTAAGAAACTCTTTCTATTGAGCTTTTATAATATAGTTAAACTATGAGATTTTTATATGAAATTTCTATCTAGAACGACCCAAGCTGGTATTTTTAAATGGCAATTACCTTTATGAGTCTTTCACAAAATGATAGTACTCATATTGTGTACGTGGCATCGTAGGATGATTTATATGACTTTTCAATTTGTATGGTATTACTCTTTAGTATACTATTTAGTATTATTATTTAAAACTATTTACGAATTATTGGTTAGTTTCTCACCTGTTATTTACATCCCAAATTAAACCGATTACATCATAGTCCCACAACTTTATAAACTTTTCTTACTATGCCACAAGTTATTACCATGGTATTGGCTTCCATTTTGACAAACCCCCTTGTTTACATGGGTTCGGCTCCCCTCCAGACCTAAATGTCCAGAATTTTTTAGACTTCTTATCTCATCATGCCAAGTGTTAGTAAATCATATCCAACTCTTGTCATTATCTCATTTAAACTCACAATTTCAATTATCTTCGAACAAAACTAACAAAATGAGATCGTAAATTTTAATAAGATAACAACCTTATCTGTTGGATATGATTTATTAACACGTGGAAAGTGAGATAAGTAATCTAGAAGATTATGGATATTAAGGTCTGGAGGGAGCCTTGCCCTATTTACATAGGTTGAAGTTTTTGAAACAATTTTAACTATCATCAATGACAATATTCATGCAATAGCTTTTCCATGTCATTAATCTCATATCTAAACTATTGTACCAGCATAATAGCAAAAAGGGTGGTGGTTTGGGTCTCACTTCCATTAGCGTTATGAACATGACACTTCTTGCAAAATGTAGGTGGAAATTTGTTACCAACAGAAAAGCTCTATGGAGAATGACAATCTACCATAAATACAATTGGGAGGAATCACAGTTGTCTTTCGTTTCATCCCTCCTTCCCTTGCTCTACTCCTCCCCATTTCCACCCAAATGACTTACAAAACCAGGATTCCTAACTCCAGTTGCTTTACCATATTTGTGGATAATCTACCAGCAGCTATGAACAACCTCTGGCTGAGTAAAATCTTCCAAAAATGTGGTCAAGTCATGGATGCTTTCGTCTCCTACAAACAAAGAAAGGGGGAAAAAAAGGAACTTTTGGTTTTGTTAGATACAAAACCACCAAGGAAGCATACAATGCTATTAATACCATAAACGGTGTTTGGTTAATTGATCAGAAATTGGTTGTCAAAAAAGCTGCATATGGCCCTCCAAATGCTAACAAAAAACCAATCGTCTCCAGAGTAAAGACCATCATTCATAGAAATTCTTTAGTCAATGGAAGATCTTACAAGGAAGTCTTAAGTGCCAAAGGGAAAACAATCAACCCATCGACATTTGACCCTTCAAAAATGATCGAGGCAAAGGTAGAAGAGGAAAATGTACTCTAGTTGAAGAGATGTGCCGTAGCCATAGTTCATGATTTAAATTCTCTTAATTCCATTGAAGAAGCTATGATAATGGAAGGGGTATTCTCCATAAGAGTAAAACCCATTTGAGGATTGAGAGTATTGTTAGAATTTGAGGACATTGATTCCCAGGAAAGCATGATGGAGAACGGAAGACTTTGGTTGGAGACATGGTGCTCAGTTGTAGGAGTTACAATGAATTTAATTCCTAGAGAAGGGTATGGATCTCAGTGGAAGGAGTGCCTTTAAACGGCTAGACCGCCAAAACCTTCAATGACATTGGCAAACTTTGGGGCATGGTACTGATAGTGGATGGAAAATAAAAATTAACAAAGAAGACCTTAAGCATGGATGGGTGCTACTCGAAATAGATAAGGAAAGCTTAATTGATGACTCTTGCATTCTTAAAGTTGGGATTAAAACTTATGCAATAAGAGTGAGAGAAGTAGGAATTCAAAGAAGGCCTTCTATTATTCCTAAATTAGATGCAGTCATTAGTTTAGAGAGCTCGTTGACTTAAACAATGATCAACCTTCATCAAATGAATCCCGAAGGTCATCTCCGCATTTGAAAAATTCATTCAGTCATGTGTCAAACTCAAACTCTGCTTCTTTATTTGAACGATGCTCAAGGTATAAAATTATGGAAGATGAAGTGGACCGAACCGATTCACTAAAGAAATCCTCCAACATTGATATTCTGGAAAAGAATTCACATCAGGAAGTCATTGTTCACGACTAGCAGATCTCAGAATCATCTAGGGTGAAGAATGAAGATGATGATGTGGAACTATTAAGCCAAGTGGCAAATTCCATCCCGACATCTGATGACTTGGATGATGATCCAGTTGATGACATTACTGTGGATGATGACTGGGCCCTCCCAAGACAAAGCCCTCGTAAATCAAGTCTGTCAGCCATGCGCCGGGGGGGGGGGGGCGTTTCAATGGAAAAGGTAGCTTCCCTAGAAAAGTCTTTTTTCGAGGAGAGCAGTAGCACCAACAATGATAAAGGTAGGAGGCAATTGAACCCCTTAAACACAAATGTGGAGGCAAATGTTTTCAAAAGCACAAAGACGATTGTCTCTATTTTAATCCCATCAAGGTCCAGGCCACCTTGTCTCCCACCAAACTCTAACCTATCAATCTCTAAGCCAAACTCCCTAACAAGCTCTAGCCCACCAAAAACCAATACATCAACTGGGTGCATTAACCAACCAAATAAGAGAAACCCACTACCTGCTTTGGTGGTTACATCTCAACTTAAGACAAAGAACAATATTAAATGCACCTCTCTCCATTCTTTGAAAAGAAAAGCTTAGGGAAAGAAGAAACTCTTATCAGATTTAGGTATAAAATCAGTGGCGAAGAGTGTTGCTAAACAAGCCACTAAACAAGGTAAGCAGATTAAATGCCCCAAACCTCAAGCATTCGTCCCATCCACTATTTGCTCTGGAGATTTTGGAAATAGAAATAAAATCATTCTGAATAAAATGGTGGAGCATTGTCAGTACGAAGCAACTCAAACAATTAAAATGGGAAAAAACTTGGGCATCAACTTTCAAAGTAATGAAGAGGAAATCAAAAGAAGGCTTTTGCAGCTGGAATGGAATGATTTCGAAATTAAAAAGGGAGGAGGAGGAAGAAAAAGGGGAGAAATCTGCTAAGTTTCTCTCTACCTCCTAGGTGCTTGCAATTATTTGTCAATGAAGATGTTCACATGGAATGTCAGAGGCTTAGGAAAGGACCATAAGAGAAGAATGGTTAAGAAAGTGATCTTAGGAAGAGGAATTGATATGGTTTTGCTACAGGAAATGAAATTGAAAGAATGCAATGTAAAGAAGATAAATTCCATTTGGGGCAGAAAGGGAGCTTCATGGGAAGCTGTTGATGCTGATGGTTTATCCGGAGGCCTCCTTTGTGTCTGGGGATATGATTTCTTCAAATTAAACCACACATTGAAAGACAAGCATTTCATTATACTGGTGGGTAAAATTCGGAATAGCTTTGAATGTGCAATTGCAAACATATATGCTCCAAATAATGAGGAAGACAGAGTCACCCTGTGGGATACCCTGCTACACTTCAAATCTCCATTCAATATCCCCTGGTGTTTGGGAGGCAATTTTAACGAAATTATGAAGATGAGTGAAAGATCAACCTATAAGAGGATCTCAACTGGAATGAGGAAGTTCATCTCTTTCTCTCGAAAGGCAAAAGTAATTGTGTCACAACCAATAACCCAGCCTATACGGATTTAGGGTACATGACCAGCCAGTAGTAAGGCTACCTAAGGCCGCATTACATTAAACCGGTTGATCACCTGTGCATAATCATTTAAAATGATGCATAATTGCGGAAAATAGAACTTTTGATAACTTGAAAACATAATCCGTGTTATACATGGTAGAGCTGTGCCTAATCCAAGACATAATATACATAAGGACCTAATCAAGGTCCACAAAAGTTATAGCAATATATATATATATATATATTATTACAAAACATTAGGTCCAGCCCTTAAACATTATACAAAACATAGGCCCGTGGGCCGTAGCTCAAATCCACATAGGGCCTCGCTCTAGGGCCTTCTGGATTGACTACCTGAAAATCATTTGAGAAAACGTAAGCTAATGCTTAGTGAATAACAAAGATGCATGAGCATGAAAATACCATGGACTAGCAGTTATGTCTAATCTATAAAACAATAGATAAACATTTATGTATTTAAGGCATGAACTTGAAACGTGTAAGCATAGGTTTGAAATCATAGATAGCATAAACATCATATTGCAGCATTCTATCGCTTCAAAACATGGTATCATAAAAGAGAGATGCGACATATCTTTGCTCGTGATAAAACTTAACATAATTTGTCATAAACATTTGAACATATCATTGTTCTCATTCTAAAACATAAGTGTGCTACAACTCGACATCAGAGTTATGCTCCACATCAGTAACCATAAAGGTCACAAATAGGGCTCTTTAGCTCGTTGGACGTCTCCCGAACATGGCGATAGTTTATTTCACATCCCCTATCGTAGGACCATCGTTGCTAGTTTAAGGTCTTGCTACGAAAGACCTCGAGTTGACACCATACATTGAAAAAGGTCTTGCATTTCATTCTTATAAGAATTTTAGTCCATGAGTTTCAATTCATAACACAATATAACTTGCATGCCTTTAAAAGTATGACATCTATAATTGAATATAACATTGATGCATTGAAAACATATGTAAAACATTGTATGGTATGGTTTAAACTTAAAACGGTTGGAAAGTAGTAGAATTTACTCATGGCATAATGTTACTCACCTCTCTCTGATAGAATGGGTGGTAGACAAGGTGTTCCTACACAAAATGCACATAGAAGTATGGAAATATCAATACAAGACTCCAAAACAAAGCAATAACGTAAAACGAGAACATAAGGTCGAGGTTTAAACATGAAAGCCAGTACGTCGACTCCTTTATCGCTTCCCAACCACCTCTCAAGGAAGATTTCGCACTCTAGCTTAGTTCCATTTGAAAATAGGCTTAAAGGGCTTTAATTTGATAGTTCATAGGCTAAAAACACATTTCGGATGAAGAAGTTATGCCCCATAGAAAATGGGTTAAAATTTTGGAAGAAGAATGTTACTAGCAGAATTTTGGGTCCAATTCAAAATTCAATATCTCCCAAACCACAAGGAATTAGAGTACAAAATTTATATGGATACAAAGATCTATGAGTCTACTATCCAATGCTTCGAATGGTGCATCAATCCGAGTTTTTTTAGATAAAGTTATGCCCGTTTTATGAAACAGTGTCTGAGTTGGAAAGTAAAACCGGGGGCTGGACGAAGGTGTTGGCTCTAGAAACAAAGAAGTCGCCTCCTGAGCTGAAGAAACGAATCTGGGAGTTATCTGGGCAAAAGTGTCGCCTCCGGAGACTAAAGAGTCACCTCCTGAGCTGAAGAAACAAATCTGGGAGTTATCTGGGCAAAAGTGTCGCCTCCAAAAATAAAGAGTCGCTTTCCAAGCTAAACGAATGAATCTAGGAGTTCATTGGGACAAGGAGTCGCCTCCAAAAACCAAGGAGTCCACTTGAAAGCTAAATGAATAATTCTGGGAGTTTACTGGGACAAGGAGTCACCTCCAAAAACCAAGGAGTCCACTCCAAAGCTAAACGAATAATTCTGGGAGTTTACTGGGACAAGGAGTCGCCTCCAAAAACTGAGGAGTCCACTCCAAAGCTACATACCCAGATTTTTTACTCGAAAATTCCAAACCTCACTCAAATCAAAACCAAACTCCATTAAAACTCTCACAAACTCTTCCAATGCTTTTAGGGTCCAAAGATTGACCCAAGAAGACCACAATAATACAAAATCAAACACTTTAAACAAGAAAATCGAAGGGATCTAGGGTTTTAGGAACCCAAGCCCTAACTTGCATAAGTTGGGGATTTCACATCCCAAACCCTCAAATCTTTCAAGAAGGCTTTCAACATTCTATACTTGGCTAATTTGGGACTCAAAAGAGTCACTCAGAACAAAACAACAACACACCACACAAAGATAGATACATACACATATACCATTGGAGGAGAAAATGGAACCTTACCTTTCTCCAAGTTTGGTTAAGTCTTCTATTGCTTCAAGCTCTTCCTCAAGCTTCTTCCTCCTCTTTCTCTTCTCCTCTTCTCCCTCTCTTCCTTCTTAATCGGCTGAGCATAAGTGGGTGGTGTGCATTTATGTGTATAAAAGATGATACACATGGGAATAATCCCATGTGTCTCACCCATAGGTTTAAGCTACACCATAGGCTCTCATTGGTCATTTTGACCCAAAAGGAGAAATAATTAACATCAACATTATATATACTAGAAATTCTCATTAATAGAAATAAATAGAGGTTCGGGATATCACAAATTGACCTTCCTATGTTAGGGAGGTGGTACATATGGTTAAACTTACAGAATGATGAAATTTGGAGCGGGTTAGATAGATTTCTAATTGATAATAATAGGCTAGCAAAGTTCAACCTATCCCAATGGGGTCTTCAAAGAATGCTATCAGATCACTGCCTATATTGGTTACTGATGAAAGTAAGGACTGAGGCTCAAAGCCTTTCAAATTTTTTGAAACATGGTACAAGATGAAGTCTTTTATCCTCCTAGTAGAAAAGGTTTGGTCTTCCACCATGATCTCAGGCTGGTAAGCTTTTGTAATTTTGAGAAAATCACAGATTTTAAAAATAGAAATCAAAGAATGGCATAAAAAAAAGCTAGCTCATGGGTTACAAAGTCAAAGCAACTTGAGGAAGAGCTGCACAGACTAGACTTGGAAGGGGAATTAGATCCTGCAAATGGTCAGATTCAAAGAAAAAGGGACATTAAGCAAAAACTATGGAAACACTATCTAAGAGAAGAAGCCTTTAGCAAGCAGAAATCCAGAAAACTCTAGCTACAGCTAGGGGACATAAACACTAAGTACTTCCAGGCATCAATGAAAGCTAGAGCAAGGAAAAATTTTATAGGGTAGTTAGTAGTAAATGGTGGGATAGTCTCATAGCCCAATCTCATCAGAGAGGAGATTTTCATCCATTTTAAAAGAGCTTTCTTTGAAGATTTTTTTTAATAGGCCTTTACTAGGAGTATGTGAAAATAAACTAAGCATGCAATGCCAAGCATTGCTCAAAAAAAGCTTTGAAGAGGTAGAATTATGGAATGCTATTAAGAGTTGTAATGAAAACAAAGCTCCAAGGCCTGATGGATACAAACTAAGCTTCTGGCAGAGGTTTTCGAATATAACAAAACAAGACTTGCTTCAATTCATGAATGATTTTTTCACAAATGGTAGAATTCTTAAAGGTATTAATGCAACTTTCATTATCCTTATTCCTAAAAATGAATGCCCAGACACTTTGCCATGTTATAGGTCCATCTCCCTAGTCTCATCAGTCTATAAAATTCTCTCAAAAGTTTTAGTTGCTAGATTAAAAAGGGTTATGGGGGACATAATCAGTGAAAATCAAACAGTTTCATCCAAGGTAAGCAGATCTTGGATGGGGTCCTGATAGCAAATGAGATGATTGATAGCTGGAAAAGGAAAAAGGAAAAAGCTTTAATCATTAAGCTGGACTTCGAAAAGGCTTTTGACAATGTCAACTAGAATTTCCTGATGCAAATGATGACCCTAATGAATTTTGGAGAAAAATGGAAGAACTGGATCAATGAATGCTTAAGAAGTGCTAAATTATCAATCCTAGTTAATGGATCTCCTACAAATAAATTTAGCATGCAGAAAGGGCTTAGATAAGGGGATCCCTTATCACCATTCCTCCTCAACATTGTCATTGAAGGCCTAAATATTTTACTTCATAGAGCAAGAACACAAAACCACATCAAAGGGTGTCAAGTTGGCTCAGAAGGTATGCTCATCTCTCACCTTCAATTTGCTGATAACTCATTACTTTTCTGCACAGTTGACCTAGATGAAGAGATATCTATTAAGAGAATTTTGAGGTGTTTTGAACTGTTGCCAGGCTCGAAAATAAATTTTCATAAATCAGTAATTTGTGGTGGGGGTTGAAGAAGATTTCCTTTCAAAAGTTAAAGATGTGCTCAACTATAAATTTCAACCCTTGCCAATGAGATATCTTGGCCTCTCTCTTGGAGGAAACCTTAGAAACTCAACAATTTGGTTAGGAATTATTGAGAATATAAAAAAGAAGCTAGCATGTTGGAAAAGAAGCCTCTTATCAATTGGTGGCAGATTAACACTAATAAAATCGACATTATCAAGTCTTCCAATGTTCTATCTCTCTATGTACAGAGCTCCTTTGAAGGTATGTAAGGAAATTGATAAGCTGTAGAAAAGATTTCTATGGGGAGATCAGTTGGAGAAAAAAAGGAATCCATTGTGTCAAGTAGGAGAAAGTCACCACAAGTAAAATGAAAGGACTTGGCCTTACTCCAACTAGATTAATGAACATGACACTATTAGCAAAGTGGTGGTGGAAGTTTGCAAAAGATAAAGATGCTCTATGGAGAAAAGTGGTGTGTCAAAAGTACAGGGGGGAAGAATCAAGATGGACTTTCCCTAAAGATGGAAGAGAGGACTATTCAATTATGCTCAAGGACATCATGTTTCTAAACGAAGATCAGAAAAGGTTTAAAGATTCCTTGCAGGTTAATCTCAAAGTATCTGGTGGAAGAGGGGATTAGACAACCTTTTGGGAGGAACTATGGGTGGATAATTCTATTTTGAAAGTAAAATTTCCAAGACTCTACTTATTATCAGTTCAAAAAGGTGCAAAAATTTCAGAAATCAGAAATGAGATTGAGGGATGGGATCTAAAATTTAGAAGAAGGTTGTTTGCATGGGAAATGTCTTCACTGAAGGACCTCAAAACGTTATTAAACAATGTTGTTATCAAGGTAAATGAAAATGACTCGTTTCTTTGAAAGGCAAATTCTGATGGATGTTTCTCAACAAAATCATTCTACAACATATGTGAAGAATATAACTCTTAGGAAAATTCAATCGCACTCTGAATCTAGAAATCATGGGCCCCCTTAAAAGTGCAGATCTTCACCTGGATGGCTCTCCAAAATAGGATCAAAACTAGAACCTTCTTGTTCCACAGGAATATCCTTAACCAAAATGACTTTGTTTTATGTGAATTCTGCAAGGAAGACTTGGAGGGAATAGATCATCTGCTCCTCAAATGTAGAGTCACGTGGTCAATTTGGTGTAATTTTCTCAAATGGTGGGGTATTTCTTGGGCCTATCCTCCATCATTTAAGATTCATTGTAGCTGATGGCTTGACCAAAAATAGAAGAACATGGGGAAAATAATATGAGAAGCTTTATTTTCTGCTACTATATGGATCATCTGGCTAACAAGGAATGATATAATATTCAATAATAAAAACCTCCACACTGGGGAGAAGCTTCTGAATTGACAAAGCAACATGTGCTGCTATGGATTCAGCCTAAAACAAGGATAGGTAGCTGCAACAACAATTTCAATTTTTTCCACTCCATTGAAGGTCTAAAATCCCTTGACCCTTCCCTCTTAATGTATTCCCTCCCTTTAAGTTGATTGTACTGGTTGATATCTGATCAACCCCCCTTCCCCTTTCCTTTTTGCCCTCTCTGTCAAGCCTTGTTGGCTTGTAGAGACCTAATCTGTATCTCGTCTTATCCGATATATTCTCTTTTTCTTTGCCAAAAAAAAAAGAGTTGCTACTCCCAGAGGGTTCAGGAGAAGGAACATCAGCCATTATAAAAGACATCCAGATGCTTAATGAAGACCAGGTAAAATTTAAATAAACTATGAAATCCAATCTCAGTATGAAGATTGGAATGGGGAACTTACTTCTTTCTGGAATGATCCTTGGTGGGAAGGACAGATATTTAGCAAAACCTTTCCTAGGTTATATCTCCTATCTCTCCAAAAAGGACCCAAGATAGCAGAGCTCAAGGATAGCTCATGATCCTGGAACTTATTATTCAGAAGGAGCCTCTTTAGCTGGGAAGAGAACAACCTCGAAGAGCTTAATTGTCTGCTAAGCAGGGTAACCTTAAGGGCAAACTCAATGGATACAGTGTCATGGAAGGCTTGTAAGGAAGGATACTTCTCAGTTAAATCCTTTTCTCAGGCTCACCAGGAGTCAAATGGCCAGGTTCACTCTGACTCTACCTGGATTTGGAAAACCTTGGTCCCCCTTAAAGTGCAAACCATTTGTTGGTTAGTGTTGCACAAAAGTATCAAAACTAGAGTCTTCCTCAACCATAGAAACATCATCCCCCATAATACTAGTTTGATATGCGAAATGTGCAAGTTAGAGCAAGAAGACTGTGATCATTTACTTCTTAAATGCAAATCAGCCTGGCTTGTCTGGAGTGGTATTCTGAAATGCTGGGGGAAGCAATGGGCCTGTCCTGGTAACTTGAAGCAGCTCTTCTCATGGTGAAATGATCAGAAATTTAGGCTTATTGGGAGGTTCATCTGGGGATCCCTGTTACAGTCTACTTTGTGGAACATTTGGATTGAAAGAAATGAGGTTATATTCAATCGCAAACAATCAAATTGGGAGGGCATTGTGGAATCTATTAAGTTGCAGGTTCTGGAATGGATTCAAGCAAAATTAAGGCCAGGAAGCATTAGCTGCCATAATTTCTTCCATTCCATCGATGGGGTTAAATCTTTTGATCCCGCACTGCTATGATCTTGTATTGGCCTATTAACTTTTACTTCTTGTAAGCCTTGGCTAGTCGTAGTCTTTGGAAATATGTAAAGTCTTTTAGGCTTGTATTTTCCGTTGTATCTTTCTTCAGCTAAAGGGTAATAAACTCTTTCTTTGTTGTTTAAAATAAAAAAAAAAAATAAAGACACTATTATGCTTGGGCAATCATTTCCTCTATGTATCAAATGGAGTTTGGTTGTGTTGCAATTGAGGAAATTTAACTATTATAGGCATAAGATGCAAAGAAGGAGCAACTAAGATTCGGGAATAAATTTAGGTAGGATCCAAATGGTCGGGAAAAAATAATAATTATAACGAAGTATTATTTTTAAATAATTTTTATAAAAAAATTTCACCATACATATTCTTGCATGGCAGTCGTATTTATGAAATTATAAATTAAAAATGATGAGTGGTTTTGACCGCAAACAAAGCAATGTGAAGGTTGTACACAAAGACCAACACGAAAAACATTTTAGTGGTATCTGCATCAGACATCAGCAATTCCACTACTTGAAAGATAGAAAATTATAAAGACTGTCCAGTGGGACACTAAACCAAAACAAATGAAAAAAAAAAAAAAAAAAGAAGAGAGACAGATTCTGATATTCTCTTAGTGCATTAATCAGTACAAGCACCTTAGAATATTTAGCTTACATTATCACAGCCAAGTTCCATAATTTAGAGGAAAACACCAAGAATACTTGGCCAGGAAAAAAAAAAAAAAACCAAAAAGCAGAAGAAAAAGAAAGAAAAAGAAAAGGGCCATTTCCTCTACGGCTTGCGCCTATTGGTTGGCTTTGGTGGGTGTGTCTGAGACTGAGACGGGTAAATTAATGGCAACCGAAGGAAGCTTTTTAATTTCTTCTTCTTTCTGCAACTCAACACCATCAACAGCTATTCCGATGCTGCTCGTGCTGTTTACTCGAGGACCCTTTATAGCTTCTGGAATTGCCTTCGCTTTATCCTCCTTCTCTTCTTTGTACTTTCCCCATAGAACTGAGTAAAGCCCTGCGATAATGAATATGGACCCAACTATACTGCACCCCACAAGTAGCGAAGTTTGTCAGTAATTACAGGGTGGCCCGATTCAGAAAGGAAGTAAATTAATAAAGACTATTTATCATGATCAGAGTCTACTATGTATACGTATATCTGTTTATATATAATTGGCAGATTGTATTTCTCGATAAGAACATATATGTTAATTAAAATGAAGTGACGGGAGGAAATTACCCTCCAAGATAAATCTTTTCAGCGAGGATGAAAGAACCCATGATGGCTACAATGATCATCATCAAAGGGCTAAAAGCAGTTGCAAACACAGGTCCTTTCGTCTTCATTACCAGTCCTTGGACATAGTATGAAATGCTTGATGTCACAATACCCTGCATGTAGAGATCAGAAAAATAAATTAAATTTATGAGAGAGAGAGAGAGAGAGAGAGAGAGAGAGAGAGTTATCTATATATTTACAGCGTAGGCGGCAGCAAGAAGGTTCATGTCCCAGCCGATAACCCAAACAGAGGATTTGCGTTCCATAACAAGGGTGACGGCAATAGACTGAAGAGTGCCAATGAAGCACACTAACGATGTGAGAGTGAGCTGATGCTGCCTGTATGTTTTCAATGCCACCGTCTGTTTTGAATGAAGAAGACACAAACACACAAACAAACAGTGTGTTTATTCTTAATTTGTTGGATTAAATAGTTGTTAAACAGTCGGTGCTTAGTTTTTTTGTTTTTGTTTTTGTTGGGTTTATCTGTCCTTAATTAATTTCTCCATATAATGATCTTTTTAATTAATTAATTAATTTACCTGTAAAATAAAGAAAGAAGCCCAGGCGAGGGTGGCGATGATGAGGAGGATACAACCGGTGAACCAGTCCTTATCGGTAGTTCCAGTGGTGTCGGTCACGTAGGATTGACGAGGATGGACGTGCTTAGACCACAACATCTCCACCACGGGGCCCTTGTACAACGTCATCACCATAGCCCCACCCACTGTAACTACGGTTCCCATCACCTTTGCTTGGTATTTCACCTTCTTTAGGTCTATTTTCTCCATCCTAATTATCCCATAAAGGAAAACCAGTTAGTAAGTGAAAAAGCCATGTAAAAATAAAGGACAACTATGGATTGAGTAATGGTATACATATATATATATATATATTAATATAGAATGACATGGTTATTTGTGATCTTTTCATTTCAAATCAAAATATATACTATCTTAGCTTATAATTTACTGACACATTGGACATTTCTGCATTTAAACATTTTGTATGAATTTAGTGTGCATACCGAAATATAACAGCCATCACAAATGTCATGGCAGGGAGCATGTTGCTCATTGCACAAGAGAAGGTAGGCGATGTAAATTTTAGACCCGCATAGTAGAAGTTCTGGTCGATCACCGGTCTATCAATCAAAGAGAATTTCATTTCATATTCAGTATATAGTAGAGAAATGAAGAATTACAATAGCATAAATTTTGAAGGCATAATGTATTTAGTAGTATTTGCAAGTAATACTAACCCAAGAAGTCCAAGAACAAATATTTGCATGAAAACTGGGAATGTTATCTTCGGTCGCGCTTTCCTGATATTCAAAAAACACTTAAAAGAGTCAAATATATATATATATATATACTGATTTTACGAGAGTTGAAAAGCTATGTAGCCGATTTTATTCCATACCTCTCGAAGAAGAGAGCGAAGGGGGTGATGACAGCAGTTGCAAAGGCGTGACGATAAACTACAAGGACGTAGTGGCTCATCCCATGGTTGAGTGAAACCTTGGTGATAATATTCATGCCGGCATATCCAAACTGTAAGGACATCATGGCAAAGTAGGGTTTAAAGTTCCGAAGGAAGCTGCTGCAGCATCTCTGCTTCTCCATTTTCTTGGAGAGTTTGACAAGAAAGTTCAGGTGGGAAAGCGGAAGAAAGGAAGAGGGGACAGAGGAAGCACACTTAATTTGTTGCCTGTGGTGCTACCTAAGGAGAAGTGAGTCTGGTAGCCCCTATTTATATTGGTTTGGAGGGACCTCTCCCTGCCAAATTGTAGATGTAGAATAGAACAGTTTTGGCTTGAACCTTCATGTGGAATCTGATTGGAATATAGAAAAAGTAAAACTCTTAATTATCCATTCACATAAAATATCTATTCTTTGCAATGGTTGGGGCTGACGAGAGAGAGAGAGAGAGAGAGAGAGAGAGAGAGAGAGAGAGAGAGAGAGAGAGAGAAGAGAGAGAGAGAGAGAGAGAGGTGGGGATACAACGTAGCAGCATTGTATAATGCATCCGAGTCACCAAACTTTGAGTTGCTTATATGGCGTAAGCTCATATATTGAGGCCATTGCACTAAAGTGATAGAGACAACCAACTTTTTATTGCATGCAAGAGGCAACTCGGTTTAGCATAACTGTGTTTGGATCAATCAAAACTCTTCAGATCTACACAATATTGTTTATTTAATAAAACTCTAAATACTAGCGAGCACATGCATATGAACTTATACCACCCTGAGAGGTATTTAGGATTAGATTACACAAACACTCCTCATGTTTCTGACAAATATAGGGAGACCCTCTCGTGTTTTTAAAATTACAATAACAACAGTTTTTTTTTTTGAAATGCAAAAATATATTAATAAGAAGGAATATAGAAGGAGGATCCCAAGACTGAAGCAAGCACAAGGAGCTTGATTGAAAAGCGGGACCAAACCAAGGGGGGAGGGGACAGCAGATTGGCAAGGTGCCAATAAGACAAAAACCACACCAGACTAACTAAAATCTTAGAGACTTAGCACCATGGATGCAGAACAAGAAGTCATGTAAAGAGAAGTAAGCCTTTGGAACATCTGCTTTCACCCAAGATGCTGTAAGGATTTTGATACTTTCAACAACTTCTGACCAATCTGGTTGGACATTGTTAAAGATCATGTCATTCTTGGTGAGCCAGAGTTTCCATAGAGCAGCCAGGAGCAGGGACTGCCAAATAGATTTCTTTAACTTTTTGTGATTGAAGTCGAACCACCATTCCACACGAGACTGCAGACTACTTGGGCATACCCAATTTAACCCCCACAATTGGATTAAAGAGGCCCATACCTTCCATGTGAAGCTGCAGGTAAGGAGTAGATGATCTGCATCTTTAGGGTCCATGTTGCAAAAGGCACAAGAGACCTCTCTGAATTGACTGGACTTGTATGTGAGCATGACTTTGGTCTTGATTTTGCCCTTTAAAGCTAACCAGCAAAAGAAGATAGATTTTAATGGTGCTTTAAACTTCCATATGAAACTGAATTTGAATGTGGGAAGGCCTTGGATAGCTTCGATTGCTTTACAGAAAGATTTGCAAGAATAAACACCATCTTGGGCTGCTGACCAAGTCATGTGGTCAAACTTGCCAGCTACATGAGGAGAAGCTTGGATGGGGGCCATTAGCTCTGATAAGCATTCAACTTCCCAGACATGGAGATTCCTTCTGAATGAGAGGTTCCATAGAGAGTCCGAATGAGAGAATGCTGAATTAACATACCTGTCTTTCTGGTTTGATAAAGAGAAGAGTCTAGGGAATAGAGATTTCAGAGGCCTCCCTTTTAACCATTGATCATGCCAGAATTTGATGCTTTCCCTTGAGCCTAATTTGAGTTGCATATGGTCAACTAGGATGGAATGAAGAGCACTGTGAGCCATACCAATAGATTGTATGTCACTTCAAATTTTTGAGCACTTTTCTGAAGGGACATCCACAGGGGATCAGGAGTTTTGATTTATACTGTATTTTGTGCAAATAAGACTTTTCCATAGAGCCTTCTTCTCATAGCTAACCTCCACCACCATTTTGCCAACGAAGAGTAGTTTTTTGTCTTCAAGGATGGAATACCTAGGCCACCAAAATCCAGTGCTAAAGTTACCTGATTCCAATTGATGCATCTTATTTTCTTCTTGGATTCATAGTCTCCCCAGAGGAACTTTCTCTAAATCTTCTCAAGTGCACGACATATAGGTTGGGGCATTTTGAACATAGAAAGGTAGTAGATGGGCAGGTTTGACATGGAAGCTTTGATGAGAGTGATCCTTCCACCCATAGATAGCTGTCTTCTATTCCAGAGTGACAACTTCTTCGTGAATTTCTCCACTATAACAACCTAGGTTCTTGCTGATCTGGGGCTGCCGCCTCAGTTAGGAAGGGATCACTTAGGCCAATTCCACAAACCTGGCTCTTAACTAAAATTGATCTTCAGACTAGACACTAATTCAAAATTCATTACGATCCTTTTTAGATGAGCTAGCTCTTGGAGATCAACATTGCAGAAGAAAAGAGTATCATCTGCAAACTGGAGGTGTGATATGGATAAACTCCTTGCATCCTCTCGACCCAGGACTACACCCTTAATTAAATCTTGGTCCTTTGCTCTTTGTAGGAGAATTGATTGCACTTTAAAAAAGTACAATTGGAGTCTCTGATTACTGGCTAATGTTAGTTATTATTTGTGTGTTGTTTATTATTTTTATATAATTGTAGTATTTTTCACGTTTTATACAACTCGAGTAGATTTGAAGATAAAACCAAGCAAAATGAAGCAAGGTGATATAAATTATCTACATGAGTGGGTGTGTATATTATATTATAATATATCTTTTACTATATATATATATTATATTATATCTTATTATAATATATATATATATATATATATCATTTGTGTGTGTAGGTGGGGCGGCTGATGAAGAAAAGAAAAAAGAAGAAAAGGAGGGAAAGAAGAAAAAATATAAAAAAATAAAACAAAGATGCTCTTCTCAGCAATAGAGAGAGAGAGAGAGAGAGAGAGAGAGAGAGAGAGAGAGAGAGAGAGAGAGAGAGAGAGAGCAGAAGAAGAAGAAGAAGAAGAAGGGAGCAGAGAGGAAGAGAGCATAGAGGGAGAGAGCTCCATTCAATTGTTTTATTTCTTAGGGGTAGATTTTTAGTTAGTTTGCTAGCAGTTTTTTACTCAATTAATATCTCTTTTTAGTCTTTTCTTTATTGTTATTCTGCTGTGATAAACCTTTTTATTTATGAAGTTATTTTTCAAGCCATATCTTTTCTTTTCAATACTATGAGTTGCTGGTTTTATTTTTGAAGCCAATTGTGAAGATCATCTAATGATCTTGGAATATCAACTAAGGTAATTGAGTTTTCATTATTTTATTTTTAAAATCTTTTAATTCTTGGTAATTAAATTCTAGATCTTTGAGGAAACTTAGATTTTTGACAAAGTTTGGTAATTTTCATGTACAAATCTTAGTTTAGTAGAGTTATTGCACAAATCAATGGTATGAATCTATGACTTTAATTTTATTATTGTAGATTTAATTATTTTGATTTTTTGTTCTAATAGCTTAATCTTCCGAATCAAAAGCTCAAGACGAAGCCAATGATTTGAGTTACAAAACCTCTATTGAAATTTCAAGTGAATCAGATGATCGGATTAATTGGATCCAAAACTATTTTATTTAATTTAATTATCAATCCTCACAAATTAAAATATTTTGCTTTAGTTACCATTTTCTACAATAATTGTCTAATTTTCATTAGTACTTTTTAAGGTGAAATTGAAACAGGTTGGCTTAAATTCTAATTGAAGCCATTGTAACACTATAGTGTTTACAGGCTTAGTCGGTATCTAATCTTTTACCGTGGGTGAATTTTAGCACCTAACTTTGTATATCTTGACAATTGTTCCCTGTGGATCGATGATGAGAATGCAAATGTCATATTTTTCTCTCTTAATGTTTAATCTTTTGTACTTATTTGGTGCCTAAAGATACTCACTATTCTTATATTTTGACTTAGGGTGCTATGGAATGCCCAGGAAGAAGGCCCTAGCTTAAAAGTGGCAAATTCGAACAAGATTAGAAGCAGCGTTCGAACGGTCCCAAGAGATGTTCGAACAGTAGTAGATGCGTTCGAATGCTACATCAAAGAGATACATGTCAAGTTCAGATTCGAAGAGCGTTCGAAAGATTCAGAAAGCAGGTTTTATTGTTTGAAGTGCGTTCGACGCACCGTTCGAACAGTAGTCCGATGCATTCGAATGGTGGCAAGGGTGTTTGAATGGTCATGCGCAGCTGCAGATTTTCAGAAGCCTATAAAAGCTAAAACTGTTTTGTTTCTAGGGTTGTTGACGTTTTTCGTATTATTCTAGGTTATTCTTTGAGTTGTTTTCAGGTCCTGTGTGGCTAAACTTTGAATCTTGGTCGAAGGAGACAGAAACCTCGGAATTAATAATAAACTGTGATATTTAATTTGTTTTCATTATTCGATTTATGTTTTAGTATCGAATTTTGTTCTATACCTATTTTCATGATTGTCTTGTTTAATCGCTAGGAGCTCTACTAGTTTATTAATCGTTGTGATCTACTATTGAGTTAGGTATTAAATTCGTAATTATTTAATTCCTCTGATTTGTGAAGCAATTGAGAATTAATGATTTACTGCATTGGGAATTATTATATCTTAGGAAGGACGTTCGACTAAATTAAATGCAACCGCATGTGCTCGTATTGTTTAGTTTCATCGATCTCTCTAATTCTTAAGGCTGCTAATAGATTAAACCTTGTATGCTTTTCCTGGGTTGTTTAATAGTTAGGGTTAATCAGATCGCTTGTTTCTAATTAACTATGACTAAGGAGAGATAGGAAAATAATTCCGACAGTGAATATTCAATGTGTGAATTGATATACTTGCATCGATGATCAATTATAAATTCTGATGGTGGATGTTGATCTAGACCAAGGTTTGTTCTTCTGATTGATTTCAATACTTTAATCTAAATTGTTTCGTAGTTTTGATTATTAAAATAGTTTTCATTACATCCAAAACCCCCCTTCTTTGTTCACATAATATAAAATGAGACTAAACACTCTTCGTGGGAACGATCTTTACTCACACTACTACATAATTATTTTTGGGTATCAGTTTTATTTTTGGGTGTTCACAACAGCACACCAATCGACTCCGGTCTTACTGGATTTTATTTATTGCTTCGCTGCACCTGCACTTGGGTGTTCATAGATTCTCATATTCTAGGCATAGTCAAGTATTTTAGTGCCATTGCTCGGGAATGACTTTAATAAAATCATGCAAAAAAATAAAAAATTCAAAAAGTAAAAATAAAAAAATAAAAAAATTATAATAAAAAATAATAACACATTTGTGAATTTAAGAACAATTGATTGCTTCACTAGCTTGACGAAGGAATTGGAAGGTGTATACTAACTGATCAGTGGTCTATGCTCACTTATTACTTTGTTCCATTGCTAAATTGTATATTTGTATATATTTAATTCTTTTACGTTTAGTTTTTTTTTTTAATTTGTTTTGTGGTTAACCTCTTTGGTTGGCATACTTGCCTACAGCTGGACGAAGCCAGTCAAGTTGGTTACTATATTTTTTTTAATTTTTATTCTTCATCTAACCCATCTAAGTCATCTAACTAACTAACTATTTAATATTTTCTTTTATTTAATGGATAACTAATGTTGGTTACCATTCTAACATTTTATTTCTATGCTTTATTTCAGATCTTTTTATTTTTCTTTGTGATTTACCTTTTGAGTTGATTCACTGCTTATTTAGGTCGGCGCTGCTCAATATGGTGACCATATAGTTTCATATATATATATATAATTATTTATTCATTTATTTGATTATTGTGCATAACTTTATTTCGAGCTGATTCACCGCCTATTTAGATCGGTGCCACTTACTAAGGTTACCATAACGTTGTTACTAACGTATCTAACATTTTTTTCATTTGTTATTTTTGTATGCAGGTATTTTATTTTTTTCTCTTTTTAGTGTTTTTTCGTATTGATGTTTTGGGAAGGGTCAATTTATATCTTCATAGAGTACGTAGACTTTTATGAAAAACTTCATTAGAGATATGTATGGACAATTGGTGAGCGTTGACTCTTCTAGTGATCTTTCTCCCATCTTCCGTACTCTTTCTCTATTTAGGACTCCTGTTCCGAATATTCAGTTAGTTCACCAAGGTCCTAGTTCTATCCCAATGGTAGAAGAATTTGATCATCAATCATCTGTGAATCCTAAACCGTCAAATCCAAATAATGTATCTGAAGGTAGGAGTGTACATGACGATCCTCCCCATAGATCTCTCAGGGATTATCTGAATTTCGCTAGGCAAGCGCCTACCTCTTGTATTATTCTTCCTGCGCATCAGACCGCAATGACTTTAAAGGCAGAAATGATCCAACTGTTGAATCCATTCCATGGTTTTGATTCTAAAAAACCATACCAGCACATAAAAGATTTTGAGGACATATGCTTTATGTTCTTCAATAATTCTTACTTAAGAGAAGTTATACTTTTAAAACTCTTCCTATTTTCTCTCAAAGACAAGGCCAAGGCATGGTTCAATTCATGAGGCCTAGGTTTATTCATTCTTGGTAAGATCTTCAGACAAAATTCTTGAAAATTTTTTTCCATGAGTATAAAATTGAGGCGATTCGTCGCCAAATCTCTCAATTTGCTCCTGTGTCTAGTGAATTGTTTTTCCAATGTTGGGAGAGATTCAAAGATTTGTTGAGTGTATGTCCATATCATGGTTTCACCAATTGGCATATCATAAATACTTTCTATTCATCATTGGCTCCACAATTGAAGCAATTCGTTGAGTTTATGTGCGTAGGGACTTTGTATGACAAGGACCCATCTGAAGCGTATGACTTCTTGATTACTTAGCAAATTTGGCTAGAGATTGGGCCACAATTGGGACCCAAAATAATGAGTCTAAGTCTAAGGTAACATTTTAGCTTAATCAAGTGGATGATTTGAATGCTAGAATAACTGCACTTACCCGAAAGTTAGAAGCCATAGAGACAAGTAAGGGCAATGTTATGAATAGTATGTCTCTTAAGGAAGAGAGTTGTTTCATGTATGGTACAGTGGAACATGAAACTGTTACATGTCCAACTATACTTAGTTTCAAGGAGGCTTTGCATTGCCAAGCCAATACGGTTGGCCAATATCGAGGTACATATAGTGACCAACGAGTTGTGGGGAACCCTTTCTTGAACACATATAACCCTGGATGGTGAAATCACTCAAATTTTGGATGGAGAAACGAGGGTCCTTCGAATCCTTAAGCATTCCATGGAGGGCCTCAAAAACCTCAACCTTTCCAATCCCAACCTGTTCAAGTTCAACAATCCATGCCTTTCCAATTCCAACCTAATATATATCAACCCCCTCATAGGAGACCTTTAGAAGAAAATGTTCATCAATTGATAAATGATATGAGAGAAGTCAATAATAGGGTGGATAGGTAGGACAATGTGTTAAACTAACACACTAGGATGTTGGAGGACATACTAAAGCAAATGTCCAACTTAACACAAGCTTTGACTCAACAAGTGTCGTTGAGATTTTCATCTCAACCACAATCAAATCCATATCCCATAAAGCAAGTAAACATGACCAAATTGAGGAATGATCCTTAATCTAATCATGAACAAGTCCAATCCATCAAACCCTGAGGAGCGAAAAAATCATTGATAAAACCATTCCACCTAGAAAGAAAACTCTTAAGGTTAGTGCAGAGAATAGAGATGTGAGAGAACAAGAAAGAGAAAAAGATGAGAGTGAGAAAGAGAAAAAGAAAGTTGAGCCAATTTTAGAATCAACTAAAGCATCTGAAGATGAGGGCTGTCGTATTCTGATGTTTTGCACTCGAGAAAACAAGTGAGAAAAATACGATACTCTCTCATTAGAACTCATCCCCCTATAAGGACGAGTGCGACTAGGTTTGAATTAAAAATTAATTTGAATAAGGGCTTTTGGAAAAGATTTGGAGTCATCACCTAACTTTGTTAAGATGAGTTAGGTTATTTAAAACTAAGTGTAGTCCGAAGATTAAAATTAGGGTTTTTGAAAACGGTTTTGAAAACTTCCTCAAGAGAGGGTTTTTTTTTTGAAAAATAGGTTTTTTGGAAACCTTTAGAAAATGTTTATGCCCTTTTTGAAAAATGACTCCGATTTTGGTCTCTCAAAAACAGTGATTCTAGGTTTAGAGGTTGGTTACATATAGGAAAAATGCACAAGGCTATCACCCTATCCCATCATTGCGGTACCTACATGTCTTTCACCTTAGGTTCACTCATTTAGAATCTTTGATTATTCAATGCCCAATACTATTCACTTTGAAAAGAATTATATGATACAAGATATGCAAGTACAAGAAAAAGATTTCATAAAAGATTGATTTTGAAGCAAAGGATTGGATTGGAATTTTAAAAGAAAGGTTGTGGAAATTGAAAATTTAAAAAAGATTGTGACTGCATCCATGAGGGTTGCCTATATATCCCTTTGTTGGAAATCAGGTCAGTCGTAGTTTGGACTCAGGGTTTGATTGAAAATAGACACTTTGAGGTCTTGGCAAAGTTTGACTTGAAAAGGGTTTGATTTGAACTTTGATTGAAAGATTTGAAATTAAACTTTGATTTGAAATTGACTTTGATTTAGAAAAATTTGAATTGAGTATTGAAATCATCTTGACTTGAATTGCAGTTGAAGTGCCCTAACTTAGGATTAAGGATTAAACTTAGGCTTTGACATCCTAGGACTTTGGTAACCTAGGGTTTGAAGCATATAATTGAATTGGAAAGACTTGATTGAATTTGAAAAGTTAGATTCTAGAAGGTTTGATTTGAGAAAGTTTCGATTTAAGAAAGTTTCGAATTAGGACAGTTAGATTTAGGAAAGATTAGGAAAGGATTTGATTTTATTTAGAAACATTTGATTTGAAAAGACTTGTAAAGATTTGACTTGATTTGAAAATATTTGACTTGGAAGAATTTGAAAAGTTAGAATTTGGGAAACTTGAACTTTTGAAAGCTTTGAATTAGGAAAGTTCCATATTAAGAAAGTTTTCATTTTAGGAAAGTTTTTATTTTAGAAAGGTTTGAATATAGAAAGATTTGAAATAAGATTTGAGAGTTTGAAATTAGGAAAGTTGGAATTAGGAAAAATTTAAAAAGTTAAATTTGGAAAGGTTTAACCTAGGATTGAGGTAACTAGGGATCTAAGCAATCCTAGGACCTAGGGTTTATGCAAAGCATTTGAAAAGATTGGATTTCAATTGAAAGAGAAAAGTTTTTTTTTTTTTTTTGGAAAGTTTTGAAAAAAAAGAAGTTTTGGAATTTAGAAATATTGAAACTAGAAAAGATTTGATTTCTATTTCCTAAAGTAAAAGATTGGGTTCTATTTCAAAAAATAGAAGATTGGATTTAGTTTTCAAAATTGAAAGATTTGATTTGACTCAAAATTGGAAAGCTTCAGTTTTAGAAATCTTGAATTTGAAAATTTATGATTTGATGTAGAAAAAGGTTTTGAAAAGTTAAGATTTGAGGCAAATAAAAAGTTATGATTTTAAGAAAAGCAATTAAGGTTTCCCCTAATCATGGATTCTTGACTTGGATTTCAAGGCAAGGAGTTTTTGGAAATATAGATCTTTGAAGAGAGTTTTTTAGGAAGTGAATTTGCAAAAACTATTTTGGAAAGGTTTGAATATGAATTTTTGCAAGTCTCTTGAATATCTCACTTTCCTAAAATGATTGTAACCATGAAAGGATTATAACCATTCTAGAGTTGTGATTTTAACAACAACTGGGGTTTGAAAACAAGATTTGGACCTTAATGGTTCCATTGAATATAACACTTTCCTAAAATAACCCTAACCATGGAATGACTAGAATCATCTTAGGATTATGGTTTTGAAAACAAGTTTGAAAGAAGGAGGTTTTGAATGCAAGTTATGAAAGAGAACTTTGATGCAAGTTTAAAAATAATCTTGAATGCAATATGGAATGCGATGCATAAACATGACAACCACAATGCAATAGGGTTGTGAACATACAAGGTTAGGTTTCACCACATAATTATGGGGGTTGGACCCACACCATCTTAGAGGGAACTTAAAGAAAATTTCCGGCATGGTGATTCTCTCTAAGACTTTCCTAGGCATGAACCGAGAGGACCCTTGTTTCAAGCATATAAGAAAAGGAGGTAAAAGATGGGGATTAAAATAGAAGAGAACCCAAGTGGGTTTAGAGAGAAAGGGGGGATTGCATAAACTAAATCAAATACTTACCTTGTCTATTCTTTTTGCTTTGATTGTTTTGTTTGCTTCACTTTGGGAGCTTTGAATATGTAACACTTGATCTTCAATGGATGGTTAGAGGCTTGTGTTTGAGTGTATGGAGGTTAGGATTTGAGAATGCTTGAGAGAATTAGGGTTTTGAGGGAATTCAAACTCTACTTTCAGAGAGGCAGCGTTTCTGGTTTGAGATTGTGGACCCAGAATATGCAGGGGGAGGTCTGTATTTATAGGCAATTGGAATAAGAACTAGCGCCTGTTGCAGTTTCGCCAGTTGGTTTTTAAGTGCGCTAGGCTATTTTTTGGCTTGGTGCCACTACTAGTGGCGCTAGACCCTTTGGGAAACTTTTTGGGTGGCAGGAAATAGATTTTTTGACCCTTGGGACATAAGGCAGAAGATTTGGGCGCTTGTCCTAGTGACTACCATGTAATTTTTGGCTTGGCTCCACTAAGAGTGACTTCGAAATGTTCGGGAATGCTCCAAAAGGCTGGGGATGGATAGGAATCCCTAAAGGAGTGTCCCAGTGGTAATTGGATTGATAACCGGAGCTGGTTCGGTAGAAAAGGGTGATCGGTCGTCTAGGGTAAAATGGTTATTTAAACAGTGAAACACCGAAACTGGTTCAGAATTGATCAGGATAAGATTCAAATATTAGAAATACTATCAAGAGTGCTCTGAAGGATTTCAGTTTGATACTCAGAGTCGGTATGGTTGGAAGAGGTGTCTGCCCAACTAGGGGTAAAATGGTCATTTGGTATTGGGTTTATTGGAATGGACTCGAAATGGTTTGAAAAAGTACTAGAGGGTTGAGAATACTATTAGAAGGATCTCTAGAAGGTATTTGGTTTGATACTTAGAGCCGGTGTGGTTCTCGGAGGCAATCGGATGCCTAGGGGCAAAATAGTCATTTTGATTGGATGGTCTCCGAATTGCTTTGAAACTGACTTGAAGGCACTTGAACATGCCGGATTGTCTTCAGGACAATCTTGGAAAGGTGGACATACCGCTTTGAGGACTTAGGTACTTTATTGAGAAGCGTGTTGGTGGGGCCCAAGGGACAGTTTGGTCATTTTTCACCAGAAATGGCTAGCAGGCACTAGTGTTGACCCGAGTTTTGAGTATTTCTGCCACTTTGACAGTGTGTAAGGAGTTGGTTTCTGAAGGTATCCCATCCTTTGGTAAACGTGCTATGGCTAAGAGGCGTGCTCAGTCCCGTGACATTGGGGGTTTGTTGGTAATTCCTACTGTCGACCTATTTGCAAGTGTTTCTGCCACTCTAACAGTTGCGATGTTTGTAAGTATTTCCATCACTCTAATGGTGCACGTTCATTTTAGAGACTGCCTGATCACGGAAAATTGCTAAAGGGCCTTATCGTCTCGGGGCCTTAGGTACTTTCCTGATCGACGTGCTGGATAGTGGACATTCTACATTGACAGGCTAACAGGCGTTAGACGTGAACCGCTCTACCATCTAGGGGACTTGGGTTCCGTCCTGGTCAACGAGTTTGAAGGGACTTATCGTTCTGAGGAGTTTTCTTAGTAAACATGCCGTGCTAGATGGATTTACCATCTGTAGGATCAACTTTCTTGAAAAACGGGCCAAATTGAGTTTGATTGACTAGAATTGGAATTGAGGTTAAAATAGGGACTTACCATCTTTAAGAAGACATGCCAACTAAAATTGGACCAAATGATACTCTAAGGGTATTTTCGTTATTTTGTCTTTATTGGGCCTAGCAGGCTTGTGAAGCGATTGATTGACTAGATTGAGTCTTAAAAGTCAGTTTAGGCTTGAATGTACCTGTGTCGGTTTGGATGTGAGTCCGGTCAGGCCAGAGATTGTCAAGCGGGCAAAAATGGGGTGCTTGCAGCTTCCCCTCTTTTTCTCTCTTTGCTTGTCAAAGACAGAAAATGATAGAGTAAGGGTCCCATTGTCGCACCGTGGTTTTTAACCAAGTCTTCTTGGCTTGGGAAAAAGTACGGTACTCTCTCGTTAGAACTCATCCTCCTAGAAGGACAAGTGCGACTAGGTTTGATCTTAAAATTGACTTAAACAAGGGCTTTTAGAAAACGTTTTGAAGTCGCCACCTAACATAGTTAAAGATGTGACAGGTCACCTAAGACTAAGTGTAATCTGAAGAGTAAACTTAGGTTTTCCGTGAAGGTTTTGAAAATGTCCTTCTAAGAAAGTTTTTTTTTTTTTATGTTTTGTTTTGGAAAGTAGGTCTTATGACCTTTGGAAAGCCCTTTTGAAAATGTGACTCCATTTTGGTCTTCGAAATAGAAATCTATGGTCCGGGGGTTGGTTACGTGTATGGAAGATATCCTAAGATCATTACTCTACCCCACCTTTCGATACCTACATGTCTAATCACCCTTAATTCACTCACTTGAATAACCATTTACAATTATCCATTTAATATCCACTTTAGAATTTTGAAAATGGGGTTTAGTCATCACTTTTTTTGGATGAATGATGCATGTTTTTGAAAAGATGTTTGAAAATAGAAAATTTTGAAGTGATTTGAGATAGGAATTTTGAATTGATAGAAATTTTTGAAAAGGGAACTTGGGTTGAAATAAGAGTTATGACCGAACCATTTTAGGTTGCCGAAGCGTCTCATTTGGTAAGAATCAGATCATTTGTAGTTCGGGCAAGGGCCCGACAGAAAAGAGGCGCATTGAGGCCATGGAAAGTTTTGAAGACACTTTGAGGTCTTTGGATAAAGAGAACTTGAGAGTTTAGAAAAATGCCTTTGAGATAGAACTTCGAATATTTGAAGTGTTTTTTAAATTGGGTTTGAAGATGATTTTAAATGTTTTTGAAATTAACTCAAGAGAGGTTTGAAATATTTTCGAAACAACTTGAGGGAGTTTTGAAAGTATTTTGGAACAACTCAAGGGGATTTTTGAAATATTTTGAAGTCTTGTTTTGAGAACTTCGGATGTAAAGTTTGGATGAGAAATGCTCTTGTGAACTTGTCTTCGAAAAGCTTTTGAAAGTATTGTTTGAATACTTTATTGAAAGGCATGTTTAATGTTTCATCACCTTTAAGAGGTTAGTCATTGAAAGACTAAGCTCCTTTAGTACTATGAATTTTGAAAATATGTTTGGAAAAGGGGGTTAGAGACTTCCCTTTTGGTTTTTAAAACTTTAGGGTTATAGAACCCTTATTGAATATCTCACTTATATTTGACCAATCCTAACCATGGAAGGACTAGGGTTGCTTAAAAATTATGATGTTTGAAAATCATTTTAAAAAAGGGCTTTTGAAAAACACTTAGGGTTTTGGAACCCTAATATGGACAACCTTGGAGGTTATATTTCGATGTATCACCCTCCCTTAGAATCCCTAACCATATAGGGTTAGGGACCTTTTGGGGTTTTGAGTTCTTGAAAACATCTTTGAAAATAGTTTTTGGAAAGTATGAAGTGTCTAGCTATTTTAGTTAAGACAAATTTAAGAGAACTTCTTAGAAGCATATAGAAATATTTGAAAAGGTGTTGGAGTTGATTTTTGAAATCTCAAGAGAATATGATGTTTTTGAAAGTATGTCATGAAAATAGTTTTTTGAGTTGAAGGGTTTTTGGATTGGAACCTTGAAGCTTATTAACCTAGGTTGCGTTGACCTAGGCTTAACTAACTAAGGTTAGGTTGGACTAGGCTAAGGTGACCTAGGGGTAACTAACTGGGTTAGGTTAACCTAGGGTTAAGGTGATCTAGGATTAACTAATTAGGATTAGGTTAACTTAGGATTAAGGTGACCTAGGGTTAACTAATTAGGGTTAGGTTAACCAAGGGTTTGGTCGACCTAAGGTTGGACAACTAGAATCAAGTTAACCTAGGGTTGGAAGGTGGTTTTGACATAGTGGTTTTGGAAAGGTGGTTTTATGCATGAAACTTGAAAGTATGTTTTAAAAACCATTTTATGAAGTCCACTCAAGTGAGTGTTAGGGTCCTAAGATTGATATTTGGAAACCACTCAAGAGAGGGTTGCCTTGGAACCATTTCACCTACTAACTCAAGAGAGTAAAACTTGCAAAAATTAACATTGAATAGATAGTTTTAAAGACTTGAAAATTAAAGAAAATGAACCTTTGAAAATTAGTTTTGGAAAGGAGGTTTTGGAAAACCACTTTTGAGATTTTGAAAACTACTCTAAAGAATAAGGGTTTATATGATTGATTTGAAAAAAAATCACTCCAAAGAGGATTTCATGGGACCATTTCAACTACAATATTCAAGAGAGTAACACTTCTAAAAATCAAGATGACAATGGTAGTTTTGAAAAATCATTTTTATTCAAATTAAAGAGAATGAAACTTGGAGAACCCTCCTTGAAGAGGGTTGTTTTGAAAACCACTTTTGGGGTGTAGAAAAACTAATTCTAATGAATTAGGGTTCATATAGTCAAGATAATGGGAAAACCACTCAAGAGAGCGTTCCAAGAGACCATTTCAACCACTAGGTTCAAGAAAGTAGATTTTACAAAAATCAATATAGAAAAAAAAGAGTTTGAAAACCAATTTTTTGTCACATGAAATGTAAAGAAATATAAGAATGCAAAATGGAGTAAAGGGGCTTAAAGAGGGGTTTTCTAAGATATGGAAATTGACCTAGGCTTCAAGGAACCAACTCTTAGAACCATTTTTAGGGAATCACTTGGATACAGATTTTGAAGAAGACATAGAAATGAAGATAGTGGAAATTTTTACAAAATGATGATGGACATGAAAATAGGGCCAAGCATGTAATGCATGAATATGGTAACCATATGCAAGGGGGTCATGAATTCATACAAGGCTATAGGCCACACCATATAATTAAGGTGCTCCAAGGCCATACCATCTAAAAGTAGGCTAGTGAGAGATCCCCCCACACGATAGCTCTCATAAGCTTTCCTCTAGGTATGAACTAGGAGCTCTCTTGTTTCAAGCATGTAATAATGAGGGTAGAAGATAGGGGTTTAAAATAGAGAATAACCTAAGTAGGCTAGGAGGGAGGAGAAGAGTAGGGATGACAAGAATGTAAAAGATAATACCACCTTTTGCCTTCAGACACCTTCAAACTTCCATGGATGCTTTAGCTTGAACTTGAATAGCCTTTGAAAGGTTTGAAGGGGCTAGAATGGGATTGTCTATGGCATTGAGGGCCTTGTAGGTGTGGTTTATGGGCTAGAGGGAGGTGGAATCTATCCTAAGTGTTTGGAGGGTGAGATATGTATGGAAATTCGAGGTTCAGAGGCTATTTCTGCAGAGCTTCGCTGTTGTTTTCTGTTCTGGAATATGAAAAGGGGGAGGCTTATATTTATAGGCAATCTGGAGAGACTTGGCGCATGCCTGGGCAAAATCTGCCTACGCGCATGTGCTACATGCACTAGTACTGTTCCATAGAATGAATGCCACATGGCACACTCTGTACTGGCTAAATCTTAGGGGCAAAGGAAAGTTTGATCGATCTAATCAAAATCTGGGTGCATGTAGCATAGGCTTGCTAGGGAATGTTCGTTTAAACTTTGCCTTGATAATTGTGCAATTCGAGAAAGATTTGAGGAAATCGGTTGTATCCACGATATTCTCCTAGTGTTTCTCAAGAACTTAAAACACACTTTTTGGGAAGGTTCAAAGGTGTTAGGAAGAATGAGATATCATCTCGGGAAGTGTGCATGAAAACACACTTTTTGCGAAGCATCTGTGATATGCTCCACAGAGGTTCAAAAGTAGTCATTTTTGGGCCATGTGATTAGGGCCTTTGGGAAGCGATCTATCCGATCGGACCGTACTAATAGAAAGTGCTCTAGAAATAATTTTGGAAATTTCCTGATTTTTGCATTTCTTAAGTAGTTTGATAGTGCATTATAACTAGAGAATTAGCAAAAAAAACGACCTTGGCGAAGCATTTGTGAGACGCTCTAGGGGTTACTGAAAGTGGCAGTTTTTCAACCATGTGATTAGGGGCTTTGGAAAGCTATCTATTCAATCGAGCTATATCGATGGAAAGACCTATGGTTAAGCTTTTGGGAATTTTTTGATTTACGCATTTCTCAAGTCGTTTGACGGTGCGTTATAACTAGAGAATTAGGGGGAAGGACAACCCTAGCGGAGTGTCTGTGAGATGCTTCAGGGGACTTTCGTTGAGTTGGAAGCGTTTAGAGTCATGGGGCTTACATTGGGTTAAACAAGGGTGTATGACATGATTTGCCAGTTTGGTACCCAAAGCCAGTGTAGTTTTGGGGCGCGTTTGGGCTGTTAGGGGTAAATCGATCATTTTGACCAGAATTGGTCAAAAAGGTTTATGATGGATTAGAGTGGCATATTAAGCATGCCGGACTATTTAGGGATGGTCCTGGGAGATTTTTTCACTGTTTAGTGAGATTTGTACTGTGCTGGAGTGCCTAGGGGCAAAATAGTCATTTTGACTGGAGTTGACCAAAACATGACCAGAATTGGACAGTATGGCGTATTGAGTACGCCTAACTATCTAGGAATGTTTTAGAAGGGTGGACTTATTGTCTTGAGGGAGGATTTTGAATTTTCTCAAAGGCGTGCCTAGAAGCCCAAGGGGCTGGTTTGGTCATTTTTCATTGAGTCGGGCCAGCAGGTGCTGGTGCTGACCTAGGTGTTGGTTCCCGAGACTGCCCGGTCTCGAAAGCTACTTGTGTAGTGTTGATCCCTAAGATCGTTTGGTCTCAGAGAGTTACTTATAGAGTGGTGTTGGTTCTTGAGATCGCCCGATCTTAGAAAGCTACTTGTAGGGTGGTGTTGGTCCCTGAGATTGCTTAGTCTTAGAGAACTACTGGATGATAGACATTCTACATTGGCGGGTTAGCAGGTGCCAAAAGTGAACCGTCTGGAATTTGATAAGGTGTTGGTCCCCGAGATCGCTCGATCTTGGGAAGCTACTTAGATGGCATTAGTTCTTGAGACTGCTTGATCTCGAAAAGCTACCTGGATGGCATTGGTTCTCGGGACTGCCCGATCTCAAAAAGTTGCCTGGATGCTTAGGGGCAATATGGGTCTTTTCAGCTTCAATTGGGCCTTGCTGGCCCTAGAAGCAACCAATTGATTGGATTAGAGTTTGAAAGAGCCGGCTTGGGCTATTATGTGTTGTGATATTCGAAACTAGATCCAGTCGGGCTGGAGATTGCTGAGTGAGCAAAAACGGGGTGCTTACACCAATGTTGACCACGAGGCGATCAGAGAGATTGGAGTTCGAATGTGGAATTTTGAGTTTGATAACTGGTTTGTTTGGATTTTTGAAATCAGGAATTTTGAAAACTTGATTTTGAAATGATTTTGAAATTGAAGTTAATTGTTATGAAATGACCTTAAAATCACTTTCTGAAATGGATTGATTTGGATTTGAATTAGAAGGGTTTTGGAAAACCCTTGAAACTTGGAACCAAAATTTTGAGGAAAAAGTTTGAAATCCTAAAATTTTTAAAATAGGCTTTTTGAGGTGAAAGCTTGAAAACCCTAAAAAATTTGATAACGAGGTTTTTGAGGAAAAAGCTTAGGAAACCTATGAAATGATTTTTGAGGATGACAATTTGTAAGGAAGAAAGTGTGAAAACCTTTGGAACATTTTTTAGAATGGAGCTTTTGAAGAATAAAGCTCAGGAAACCCGAGAAATACTTTTAAGATTAAAATTTTTGAAGGAAAATTTTTTGGAAAATCGGGGAAATGATTTTGAAATGAAACTTTTTGTTTTTTGAAGAAAGAAGTTAGAAAACCTAGAAAGGTATTTTTGAAATCAAACTTTTTGAAGGAAAAGTTATGAAAACCTAAATGGTATTTTTTGAAATAAACTCTGTGGAAGGAAAAAGAGATAAAACCCTTGAGAGTGAGGCCTTTTTGGTAGAGTAAACCCGAGAAACTCAGCTGAAATTTTTTAAAATGAAGAAAGAGTTGAAATTTTTTGAAATAAAATCTTTTTGAAGGAAAAAGATATAAAACATTTGAGTGTGGGGCCTTTTTGGCAGAGATGACCTTAATAAACTTAGTGTGACTTTGAATTAAAACCTTTTGAGGAAAAAAATTTAGAAAACCTCGAAACTTGATTTTGAATAAAACTTTTTGATAGAAAAGTTTAGAAAACCTTGAAATTAATTTTGAATAAAACTTTTGAGGGAAAAGTTTTAAGAAACCTAGAAATTGACAAAAACTTTTGAAGAAAAAGTTTGGAAACCCTTGAAATGGATTTTGAATGAAAATAGAACTTTTGGAGTTCAAAAAGTTTGGAATTTAAATAAAACTTTTTGAAAGAGGAGTTTAAGAAAACTAGAATTTGATAAAACTTTTGAAGGAAAAGTTTTAGAAAACCTTAGAGGATTGATTTTAAATAGAACTTTTGAGGAAAAAGTTTGAAAAGCCTTGGAAGTAAATTTTGAATAAATCTTTTTGAAGGAAAACTTTAGAAAACCTATAAGAATTGATTTCGAATAAGAACTTTTTGAAGAAAAAAGTTTAAAAAGTCTTGAATTGAATTTTGAATAATAGTTTAGAAAATCTTGAAATTGATAAAACTTTTGAGGTAAAATTTTTAGATAACCTTGGATTTTGAATGAAACTTTTAAAGTTTAGAAACCTTTGGAACTTGAATAAAACTTTTTGAAAGAAAAAGTTTAAAAAACCTTGAAAATGGTTTTTGGATAAGATTATTTGAAGGGTTGAAAAAATTTCTAAATTTGATTGCGAATAAGACTTTTTAAAAGAAAAATCTTAGAAAACTTAGAAAATTGATTTTGAAATAAAGACTTTTTAGAATGAAAGTCATAGAGGATCTTTGAAATGGATAAAACTTTTGAAATTTGATTTTAAAGCTAACTTTGGATTTTGATTTTGAATTAACTTTTGGAAGGAAAGGTTAAGAAACCTTATGAATTGATTTTGAAATAAACTTTTGAAGGGAAAAAGTTTAGAAAACCGAAATTGATTTGAAATAAACATTTAGAAGGAAATAGTTTAGAAATCATTTTGATTTGAAAATTGGACAAAATGTGTAAAAAATTCGTTTTGACTTGCAACTTGAATTTTTGAAGACAAAATGTATAGAAAATTTATTTTGACTCGAAATTTGAACTCTTTGAAGACAAATTGTATAGAAAATTTATTTTGACTCGAAATTCAAATTTTTGAAGACAAAATGTATAGAAAATTTATTTCGACTCAATTTGAACTTAAATCTAAACTGTTGAAAACAAAATGTATGAAAAATTCATTTTGACTCGAAATTTAAACTTTTGAAAACAAAATATGTAGAGAATTCGTTTTGACTTAAAATTTGAATTTTTGAAGACAAAATGTCTAGAAAATTTATTTCGACTGAAAATTTGAACTTTTGAAGACAAAATATATAGAAAATTCATTTTTGACTTGAAATTTAAAATTTTCAAGACAAAATGTGTAGATAATTTATTTTGACTTGAAATTTGTACTTTTGATTTTTTTTAAAGTGAAACGTTTTAGGAAATCCATTTTGACTTGAAACTTCTGATTTTTTTGAAAGCAAAAAGCTTTAGAAATCCATTTTGACTTGAAACTTGAAGCTTTTTGATGGGAAATTTTAGAAAAACTTATTTGACCTTTGAAAATTGATTTTGAATTTGAAAGGAAGGAAGAACTTTGATCTTTTAAATTTTGAAAGTTGAAACTTTTTGTAAACAAACTGTGAAAACTTTTTGAAATTTTGAGAAATGATATCCGAAGCTGATAGGAAGCTAGAGCTTTCAATTTAGGAATCGATTTTGAAACTAAAATTGAACTTGAAACTTTTTTTAGAGAAGATATGAAAACATTTGAACTTGAAAATGCTTTTGAATTTGAAATAAAGCTAGAGTCTCTGTTTTAAAATGGATTTTGAATTTGAAATGGAAACTAATAAAAGGTTTGAAAACTTTTGTTTTTTTTTTTTTTTTGAAATTTTGAAAGTTGAAAGAAAGCAAGAACTTTTGCTTTTGAAAGATTATGATTTGATTTGATTTAGTAAGAATCATACTTTTGCTTTGTTGAAAGGCTTTGGAGATTATTTGAGACTAGAAAATCACGAGAGGTTTCTTCCTGCTTGTTGGAGGAGGAAACATTTGTGGCCTCTTGGACTGAAATATCTAGAGATTGGAATGCCTGATGCTTGATTGTTAATTCCACTGTCGCATGTCATGGTAGGATTCTTGGTGACTTATCTTCTAAGGGGTTGTGCTTCTTTAAAGTTGAATATCTTGAGTTTGTTTTGGAGGAAGGTCGAACATCTTTGATTGGTTTTTCTTGAATGGATCAACTGGTTTGAAATTGAATGGGAGGTATAGGGTGGGGCATTGCCCCAGTTTTCATAATTTGAAAGAGGTTGATTACAGTTGATTAGGGAGGTCGAGGGTGGGTCTTTGCCCCATTCTTTGTTTCTTGTCGGCTATGGAGGCCAAGATTATGCCTCGAGCTGTCAAGGCCGACTCTATGGGCTGAGGGGAGCAGTTTAGGAGCAGCGTAGTAGTTTAATCTTTTATCCATAGTGGCTGTAGATAGTTAAGGCTCTTATCTAGGGGCTATGTTGTCTTGCTGGCTGAGTTGAAATCGGTTGCCTTAGGTTGATTTGCAGAAGATTTGGTAGTGTGTTGGAGATTGAAAGACTGAGACGTTGGGATCACTGACCTATGTAGTGCATGGGGACATGCCTTATGGAGTTAGAGAATTGCTTTGATGATGACTGGATGATGTGATTTGCTTCTTGTGAGTTAAGCTGTGCAGGAGGTTTTAAATTTTTAATCTGTTCCAATTGATTATAATTTGGATAGATGGCTACAAACCTTCTCGGTTGCGACATCAGAGTGTTGTGTTCAAAGACACCTTGGGACATAAGAAAGCTTAGGGAGATGCTCCTTGAACTTATACCTATATCAATATTATGTTAGCAATATCAGGATGTAACAGACTAATATTTAATAAATGACTTAAGATATTCATGCCTATTACTTTATCATGCCGAGTTTAAAAATTTGTTACCAATGTAGGTGTCCCACAGGTTGGCATCTCTTAACCCAATGTTGAGGTGAGATAGGTTTTGCTGCTTTGCTGAGACTGTCTTGTTGCTGCTGCTTGGATTGTTGATCAAGGGATTATATTTATTTATTTATTATTTATCCATTTTGCCACCCATGCCCTTGCGGGTTTTCACGAATGCCAGTTCTACAATTTTTGCATGTCAGCTCCCGTTTTTGGGTTTTCACTGTGTTGGTAGTTTTGTATCTTGCCATGGCCCTATTCTTTTACCCATAGTGCCCCAAAGGGTTTTCACTATGTCATCAGGCCATGTTTTTTCTCTTGATTTCTCTTGTTGATGCCGATGAAGACGACTCCTTGCTTAATGAGAACAGGAGTGTTGAGTGCTTTGATTTTGGAAGAATAATTGATGATGAAATTTGTTGTTGGCTGAAGTCGCTGCTTTGGTTAAAGACTGTTGATGCTACTTTTGATATTGAGCCTATACCTTAGTTGGAATTTCTGCTGGATAGAGTATTTTCTAATGTAATCATCTTTTTTTGAAAAGCAATAATAGCAATAACCGATCCGAAAGGTCTTTATTTTGAACTATAATGTGGGCTTGGTTATGGGGTTTTTGAAAGGAAGGGATAAAGGCCCAAAATATTTTACTTTACTCGGCTTGTTGAGACCTATGATCACCTTGGATAGCTAGACTCTCGCTCTTATTGTTGCTAACTCTCTATTCCTTTCCTTTTGGTTTTGGATTTACCATACCTTGACTCTTATGTTTCTAGATCTTCACATTTTTTTTAATGATCCCAGACTGTTACTTTTGCACCATGGTGTTCTTGTAGTTTTGCACCAGGTTGACAGTTTTTGTATTTTGTCATGCCTCCACCTTTTTACCCACAGTGCCCTTTCAGGTTTTTATTGTGTCTTCGAGGTTATACTATCATGACTTTATGAACCAGGAACAGGTCTTCATAGTTGGGGGTGAACTTGCCTTTGGCTTTCTGTTAACTTGGAAATGTCTTTTTAAGAACAAAATCCCATTCTTAGAATTGGTGGGGTTTGACTTTCATGTTGAAGAATCTGGCGATGCATCTGTAATAGCATTGGGCATGGTAGATGGCTACCATTCCCTTTTCTTCTAGGAGGTAAAGTTGTTCACACCAGTTTTTGATCCAGTTTTCTTTAGTGAGTTGAATTCCTATGAGGACTCGGAGAGAGAGGATGTCTACTTTGACTGGTAGGACTACTTCGTTGCTTTAGATCAAGGAGAATTGCTATGCCCTAGTTAAAATTTTAACGAAGGTTCTATATGCCATCAACGCAAAGGGTCGCTGCTCTTGCTAATCCCTATGGTGGTCATTTTTCTTGCGAGGGATTCTCTTGACATTTTTTTATTTTGCTCCTTCGATGGCTCCATTTGGTTATGGATGGTAGGCTACCAAGTTGTAGGGATTGATCTTGAAAGGTTTGGTGATGTTTTGCCATTGTGTTACTGTTGAGGATACTTGTATTATCTATGATGATGGACTCGGGGAGGCTGACTCTATAGAGGACATTTGGAAGTCTTTAGGGTCAAAAGATACCAAGCTTTGGATACCCTACAAGTTTTATTTTTCTGAAAAAGATTTTGACATGACAAATAAAGAATTTCATGATCAAGAGTCATTTATTTCAGATTAGCAGGTTATGTACTTGATATTTACATTTTGACAAGTTAGAATCAAGGTTCCTCTAGGGTCTTGGACTTTGGTAGATGGTTTGATCAACCAACTGCTTATCTTGATGCTGCTAGATTGATGGATACTTGAGTAAGGTGGATCGGGATAAGAGGACCAATGCCTAAGATTGAGATATCCTCTTCATGGAACAAGCTTTGATAACAATTCTTTTGAATGGATTGTTAGTCAATGATCTGGACTGGAATGGTAGTCTACTGATTCATTGAATCTTTCGGATGAGGATTGCTCTGTACCTGTGCCTCTATTTCTTTCTTGGGTTGGCACCTTCTGTAAAGCGGCTGGGATGGGCTGGATTTTTCAAATAGCATACTGACAAAACTTTGTAGATCATGACACGGTGCTGAGGTTACTATTCAAGAGGCAACACACTGCTGATGAAAGGTCAATCCCTTCTGCAAATTGGGCTTTTTCCAATGAATAGACTCATCCTTTCATGAGTTTTGAATTAGATGTGACGTAGAAGGGTCTCATAGGTTTAACTGTGCTCCTGAGCCTGGAAAAAGAAAAAGAAAAAGGAAACACAATTACCATGTGGAGTTGAAGGTTTTATGCAATGCATGCCCTATGGAGGTCCCTTCTCTGTTTAGGCAATCCCGCCTCTATGGACGGAGAGAGATTTGGGCCCCTTTTAAGACATGGTTCTATGCATGCTACAAATCCTTATGGTTGAGGAACCTTTAAGAGTTTTGGTAGGTTCGATTAACATGAGATTGGATTACTCTTTTCTTTCTACGATCGACTAAATGCATGAGAATGCAACGACTTGAGTTTCTTAGAACTCTTATCATGGAATAGATATAAATGCACAAGCATAATGGTCACAGATATGTGAATAGCATAATAGCAGTAAATAAGCTATTTTTAGAAGACCTCCTTTTGTCCTTGCTTCAACCCTTTGTGTTCTTGGTACTTGGAGATGAGGGGGAATGATAGAAGACAAGAAACAAAAGATAATTGAGTGTCTTGATTTGAAAGTTTTCATGCAATGCATGTCTAAGGGTGCCCCTGCTTTTTGAAGGGGAGACTAAGCATGATATTTTTTTTTTGGCTCACTTTTTGGAGATAGGGGCCTGCCCCCGTATACAAATATCATACCTATTTTTGGAATCATTCATACATTCATTCATGAAAACAAAGAAAAGGTAGTAACCTATTTATTGAATTTGAGCTTGAGTACATGCAATTGAAGTACATTGCAATGGGGGGAGGGAGAACATTTTTCTTGAGATTTCCTCATATCTACTTTTATATTTGAAATATTAAATTATTCTTGAGTTTTTGGATTCTCCTTCTTTGAGTTTGATGTTGAGGAGGTCATTGAGAGACCTTACTTTTTGATTACCCCTTGTTTTCTTGGTAATCCTATCTCTGTGAGCGAAGAGGGATTGGAGCCCCTCTCTATGGGAGGATTTCAAATGTATTTCATGAGTCCTTAAGGTTGCGTGGGAACCCTTAGAATTTTGGTAAGTTTTATGAAAGGGAGAATGAGCTTGGTGTCACTCTCTATGAGTTGATTATATGCATGAAGATGCAATGACTTGAGTCATGACTTGAGTTACTTTGAAACTCTCGTCTTGAAATGAGGCATTGAATGCATGCATGTGTATGCCAAGAGTATAGAGATATAGAATGCAATAATAAAATAAATATGCATGCTTGAGTATTACACAAGCATTATAACGACACGAATGGACAAGAATAAAGGAAAGTAAAGCAATTGCCCTTTCTTTCATGGTTTTAAAATTGACGTGAGTGTTTTAAATTCGGAAAAGGTTCTGCTATACAGGGTTTCTACATGAGTATAAGGTTGATGGTTTACTAATATTTCCTAAAAAGGCTCGGTTCCCAGATTATTAAACTTAGGCCCACTCCACGAAGTGGTGCCATTATTAGTTGGTGATTTGAGTGGGGAGACCATCATGAGGCCATAGGCTAAGAAATTGACACAGCATCTACCCACAACCAAATTTTTGTCCCCCCTTCTAACTAGAAGGGTTATTATCAGGTAAAGTATGCAAATATGCAAATGCAAGTGCACGTGCAGTGTGTGTGTGAGAGTTTTGGAAAAGTAGAGGAAAGGGCTCAACAACCCCCATTCATCCTGTCATTCATAGCAATTTATATAAATAATAAACGTAAACGTGAACATGGTCCATCGACAAAATGAAATGCAGAAAGTCAGTATTTTGATAACAAACTTAATGCATGACATAATGATTGAATATAAATTGAATGCAAACAATGACACGTTTGAAAATAGTTTTGAAAAATTGATTTTGAAATTTAAGAGTAGATAGGATGGGACAAGTTAATTGAAGATTCTAAGCAAGTGAAGGGTAGAGAGACGTGATAATGGCCTAACCTTCTCAGCTTCCCCAGTGGAATCGCCAGAGGTTGCGCCTTGATTTTTTGCACTCGAGAAAACAAGTGAGAAAAACACGGTACTCTCTTGTTAGAACTCATCCTCCTAAAAGGACAAGAGCAACTAGGTTTGAATTGAAAATTGATTTGTATAAGGGCTTTTGGAAAATATTTGAATCGCCACCTAACTTTGTTAAGGTGAGTTAGGTCACCTAAAACTAAGTACAATCCAAAGATTAAACTTAGAGTTTTTGAAAACTTCCTCAAGAGAGGGTTTTTTGAAAAACAGGTTGTTTGGTAACCTTTGAAAAATGTTTATGCCCTTTTTGAAAAATGACTCTGCTTTTGGTCTCTCGAATACAGTGATTCTAGGTTCGAAGGTTGGTTACGTATAAAGAAGATGCACAAGGCTATCACCCTATCCCGCCCTTGCGGTACCTACATGTCTTTTCACCCTAGGTTCACTCATTTAGAATCTTCGATTATTCAATGTCCAATACTATCCACTTTGAAAATAATTTTATGATGCATGATATGCAAGTGGAAGAAAAAAATTTGAAAAAAAATTGATTTTGAAGCAAAGGATTGGAATTTTAAAAGAAAGGCTGTGGGAATTAGAAACTTGAAAAAGGTTGTGACAACATCTATGAGGGTTATCTACATATCCTTTTATTGGGAATCAGGTCAGTCATAGTTCGGACTCAGGGTTCGATTAAGAATAGACACTTTGAAAACTTGGCAAAGTTTAACTTGAAAAGAGTTTGATTTGAATTTTGATTGAAAGATTTGAAATTAAAATTTGATTTGAAATTGACTTGAATTTGGAAAGTTTGAATTAAGTTTTGACATCATCTTGACTTGAATTGGAGTTAAAGCTCCCTAACTTAGGGTTAGGGATTAAACTTGGGCTTTGACATCTTAGGACTTTGGTAACCTAGGGTTTGAAGCATGCAATTGAATTGGAAAGACTTGATTTGGACTTGAAAAATTAGATTCTAGAAAGTTTGATTTTAGAAAGTTCTGATTTAAGAAAGTTTCGAATTAGGAAAGTTCCATTTTAGGAAAACTCTATTTTTTGGAAAGTTTCATATTAGGAAAGTCAAATTTAGGAAAGATTAGGAAATGATTTGATTTGATTTTGAAACACTTGATTTGAAAAGACTTGTAAAGATTTGACTTGATTTGAAAATATTTAACTTGGAAGAATTTGAAAAGTTAGAATTTGGAAAGCTTAAACTTAGGAAAGTTTTGAATTTGGAAGGTTCCATATTAAGAAGTTTCCATTTTAGGAAAGTTTTGATTTAAGAAAGGTTTGAACTTAGAAAAATTTGAAATAAGATTTGAGAGTTTGAAATTAGGAAAGTTGAAATTAAAAAAAAATTTGAAAAGTTGAATTTGGAAAGATTTGACCTAGGATTGAGGTAACTAGGGATCTAAGCAATTTTAGGACCTAGGGTTTATGCAAAGCATTTGAAAAGATTGGATTTCAACTGAAAAATGAAAGTTTTGTTTTTTGAAAAGTTTTGAAAAAAAGAAAGTTTTGGAACTTAGAAATATTGAAATTAGAAAAGATTTGGTTTCAATTTCCCAAAGCAAAAGATTGGATTTTATTTTCAAAAATTGAGGATTGGATTTAGCTTTCAAAATTGGAAGATTTGATTTGACTCGAAATTGGAAAGCTTCAGTTTTGGAAATCTCAAATTTGATGTAGAAAAAGATTTTGAAAAGTTGTGATTTGAGGCAAATAGAAAGTCATGCTTTTAAGAAAGGACTTAGGGTTCCTAATCATGGATTCTAGGGTTTTGACTTGGATTTCAAGGCAAAGAGTTTTTGGAAAGGTAGATATTTGAAGAGAGCTTTTTAGGAAGTGAATTTGCAAAAACTATTTTGGAAATGTTTGAATATGGACTTTTGCAAGTCTCTTGAATATCTCACTTTCCTAAACTGATTTTAACCATGAAAGGATTAGGACTATTCAGAGTTGTGATTTTGACAACAACTAGGGTTTGAAAACAAGATTGGGACCTTGATGGTCCCATTGAATGTAACACTTTTTTAAATTAACCCTAACCATAGAATGGCTAGAATCATCCTAGAATTGTGATTTTGATAAAAATAATTTAGGGCTTGAACCCAAAGATTTAAACCTTGATGGTCACATTGAATATAATACTTTCCTAAAACAACCTTAACCATAGAATGACTAGAATCATCTTAGGATTGTGGTTTTGAAAACAAGTTTGAAAGAAGGAGGTTTTGAATGCAAGTTTGGAAAGAGAACTTTGATGCAAGTTTGAAGACCATCTTGAATGCAATATTGAATGGAATGCATGAACATGACAACCACAATGCAATAGGGTCGTGAACATACAAGGTTAGGTTTCACCACATAATCAAGGGGGCCAGACCCACACCATCTTAGGGGAAACTTGAAGAAAATCCCCGGCATGGTGATTTTTCTCTAAGACTTTTCTAGACATGAACTAAGAAGTCCCTTATTTCAAGTATGCAAGAAGAGGAGGCAGAAGATGAGAATTAAAATAGAAGAGAACCCAAGTGGGTTTAGAGAGAGAAAAGAGAGGGGGGATTACATAAACTAAATCAAATACCTACTTTGTCTCTTCTTTTTGCTTTGATTACTTTGTTTGCTTCACCTTGAGAGTTTTGAATACATAACACTTGATCTTCAATGGATGTTTAAAGGTTTGTATTTGAGTGTATGGAATGTGTAAAGGTTAAGGTTTGAGTGTATGGAGGCTAGGTTTGAGAAGGCTTGAGAGAGTTAGGATTTTGAGGGAATTCGAGCCCTGTTTTCAAAGAGGCAGCATTTCTGGACTGAGATTGCAGACCCAGAATACATAAGGGAGATCTATATTTATCGGCAATTGGAACAGAAACTGGGACCTGTTACAGTGGCACCAGTTGGTTTTTAAGCTTGGCGCCACTATGAGTGGCGCTAGGCCATTTTTTGGCTTGGCACAAGACCCTTTGGAAAACTTTTGAGGTGGCAAGAAATAGATCTTTTGCCCTTTGGGACGCAAGGCAGAAGATTTGGGCGCCTGTCCTAGTGATTACCATGTAATTTTTGGCCCGGCTCTACTAGGAGTGACTTCAAAATGTTCGGGAATACTCTAGAAGACTAAGGATGGATAGGAATCCCTAAAGGAGTGTTCCAGAGGTAATTGGATTGATTACCAGAGTTGGTTTGGCAGAAAAGGGTGATCGACCCTCCAGGGCAAAATGATCATTTGAACAGTGAAACACCGAAACTGGTTCAGAATTGACTAGGATAAGATTTGAAGGTTAGAAATACTATCAAGAGTGCTCCGAAAGATTTCCGGTTAGATACCCAGAGCTGGTGTGGATGCAAAAGGTGACCGGCCCATTAGGGGCAAAATAGTCATTTCATATCGAGTTTGCCAGAATAGACTCAAAATTGTCCGAAAAGGTACTAGAAGGTTTGGAATACTATTAGAAGGAACCCTAGAAGGTATCTAGTTTAATACCTAGAGCCGATGTGGTTCCCGGAGGCAATCGGATGTCCAAGGGCAAAATGGTTATTTTGACTGGATGGTCTCAGAATGGCTTCGAAACCAACTAGAAGGCACTTGAACATGCCGGATTGTCTTTAAAACAATATTGGAAAGGTGGACATACTACTTTGAGGACTTAGGTACTTTCTCAAGAAGCGTGCCGGTGGGACCTAAGGGGCAATTTAGTCATTTTTCATTAGAGTTGGCTAGCAAGCATTGGTGTTAACCTAGGTTTTGAGTGTTTTCTCCCCACTGATGGTGTGTGATGAGTTGGTTTCCAAAGGTATCCTATCCTTTGGTAAATGTGCCACGACTAAGAGGTGTGTTCGGTCACGTGACATAGGGAGTTTGTTGGCAATTCCCACTGTTGATTTATTTGCGAGTGTTTCCGTCACTCTGACAGTTGCGATTATGAGTGTTTCCATCAAACTGATGCTGCTCGTTCATTCCAAAGATGCTTGATCTCCGGAAGCTGTTGAATGGTCTTATTGTGTGGGGCCCTAAAGTACTTTTCCGATCGACGTGCTGGTAGCGGACATTCTACATTGGCTGGCTAGCAAGAGCCAGAAGTGAACCACTCTACCATCTTAGGGACTTGGGTTCTGTCCCGGTTGATGGGTTTGGAAGGACTTATCATTCTGAGAAGTTTTTTCAATAAACGTGTCGTGTTGGATGGATTTACCTTTTGAGGGATCAACTTTCTCAAAGGACTAGCTGGATTGAGTTGATTGACTTGGACTGGAATTAGAATTAAGGTTGAAATAGGGACTTACAGTCTTTAAGAAGACGTGCCAACTGGAATTGGACCAAATGATACTCTAAGGGTATTTTCATTGTTTTGCTTCTATTGGGCCTTGTGGGCCCGCAAAGCCGTTGATTGACCAGATTGAGTCTGAAAATCCGATTTGGGCCTGAAGGTGCCTGTGTCGGTTTGAATGTGAGTTCGGTCAGGCTAGAGATTGTTGAGCGGGCAAAAATGGTGTGTTTATAAAAGCATTGATGTTGTGAAATATGCCCCGTTTCCTCATAGATTGGCCAAACCAAAACATGAACTTTTGAATTCTAAAATTTATGAAGTGTTTAAACAAGTCAAGGTCAATATTCCAATCTTAGATGCCATTAAGCAAATTCCCTCCTATGCCAAGTTCTTGAAGGACTTGTATACTATAAAAAGGAGGTTGCATATCAAAGAAACAACTTTTGTAAATGAGAGCCAGAGTGCAATTTTGCAATGTAAGTCCCCACCAAAGTATAAGGACCCTGGTTATCCTACTATTTCATGTACAATAAGGGAAAACGAGATAGATCAAGCCCTTTTTGATCTAGGAGCACGTGTTATCTTGCAACTAGCTGATAGATCTAATAAGGTTCCTAAGGGTATTGTTGAGGATGTTTTCATTCAAATAGATAAGTTTTACTATTGAGTGAATTTCATTGTGTTAGATACACAATTGATTGAGAGCATTAGTGCTCATTCCGAAATTCCCGTTATTTTAGGACAACCATTCCTAGTCATGTGTAATGCCGTAATCCATTGTAGGAATTAATTGTTAAAGTTGTCATTTGGGAATATGACTATCAAGATGAATATCTTTTCAGTTGGAAAACAACCGGGAGAGTATGAGGACATCAGAGAAGTAGACTGTATTGAGTCTATTGTGCAAGAGTACTTTGAGAGTGAATTTTTCAAGGATCCTATTGAAAAAGCTCTTGTTTCGAGCAAGCCACATGACTGGTTGACTATGTCAAGTCTAGGGACACAATTCCTGGAAGGATAGAGAGAGAACAATGTATGCAAATGGGTCACTAGACCCCATCATTTGAATATCTAATTCCTAGTGTCATAATGCTTGTCCCTTTTGAACAAAAGGCACCCATTCCAAAAAGAAAACCTTTGCCATCTACATTGAAGTATATATTCCTCGGTAAACGTGAGTCTTATCCTGTTGTTATATCCTTTAGCTTATTTGAATGCCAAGAGAAGAGCCCTGTAAAAGTACTAAAGAATCATAAGAAAGTCTTAGGTTGGATCATTACAAAGCTTCACGGTATTAGTTCATTTGTATGCATACGTCACATATATCTTGAGGAAGAGTCTAAACCGGTACGTCAAATGCAAAGGCATTTAAATCCCAACATGAAAAAAGTTATGAGAGGAAAAGTATTAAAACTTCCCAATGCGGGTATCATATACCCCATCTCCGATTCAAAGTGAGTTAGTCCAACCCAAGTTATTCCTAAGAAATCTGGAGTCACGGTGATTGAAAATACGCAAATTGAACTGGTGCCCACTAGGATTCAAATTGGGTGGCGCATGTGTATTGATTACCGTCGACTAAATGTTGTTACTAGAAAAGACTCTTCCCACTCTCATTCTTGGACTAAGTCTTAGAACGAGTGGAAGGACGGGCCTTTTACTGTTTCTAGATGAGTAATCTTGGTACAATCAAATTGAAATTGCCCTAGAAGACCAGGATAAAATAACTTTCATATATCTTTTTGGTACTTATGCTTACAAAAGAATGCTCTTTGGCTTGTGTAATGCACCAACCACCTTTCAAATGTGCATGATGAGTATCTTTAGTGATATAGTGGAAAGATTCTTGGAGGTTTTCATGGATGATTTTTCTATGTACAGAGATACCTATGAGAGTTGTTTAGAATACCTTGAAAAGGTGTTAGAAAGATGTGAGGAAAGTAACCTTGTCCTAATCTGGGAAAAGTGCCAATTTATGGAGACATAAGATACAGTGCTTGGTCACATTATGTCTAGCAAGGGGATTAAGGTAGATAAAACCAAAGTTGAACTGATCCAAAAACTATCTTCTCTTAGAACTGTGAAAGACATTCGATCTTTCCTTAGGTAGGCTGATTTATAGCAGGATTTAGTGCAATCTCTCGTCTAATGTGCCATCTATTGTCAAAAGACGTTTTATTTGAATGGACATTTGAGTGCCAAAAAGCTTTCGACAAGCTTAAAGAGCTGTTGACAACTGCACCTATCATTTGGTCACCTGATTAGTCATTACCTCTTGAGTTGATGTGTGATGCTAGTAATTATACTGTAGGAGCAGTTTTGGGGTAGAGAGTGGACAAGAAACCCTATGTTATCTATTATGCAAGCACAACCTTGAATGAAGCCCAATTAAACTATACCACAACTGAAAAAGAAATCCTTGCTGTCATTTTTGTATTAGATAAATTTCGGTCATACTTGATGAGGTCATTAGTCATCATATATACTAACCATTTCGCATTAAAGTACTTGCTGATCAAGGTAGATGCAAAGCCATGCCTCATCCATTGAATTCTTTTATTACAAGAGTTCCACATTGAAATTCAAAATAAGAAAGGGATAGAGAATGTAGTTGCTGACCATTTATCATGGCTCCTTACTGATGGCGAAGCCAAAGATACTCTCCCTATTAATGAGTATTTTTTGGATGAGTATCTTTTTTAAATCCAAGCACTTTCTCAAATAACTGTTCCATGGTTTCTTGTTATAACTAACTTTTTGGCTACTGGCATGATGATGTCCCACTGGTCTTACTTAGATAAACGAAATTTTTTCAGAAATGTGAGATATTTTTTTTAGGATGATCCATACTTGTTCAAGTATTGTCCTAATCAAATAATTTGTTAGTGTGTTCCCGACAATGAGTTTCATTTGTCATGGAGTTCTATCACTCCCATGCGAGCGGTGGCCATTTTAGTTCCAAAAAGACAGTTGCAAAGATTCTGCAATCTAGTTTATATTGGTTCACCATGTTTCGTGATGTTCACAATTTTTACACATCCTATGATAGGTGTCAACAACTAGGAAAACTGACTAGAAAGGACATGATGCCCCTTAACCCTAGTCTTACTCTTGAGATATTTGATTGTTGGGGTATTAATTTCATAGGACCGTTCCCTAGTTCTTTTGGATTCCTTTACATTCTTGAGGCCATTGACTATGCGTCTAAATGGGTAGAGGTCGTTGCTTCTCGTACTAATGATCACCATGTTGTGGTCAAGTTTTTAAAGGAGAATATCTTTTCTCGCTTTGGTATACCTCGTGCTGTCATTAGTGATGGTGACACTCACTTTTGTAATAAATTCGTTGGATTGTTAATATGAAAGTATGAGGTCGTTCCCAAGGTTAGTACACCTTATTATCTCCAAACTAGTGGCCAAGTTGAGTTAGCTAACTAGGAGATTAAGCACATTCTTAAGAAAACTACTAATTCTAACCGTAAGAACTGGTCCTTAAGGTTAATGGATACATTATGGGCTTATAGAACTGCTTACAAAACTATATTAGGTGCTTCTTCTCACAGGCTTGTGTATGAGAAATCATGTCACCTTCTAGTGGAAATTGATCACAAAGCCTATTGAGCCATTCGCCAATTTAATGAGAACATAGATGCGGCCGGCTAAACTAGGAAGCTACAACTCAATGAACTTGAGGAACTCCGAAATGATACCTATGAGAAAGCAAAGATCTATAAGGCCAAGATGAAAACATTCCATGACCAACACATTCTTCGTAAGTCTTTTCATGTTGGTCAAAAAGTATTACTTTACAATTTCCAATTACACTTATTTCTTGGCAAATTAAAGAGTAAGTGGTCTAGACCTTATCTAGTAAGAGATGTGTCACCACATGGAGCGGTAGAAATTGAGAATTCCAACAATGGGAATGTTTTTAAAGTCAATGGGCAAAGACTGAAACCCTACTTAGAGAATTTTGTAAGTTTGATTGAAAGTGTGGATCTTATGGATCCACTATTGGTTGAGTAGAAGTAACACTTAATCAGTTTGTACAATTAGTTTAGTCTATTTATTTAGTTTGGTAGCTAGTTTATCTTTAGTTGGAGGGAAGGGATCTTTCTGTGCCCCTCCCTCCTGTTTCTTTCCATTTTCGCCTCGAAGTTGTGGCTGTTATCTAGTTAGGGGGGAGGGCCACGTTCATTTTTCTATTATTTGGTTCATCATTTTCTGTTATTTGTTTTTATTTTTATTTTTGTCTTTGTGATCAGCAGATGCTAAAGAACTGGATATTGTCATGACTTCTCATATAGATGGTCAACTGCTTACATTTGCATGTTGTATCTTCCGGATATTTCCATTTTGTATCAGGTGTGAGATAATTTGTCGTGCAAAAATGATGAGGAGAGTTGAGCTCCAAAAGGAACAAACTCAACCTCTTACTGGTCGCAGTACTTTGACCAGTAAGAGAAGATTAAAGAGACTAAATATGTGTCACTGTTGTGCTAGACACACGTGTATGGATAAAAACTAAAAAGGGAGTAACCGACTAATGTCAGGGAATCAAATAGTTTACCTAGGTATTATTAAAAGACAAGTAAATGCTCAAGCATTAAGATGCCTTGGAATCACCAGAGCGGTAGACTATCTTGATTTTGATGTCAAATGTCTGGCTTGACTTTATAATAATTATTCTTTCTAGGACGTGTTAGGTTTGAGTGTCTTATTTGCATGTTTATCTTCATTTGTAAATATGACTAACATTTATTTTATAGATGTTTTGTATTTTTTTAAAAAAAAATGCATGCGCAAGGCCAAGAAGTGTACAATTTAATGCACTTGAGATCTACAAAAGAGGTTTGCGTATCTTTTATAATTTGGTACAGTTTTATGTGAAATACAAATTTAAATTTTGGGGATTGTTGAAACACGTTTTCACTCACCTTAGTGTAATTTTTGTTTTTGTCTTTTATTTTTAATACAATTGCAAGATTTTATCTTAACACATAGAAAGAGGCTATTTTACATCACTTATTATCATATCATGATAAGTTTAGTATTTTTACATATCGTACAATCATCCTTATAAATGTGGAGATTTTTTACCAAGTGAGCTTTAAAACCAATCATGCCTTTCGGAGTGTTTATGTTTACTTTTGATGAGTTTCTTCCACATCACTCTTTCAATAACTCCATTATACTTGTATTTGACTCATTTGTTTGAATTGCTACGGTAATTGAATATGTTGAATTCTTATAATCTTGAACTGTTGTGCACTTTAAAAAATGAATCGAGGCCATCTTTGATCTTTTGAGCCGCAAATTTCTTTGTTGATATAATTCTCTTGGAACCATCTTTAAGCCTATTTTTTTGTCTCTTGCTATATATATATATTATTGTTAAAGTTTTGTCCCTAAATACGAAAACACAAGTATCTTCACTTGTGCAAGTTAAATTGAGAAAGGGGGTGATTTATTTGCAATATGAAAAAAAATAATTTAGCAACGAAGGAAAGAAAAGAAAAAACCAAAGGAAAAACGGAAGTACGAAAAAGAAAAAAAGAATAGGAGGTTGGTTGTTGAGAAAAAAAAAAGAAAAAAAAAGAGAGAAAAAAGATCCTATCTAATAAAATGAAATAGGGAAATTGAAGGTATGTATTCATTGATCAATTCATGTTTTGATCACACGTGTTTTGAGCCTTTTACCCTTTCTTTCTCCCTACCTTATACCTCATGGCCAAGTTACAACCTGAACAAAGTTCTTGAGGATTTGATGTGTACATTGTTTGTTCATTCACTTTGTAGAGAATTCACTTAACAGTTGCTTATGTGATTTTAACATTGAGTATTCTTTCATTGAGTTATGTCAAGTTTTCTCTCACTTTATATATTCATGTCATTTTCTTTATGGTTGTCTATTTCGATTTTTCATTACATTTACTTTTTCACAAGGACAACCCATGTAAGATGCCTATGTTCTTTCTTTCTGAGAGAATATCCAATAAGGTTGAATTAAAGCTTAAAGGATGTATCTATGGTTTTATGTTGTAATACTTTTCTTATCACGTAATGATCACATGCACACAAAAGCCTCTCATATGTTATTTTAAGACATTATTTTGCTTGTGTATTAACGAGTACGATATACAAAATATGCTTGTGTTTTGATGTATGTAATATTTTTCTTCATTATCCTCACCTGTATGCCACATTTTGATGTTTGTGGGTACCATCATTGAAAACCCTCACGAGACACCACTCGTCCACTAGGGGAAACCTAGGGGTTTAAAGATTTGGTGCATAGGCTAAATGCATTAGTGGTTCCTACAAAAGTGGAACATATCTTTTGATCTTTTAAATGTATTTATTTGTTTTGCTAGGGACTAGCAAAAACTTAGTTTTGGGGGGAGGGGAGGGGGGGGGGGGCGTGATTGCACTCTAAAAAAGTATAATTGGAGTCCTTAATTACCAACTAATGTTAGTTATTATTTGTGTGCTATTTATCTTTTTTATATAACTATAGTATTTTTCACATTTCAGATGCCTTGAGTAGATTTGAAGATAAAACTAAGAAAAATAAAGCAAGGTGATGTACATTATCTATATGAGTAGGTGTGTATATTATATTATAATATATCTTTTACTTTATATATATTATATTATATTATATTATATTTTATTATTATAATATATATATATCATTTGTGTGTGCAAGTGGCGCGGCCGACAAGAAAAAGAAAAAAGAAGAAAAGAAGGAAGAAAAGGAGGGAAAGAAGGAGGAAAAAAGAAAAAAATAAAATAAAATAAAACAAAGATGCTTTTCTCGACTATAAAAAGAGAGAGAGAGCAGAAGAAGAAGAAGAAGGTAGCAGAGAGGAAGAGAGTAGAGAGGGAGAGCTTCATTCAATTGTTTTCTTTCTTTGGGGTAGATTTTTAGTTAGTTTGCTAGCAGCTTTTCAATCAATTAATATTTCCTTTTAGTCTTTTCTTTACCGTTATTCTGCTGTAATAAACTTTTTATTTATGAAGTTATTTTTCAAGCCATGTCTTTTCTTTTCAATACTATGAGTAGCTAGTTTTATTCTTGGAGCTAATTGTAAAGATCATCTGACGATCTTGGAATATCAATGATGATAATTGAGTCTTTATTGTTTTATCTTTAAAATCTTTCAATTCTTTGTAATTAAATTCTAGATCTTTGAGGAAATTTAGATTCTTGACTAAGTTTGGTAATTTTTATGCACAAATCTTAGTTTGGTATAGTTATTGCACAAATTGATGGTATGAATATATGGTTTTAATTTTATTATTTTAGATTTAATTATTATTGAATTTTTGTTTTAATAGCATAATCTTCCGAATCAAAGGTTTAAGACGAAGCCAACTATTTGAGTTACAAAACCTCCGTTGAAATTTTGAGTGAATTAGGTGATCGGATCAATTAGATTCAAGACTATTTTATTTAATTTAAATATCAATCCTCACAAATTAAACTATTTTGCTTTGGTTACCATTTTCTACAATAATTGTCCAATTCTTATTGGTACTTTTCAACGTGAAATCTAAACAAGTTGGCTTAGGTTCTAACTCAAGCCATTATAACACTGCAGTGTTTAGCATGACTTAGTAGGTATTTAATCTTTTACCGTGGATGAATTTTAGAACCTAACTTTTCATGTTTTGATAACTGTTTCTTGTGAATCGACTTTGGTCTTAGCAAATTTTATTTACTGTTTCGACGTACTTGTACTTTGGTGTTAATAGATTGCCATATCTTAGATGTAGTCAAGAATGTTCAAACTTTTTGTAGCAATAATGAATAGGAAAGGAGAAATAAGATCTTCTTGTTTGAGCCCTCTTGATGTTTTGAAGACCTTGGATGTAGATCCATTAATGAGCACTGAAATGGTGCTAGATGGTAGACACTCCAACATCCACTTCACCCATGTATCTCCAAACCCAAAACCTGACAACATTTTTGTTAAGTAGCCCCAACTTACAAAATCAAAGGCTTTCTCAAAGTTTGTGTTCAAAACCACTCCTTGTTTTTTGTTTCTTTTCCAGTTATTAATAATTTCATTAGCTATAAGGGCCCTATCAAGAATCCGCCTGCTTTTTATAAAGGCTGTTTGAAAGACACTAATGATCTCATGAATTGCTAGCTTCAGTCTGCAGGCTAGGGTTTTAACTAATATCTTTTTTAACTAATATCTTGTATAATGAATAAATAGGACTAATAGGTTTGTAATTAGCAAAGGAATTTGGGAATTCAGATTTAGGTACCAAGCAAAGAAAAGAAATATTTATATCTCTGAGAATCTTGCCATTTGAGTGGAACTCATTGATAAATCTGATGATGTCTTCCTTTAGGATGTGCCAGAATTGTTTGAAGAAGTTGAGATTAAACCCATCTAGGCTAGGTGCTTTACTGCCATTGCAGGACTTCACAGCCTTCCAAACCTCATTCTCAGAGAATGATGCCTCCATCCATTGACTGCTATCAGCCTTAGCTTATGAGGAAAAACCCCTTCAAATTTAGGCTTGATAGATTTCCCTTCTGAAAATAGATAAGAGAAGTAAGTAATTGCCTCATCCTTCACTTGAATTGGATCACTGGTGACCTTGCCTTGGGAGTAGACTTACCTTATGTAATTCCTTCTAAACCTTTTTTCCATGTAGTTATGAAAAAAAGTGGTATTTCTGTCTCCTAATTTCAGCCACTACACCTGATATTTTTGCCTAGTGATAGACTCCTCCATCCTGAAAGCTTTCCAAAGGTCAATCTTTAATTGAATTCTCTGCAGGACATCAGAATCAGGGAGGGGCCTCAATTCACTTTGCAAGTCCAGCTAATGAATTGAATCAGTAAAGCATCTGATTTTTTCATTTAGATTCCTAAACTTATTACTCTTCTAAGACTTGATGTTTACTCTTAAAACTTGTAGCTTCTTCAGTACAATGAATCCCCCGCAACCTTATATTGTAGTAGAGTTCCAAGTTGACTTTACAACTTTTCTGAAGCTGTTTTGAGTAAACCAGGCATAAAAAACCTTGCTTAGAACCCCAATTCTTTGTTTCATCTGAAAGGAGGACAGGGCAATGATCATATAACTTTTTTTGCAACCCCTATTGTGAACATTTCCACTGACTGATCCATGAATTTCATATAAGAAACCTATCCAACCTAGACCATTTTTCATCAGCTTGCATATTTGTCCAAGTGTAGGATCTTCCATTCATTGGTAAATTGACTAGCTTAGCTGCCTTGACAAAATCCTTGAAGCATTTCATGCTCTTTGACATTTTGAGACATATTTTCCTCTCCCCCAACTTTAGCACCTCATTAAAATCACTTGCTAAGCACTATGGTAGCTGTAGACTCTTCCTAAGAGATAACAGATGCTCCCATACGTAAGATCTATCCCCTTCATCAGGTGGACCACAGCAGTTCTCAATTATACAACTGAAAGAGCCCCTTATCTTTCCTTCTAGCAGGATGAAATTATGCTCAATTATCGAAGAATTAAGGGAGAAGAAGTCCTCGTCCCAAATACAAACTAGGCTACCAAAGTTACCAGCAGAGTTTGATGCTACCCACCCAAAATCTCTTAATCCCTAGACAGATTGAACCTTCATTTGACTACATTCTTTCCATTTTGTCTCTTGAACAAGTAACATATCAACAGATCTTTCCTTTACTAATAGCTTTACCATCTTCCTTTTTTTTGTTCTTCTAAAGCCCTTAACATTTTAGGAAAGGATCTTCATGGCAATGCTCCTGTTTTGTCTAATGATCAGCTCAGGTTGTTTCCTTAATGGCAGCCTTTTTCTTCTTGGACATTTATAAATTCTTCCAATTAGCTTCAAACAACTCTTTAATGTTAAAATCTTCCTTACCAGGGAAATTGATGCCCAGAGCTTTCCCTATTTTTATAGTGCTTTCAGCTTCCTAGAACATGTCATCCTCTAGCTGCTGTAGGATAATGGTATTTCTATTCACAATATTTTGGGATCGAAGAGAGGAGAGGGAATTAGAGATGGCCTCTCGGTTCCTTGCAGAGTTGTCAATAACTCTAACAATAACAATAGTTGTCAGAGTTATGAACTAGTTGGGCTTAATGGAGCATGCATGTTTCCATTTTTTCCCCTTTCCATTTTTTCCCCTTTATTATGCGTAAAAATTGATTTTAACTAAATTTTGTTAGCTACGAGAAATATATGTTTAATTAAAAACTTTAAGATGATGACCCTACTATTTTCCATCCAATCGAGAGGATGTTTTGTATATTATCAAGCAAATGATGTTATTGTACATTTAGAAGCCTGAGGGAGATCTAGGGTGTCCCTTTAACTGTGAAAAACCTGAGGAGGTGTAATGTAATTTACCTTAGTATTGGAAAGAATTGATAGTGATAGCATTGAAGTCTGTTTCTAACATGAAGCCTACGGTTGGTATGCAAGAATGGGATGATATGAAAATGGAAATGCAATGAAAATGAAAATGGAATGAAGCTGGGAATGAAATAGAATAATTATTTCCACTATATTATTATTATTATTTTTTTGAACAACAAAAGAGAAAGATATATATAAGAGGTTTAAAGTACAGAGCTTGGGGATAGAATTCAATGCTACCAAGAAACCTTTGCACTGAATTCAGACCAAAGAAATAGGGAAAAGGTTGGAGAGAGACCAACAATCAAGAGAGAAGGATCTACACAAGCCTAACAAGAACCAAAACTAATGCCCTTACAAGAGTTTATCCCCATCAATGCAATAGAAGAAATCATCAAGTGAGGAGAACAACGCCTTAGCTTTTGCCTTGATCCACCATGCTACTTGAGACTTAATTTTATCAACCACTTCCCACCATTCAAAAGATTTAGAACTGAAAATCACGTCATTCCCAGAATTCCAAATATTCTAGTAAATAGCCAAGAATAGAGAATACCATATTTGCCTTCCCAAGTTTGAATTCTTCATGGAGAACCACCAAAGGGCGTGACTAGCTAGATTGCTTGGGCAAACCCATTCCAATCCCCACCATTTCAGTATGTTGCACCAAATTTTCCAAGAGGTGTTACAAAGGAGCAGAAGGTGATCCCCAGATTTAGGCTCTTGGTGGCGTAAAACACATAAGGTGATCTGTGAGGGGGTAAGAATACCTCTTTTTACCAGGTGGACTGTGGCTTTGATCTTCCCTTTTAAGGCCATCTAACCAAAGAGTTGTAATTTAGAAGGAGCGGATATCTTCTAGACAGTCTTTTCAAGAGCTATATTCAAACCTTGGAGGTTTTCCATCAATTGGCAAAAAGATTTGACAGAGAAAGCCCTTGTTTTCCCTACTTCCCAAATGACTTTGTCCTGTTAGCCATTAATCAAGCTAACATTGCTGAGAATAGCTAGCAGCTCAGCCAGGTTGTCCTTTTCCCACCTCCTTAGGCCCCTGCGAAATAGAAGATTATAGGCCCTAGATGAATCCACCATTTCAGAGATCTTATTCTATTTTTGGATTGATAAGGCATATAATTTAGGGAATCTAACTTTTAAAGCCTTGTCTTGAAGCCAAATTTCATTCCAAAATTCTATTGAAGAGTCAGAGTACACTAAGATTTTCATATGAGATATCAGAAGCTTCCTGTAGATTGATTGATCCTCAGAGAGTAAGAGGATGTCCTTCCAGATTACAGAGCATGCCTCAGTGTTAAAGTTATACGGGAGCCAATTGACTTCACTTTAATGGTATTTGCTACAAATGAGCTTCCTCCATAATGCATTCATGTTCAAAGAAAACCTCCACCACCACTTAGACAATAGGGCCATGTTCATGATTTTGATGAGGGTTAGCCCAAGCCCTCCTTTCTCCTTGCTTGTAGTGATTTGCTACCAATTAACACAATGTATCTTCCTTTTTTCTGCAGTGTCCCCCTATAGAAAACTTCTTTGCAATTGTTTTATTGCTTTACACACCTTTGCTGCAGCCCTATACATAGATAGGTAGTAAATAGGGAGGTTAGAAAGAGTAGACTTGATCAGATTCAGCCTTCCCCCAATAGAGAGGTATTTCCTTTTCCAGCCAGCACGCTTTGACTTTATCTTATTAATAACTTTAGCCCAACACATGAGGGATCTTAGATTTGCTCCTATTATGAGCCCTAAATATCTCAGAGGGAGGGGTTTCTTGTTGCAGTTAAACAGCTCTGACACATTATGCATGAATCCTTGATCTATGCTAATTCCAGAGATCATTGACTTGTGAAAATTGATTTTTAGCATAGGTAGAAGCTCAAAGCATCTCAGGATCCTTTTGATGGTGACTAATTGAGCCATGTCAGCCTTGTAAAAAAGAATGGTGTCATCAGCAAATTGAAGATGAGATAATGACAAGCTGCTATTCCCCACCCTAATACCTTCCAATAGGTTTAGGTTCATGGCCCTCTGGATGAGTACATTTGACCCTTCTACCATAATATAAAAGAGGAAAGGAGATAGAGGATCCTCTTGTCTCAATTCTCTTTTCATCTTGAGCTCCTTTATGGGGACCCCATTTACCAGAACTGAAACCCCTCCTGAAGAAATGCATTCAAGTATTCAGCTGATCATCTCTGACCAAAGCCCTTTTTTGACATCATTGTTGATAGGAAGGACTAGTTGACTAAGTCAAAAGCTTTTTCAAAGCCAATCTTGAAGACAATTCCTTGTTTTTGGCTCTTCCTCCAGTCGTTAATGATCTCATTAGCAATTAATACCCCATTAAGGATCTGCCTGCCTTTGATAAAGGCCGACTGATTTGGGTTGATCACCTCATCCATCACCTTTTTCATCCTAGAAGCTAGAGTTTTTTTTATTTTATAGAACCTTATACATAGAGGAAATTAAATTGATTGGCCTATATTGTTTGGCTCCTACGATGAAGTAATGTAAGAATAGAATGACCATTTCAATTCCTATGTTTGATTAGGGTAGTTTAAATGTAGAAATAGAATAGAAGTGAGACACGTTTTTAAGAGAGACACGTCAGTTTCTCTCGTTTTCCTACGGTATGATATTGTCTATTTTGATCCTTAACTCTCACAACTTTAAAACGCATTGTAAGTAGAAGTTTTTGTCTACACATATGACACTTCCCCTCTTCTTCCACAAGTAATATGGGATCACAACGTGTAGCATAGGAGCCCAACTTGTTACTGTCGTAACCTGTCAGGTATCTCATCGGCTCCCACATTCGGCCGCCCAAGTCTCAAACAACCCACTTTACAACAGCCACACATCACAAAACCACTTTTGCTATGGATCCTAAGCTACTACCTCCCACTGCACACACTAGCAGAGGGAGGGATTAACTAAATTCATTTTTTTTTTTTTGTGAAAAGCAAAAGAAGCTAATATTATTAAACCACAAAAACAGCACTTACAAGAGAAAAATCCACAAGCTTGAAGGTTTTACAGACATCCTTCATCACCACCCGTTATAAGAAGCACAAAAAAGAGGGAAAAAACTAGAGGTTGAGAAGAATTCAACTAGCCTGATACAGGGAAGGCTACCTAAAGGAAGGGGGATCCAAATCTTTGACACCATCAGTAGAGTGAAAAAAGTTGAAGCTTCCACCTCTGAACTTAACTTGAATCCAAGTAAGGACCTACAACTTAGTAGATCGACAACGTCCTCCTAGGTTATTAACTTACTGATGAAAATAGCCTCAATTCTTGAAATCCAAATATTCCGTATGGTAGACAAAAACAGAGCATTTCAGATTAGCTTACCCAGTTTTTTATTCTTGTATTTGAACCACCAGATTAAATGCCGATTTGTGCTTTGAGGGCTAACCTAATCCATTCCCCACCAGTTGAGGATTTTACTCCAGATCATCCAGGAAAATCTGCATTTAAGAAGGAGATAGTCAAAATCTTCGAATTCCAATTTACAAAAATCCCAGTGTATTCTTCTCTTGAGGTAGAGAATTCCTTTCCAACAAAACGACCTTAGTTTTTATTTTTCCTTGAATGGCCTGCCAACTGAAGATTTGAATTTTTAAAGGTGCCCAAGTTTTCCAAATCATAGCCACAACTAGTTGATCTAGAAGATCCACATACTCAGCTTCTAAGCAGAAATTTTTTACAGAAAACAACACATCAAAGCTTGCATGCCAAGATATAGAATCCAGTGCATTCCCTTTGAAAGTTACATTTTCAACCAGAAGCTTGAGATACTCCACACTGTTTTCCTACCTTGAAAATAAACATCTTCTAAACCTAAGGTTCCAAGAGCTTGATTCATCTCTAATGTCAGAGATTCGAGCTTCCTTTGGCTCTGATATGGAGAATAATCTAGGAAAATATTTTTTTTAGCTGAGTTCCTTTAGCCCATGGTTCATTCCAGAAAAAAGTTAAGATCCCCTTTCCAATAGAAATTCTAAGCTTAGATTCCATAATCCTTCTGTAGTTCTGTTTATCTTCCTTTAGCATCAATAAATCTTTCATCATTAATGAGAGCTTTTCCATTCGGTCATCTAGACAGGCCCACCTTTCTTCATTCCATTTGTATTTCTGACATAAAACTTTCCTCTAAAGTGCATTTCGATTTGTACTTTGCCAGTAAAACCATATTGATTACTCTTATAGGTACCAACTCTAAACCTCCTTTTTGTTTATTGATAGTAACCCTGCTCCACTTTACACAATGAATGCATTTTTTACTTGTTTGAGACACACAAACCCCTACCCAACCCCCCCCCCCCCCCCCGCGAAAAAAAAAAGAAATAGAAATCTTCTTTGAAGTTTATCAATCTCCTTGCAAACCTTAACAAGAGCTCTATACATAGAGAGATAGTAGATTGGTACGTTTGCCGGTGATGCTTTTAGTAGGTTTAATCTGCCCCCAATCGATAGATATCTCCTTTTCCACAATACTAGTTTGTTTATGATCCTATCTATCACCCCTGACCTGCTGCAAGTATTCCCTGGATTGCCCCTAAAGAGAGGCCCATGTAATTCATTGCAAGGGTTTTTTCACATTTGAACACATCTTTTACTATTGACAAAAAGACCATCAATTCCAAGTCACAAAGACCAATTGCAGTGAAGGCCTATTTCAATATATTTTCAAACTCTCTCTAAAGATTTACAAGTCCGTTTCTTATAGTTTTCAAATTTAATACAACAACTAGTTTTGATAACGTATAACTCAAACTCCATTAGAATACTAAAGAGTTAAAATTCCTTTTCTAAAACTTAATTTCATTTTACATTTCTTTTATCTATCCAATAAATTAGGGGTAAATATGTATTAGTACCAATTTAGGGTTGCTTCTACATTTGATGTCAAAGACAAAGAAAGTAACAACCTGGAGAGGAAAACAAATAAAGAACAATGAGAAAAAAAAAGAAGCAAAGAATAGAGAGAGAAAAAGAAGAAGAAAGCAATGCAAATGGCTGAACCACTAATATACATCAAGTCACAAAGACTAATTGCAGTGAAGGCCTATTAAAGTGGTTTTTAAGATATTTTTCATTGATTTGTTAATATGTTTTTAGCAATCTAATTTGTAATACTATTTGTCATATATGATTGAAGGTTTGTTTGTTTGAGAGGATGCAATATTCATATATGTATATATTTAATTTGGTTCTCTTGATTATTTGTGCCTAGCTTAAGATTATTTATTGTATTTTGTATCTGTTATGAAGGTAACAAATTAATTTGAAATTTTTTTTATGGGTTATGATGAATGAAAGCACGTTCACAATAGCTACAACCAATTATTGAAATAAGCATAAAGATTACTAGCCATTCTAATAATCTCTAATTTGTTTTGTATCGACCTTTTGATTTGCCTCCCCTCCCCATCAAGTGAAATTCTGGCTCTGCCACTGACTGCACACATAGTCTCCCTTTTTTTTTTTTTTTTTTTCTGAAAAGTAAAAATTTCATTGAAGATGAAATAAGAAAAACAATGGGGGAGAAAAGAACTCAAGGCTAATAAAGCAGGACTTGACAGACGCGAGGTCGAGAGAGAGTACTAGAAGCTTGAAGAGTGTCTTCTTGATTCCATGAAGGAACGGATTGAGTGGAATGGCCCTTCCAACGTTGATTTTTTGTACTAAACATGGGAGAAAGAAATACAAAGTTGGAATGGAATGCTCCTTTAAGCCCATTCCCATGTACCAAATGTGGCATAAGGGTTTTAAGAGTTTGTACCTTTGACTTAGTGTTTAGGTGTTTGTAGAAGGGTGTTATTTACAACAAAGGACATAATTCTCCGAATAACCATAATAGGTTGTTCGAATATAAACACATTACCCGTTAGTAAAACTCAAGATTAGGTCAAGGTTATCGCTTATATTTTTAGGACTTGAGTGACGTGAAGGGGAAGATGGAGTAAGACAGATGATTATCATCAAAATTTGAATCATAATTCTTTATTTGCCCCTTGCTTTGGTAATTGGAATAACATGTGGTCATTTGCAAATTACTTTTGTTTATTATCACATTCTCTTACTTAGAAGATGATTACTGAGGACGAGGTAAAAGGTTATTTAAACATATGAAAGTAACAAAAAGCAAAGGATAAAGTAAAACAAAACAAAATAAAATAAAATTCTGATTTTGGTTATTATCAAAAAGTAGAAGAGCTTGCAAGTCCTACACCAAATTATGGATCGGTTCCCTTTGTATAGAACTACCATTAAGAGCTTGCTCCTTTCTTCAATTACCCAAAGTGTTTGATAGGCTGCGTACGTCATAATTCCTGCAAGCAAATAACCCCCAAAGTAAAAAGTGTCATGATTAATTACAATTGGTTTCTTTATACTTTACACCGAATTTGACTTTGGTCCTTTTTTTTATAGTTATTTTTTCATTATAACAATCAATTCCTTATACTTATGGTCAATTTTTAATGTTGACCTTTCATTAGTCACCGTTTGTCTAACAAATGGAAAATGCCTATGTGAAACCAAAGTGAGATTCGATACAAAGTATAAAATCCTATTTTTTACTTGTGATTGTTTCAAGGGCAAAAAGGGTAACTAATAGCCCATGTGAGTGTCACATAGGCATTTTTTGTTATGAAAAATGTTATTCTTACAAAAAATTCATATAAAATTTACATACAACATGACGTGATACTGACTATTTTGTAATTAAAAGTCATTATGATGGGTGTTTATTTTGAAATGAAAGACTTTCATTAAGACACATTATTTTATATTAAAATTTTGTTTGAATTTTTTGTTTGTATAATATTATTCTTTTGTTATTTAGAAAAATATCATTTAACGGAAGGTTCAAATTACAACTTGACCGTAGGTGTAAGATTGACTGTTACAATAAAAAAATAAGAGTTCAAATGAAATTCAATATAGAATGTAAAGGTGCTAAGTGTAGTTAACTTATAGTGTCACAAAGACTTTGAGAGGGATGGAGCACGTAAACATCTCATATGGTTCGTCACCTTGTAGGCTTCTACAGTGTATTCCACACAAAGAGGAGTGGAAGCTCTGATTTTAATGCAGAAGTTGCCTGTTCTCAAGTTGAAGTGAATGGTGGACTATGCAATATTTGGGCAATTATGATAAAAAGCTCAAGTGTGGGGTGCCCTTTATATGGGCATGTCGATATTGTCCTACAAAATGCATTGAAATGAAATGTGGGAATGTATATAGGGCCATAGTGCTGGGAGGGAAGCATTGGGTCCCAACTGATTCTGGATCTGTTGGAATTTGGGGGCAGGTGGAGAAAGCCAAGCGTCTATATGTGATCATGTCGTGCTCTTTTTCCTGTCTTGTCGCTCTACATGAAAGTGCCCATTAATTAATTTGGGGGGTTTTTCTCTGATATCTTAAAAAGTTTTTTTAAAGTATTGGAACGTTGTAATCTCAGTTTTTAGATGAGAAGGCATAAGTTTCACCATTGAATAAGAATTTTAAAAAAAAAAAAAAAAACAAATTGAGGTGTTCTGGCAAACAATAGTTACCACACAGTGTGATTACATTTTATAGTAAATGTTATTATATTAAACAGTAATTATAAATAATTCAAGTGGTAACTACTATCCGTCTACGTTATGAATACCCTCGAAATATGGTTACCTTGGAGGAACCACAACCCTTTTCTTATTTTGATTTCATTGTATTGAGATGATTTCATTGTCCCCCTGTAATCACCATTGTCGTCTGCATTGTGCAGGTTTTGCTCTTGCTCATCCTTTTGCAGCTTTTCACTAAACTGTAATTAAAGAAAAAAAACTGTTATTAATTTTTACACCCATTTAATAGGCCATTAACGAATCAAAGTGTCCCATAATTGACACATTCAAGCCAAGGACAAAACTTTAGCCTGAAATAATTTTAAGTATTTTTTTTATAACCCACAATTTCTTTGTATAAAAAAAATGAACTTGAAATCGTTGGCAATTTGTGACCTGTTAGTCACTTTAGAGTGAATGAGTAATTGGCTGAGAGTCCAAATGCGGTCTTAAGCTATTAGATTTAAATATTGAATGGTTGTAACTTTTCAAGATTCTGTTTGACTCGTGACTGTTTGAAAAGACACTTATGTGTTTATACATATTGCATATTGTTGCAGTTGAAACTACGATTTTCTATATTTTCATCCATATTCCTAGAGTTGACTTTTAAGCCTGAGAAAGAGTTCTTCACAATTTTGGTTCTCTAGTCATACAGATTGCAGTTTGCACCTGTATGTGAGTAAATCATTGTATCCTAAGAAGCAGATGCTCATTCCAATCATAAGACTCGTGTTAATTATGAATGCAAACTTTTATTACTTACGATACTTTGCGTAGATTAATTAACTTTAAATTATTGCCTAAATTTGATATTTATGTTAATTATGAATATGAGACTTGTGTGGAATCAGAATTGATAAAGCACCAACTTAGTAAGAAGATTAAGGTGTTGAGAAGTGATAGAGGAGGTGAATATGAAGTACCATTCGCTCAGTTATGTTCTAAATATGGTATTATTCCCCAACCTACCACACCTTATTCACACAACGAAATGGGATTGCTAAAAGTAAAACTAAACTATCAAGGAGATGATGAATGCTCTATTTATAAGTTCTACATTACACAAGAACTCGTGTGGATACTTTGTTTTCCTCAAACTATATTCTTAACAAAATACCCCATAACAAACTTGGTAAAACACCTTATGAATTCTGAAAAGGTTGAGCACCTACCTATAAATTATTAAAAGTGCGAGAATGTTTAGCAAAGGTGATAGTTCTTATCCCTAAAAGGGTTAAAGTAGGACCTAAAACTGTTGATGGTTTATTCATATGCTGTGCTGAAAATAGTGGTGCATACCAATTCCTTGTTCATAAGTCTGAAATCACCATTATGAAGTTTAGGAATGCATCATTCTTTGAGAATGAATTTTCTTGAAAATGCACAAGAATCTAGTTCTCTTAAAAGAACTTATGATTCGACAATTAATCAAGACCAAGTGTCTGTGGAGAAAGAAAATGATGATGAACTTAGACGAAATAAAAGGGCAAGGACTTTAACGTCGTTTAGTCCTGATTTTCTAACTTTTTGTTAGAAAATAAGCCTCAGCATTTCAAAGAAGTAATGTCTTCTCCTGAGGCCCCTTTTATGAAAAGAGGCTATTAATAGTGTAGTTGAATCCATCTCGCAAATTAACACTTGGAAACTAGTGGATCTTTGGTGTGCTATCGCAGGCAACCAAAAATAAAACCTATACCTCTAAAAAAACTAATATGTAGTAGTGCGAGTAAGGATCGTTTTCACGGAGAGTGTGTAGCATAGTTTTATGCTACGTGAACAAGAATAGGGGGGGGGGGTTTGGGTATAATAAAAACAATTTTAATAAAAATAACTAAGGAACAATTTAGATTAAAGTATTGAAATCAACCAAAAGAACAAACCTTGGTCTAAGTCAACATCAACCGTCAAAAATTTATAACTGATCATCGATGCAAGCATATATCAATTCACACTTTGAATATTCACTGTTAGAATTATTTTCTTATCTCTCTTTAGTCGTAGTTAATTAGAAAATAAGTGATCTCATTAAACCTAACTATTAAATAACTCAGGATAAACACTCAAGGTTTAATCTAGTAGTAGCCTTAAGAATTAGAGAAATTGATGAAACTAAACAACATAAGCACAAACGGTTGCATTTAATTTAGTCGAGCGTCCTTCCTAAGATCTAATAATTCATAACGTAGCAAATCATTAAATCTTAGTTACTTCACAAATTAGAGGAATCAAACAATTACGGATTTGATATCTAACCTAGCAATAGATTGCAACGAATAATGAACTAGTAGGCCTCCTAGTAATCAAACGAGACAATCATAAAAATAGGTACAAAAGAACATCTGATACTCAAAGCATAAATCGAATAATAAAAACAAATTAGATCTCACAATTCATTTTTAATTCCGAGGCTTCTGTTTCCTTCGACCAAGATTCAAAGTTTAGCCACCAGGGCCATGAAGAAAACTCAAAGGAGAAGTAAAGAAGAATAGAGAAACATGTGTCTACTGATGCATTCTCCTCCTAAAGCAATATGAAAAACGCTAACCCTAAAAATAAAACAATCCCAGTTGTTATAGGCTTCTGAAAATCTTCCGTAAGATCGTTTGAACACCCCTAATACTGTTCAAACGTATTGAACCACCGTTCGAACGGTGCGTTGAACGAATTTCAAACGGAAAATTTGTTCTCTGTATCTTTCGAACGCACTTCGGACTTGAACTTAGCTTGAACCAGTTTGACGTGCCATTCGAACGCAACTAGAACCGTTCGATGGCACTTTTGGACCGTTCGAACGCCTTTCGAACGCTGTATCCAATTTAGCACCAATTTGTCCTTTTTAAGCTAGGGTTCTCTTCCTTGGTGTTCCATAGCACCCTAAATCAAAATATAAGAATAATTAGTATATTTAGGCACCAAATAAGTATAAAAGACTAAACATTAAGGGAGAAAAATATGATATTTGCATTCTCATCAATCTTCTACTTGGTAATAAACTTTTAGGGTATGAGTGGATCTTCAAGAGAAAGATAAAAGCTGATGGATCAATTGATAAATATAAGGCTAGACTTGTAGTCAAAGGCTACAGGAAAATCGAAGGAGTGAATTACTTTAATACATATTCACCAGTATTAAGAATAACATTCATTTGCATATTAATTGCTTTTGCTACATTGCATAATCTAAAGATACATCAAATTGATATTTAGATGACATTCTTGAATGGTGGTTTAAACAAGAAAATTTATATGGACCAATTGGAAGGATATTTTGTTTCGGGACAATAGAAGAAGGTATGTAGACTTTTTAAGTCTTTGTATGGATTTTAGTAAGCACCTAAACAATGGAATCAGAAATTTGATAGTGTTGTCATGTCAAATGAAATCAAAATTATTGAATGTAACAAATATGCCTATGCGAGAGGAGTTAATATTGGGTACAACGATGTTACCATGTCATTATGCTAATGTGGTACAACAAGTCAATAAATTAGAGCCACATAATCAGGTAAATCTTAATCATTAGGAATGCTGAGTTTAAGATTTAAATTTTTCTACCTAAAATAAGATGATTAGGATTGCAAACACTCATATGGCTATATATTATTAGCTTATTATACCACGTTAGAATGATAATGTGGTACCACTATTGCACTAAATATTTTCTCATGTGAGAGACATTTCAAATGGATGTGTCATTGTTTGTCTCTATATGGATGATATGATTATAATCGGTAGTAATAATAATATCATTAAAGCTATTAGGAATATGTTGGATAATAAGTTTGACATGAAAGATCTAGGTGTTGTTGATGTTATACTTGGTATCAAAATTACTAAAACCTTTACCGAGTATGCTTTATCACAAACTTATTATATCGAGAAGGTGCTCAATAAATTTAATAAGTCTGATATCAATCTCTTGAGAACACATGTAGATGTGAATCTTCATCTCACAAAGAATAACGGTAACTACATATCTAAATTAGAATATTCTCGGATAATAGGTGTTAGCCCTAAGTTTATTCATATGGAATTTTATATATGGTTTTGATGATAACTTACTTTAATTCTTAAATATTTTCTTGATTAAATATATTCAATGCTTTTAATCCTTGATCTAGTTGGTATAATAAAGTTTTGCAGGATTGTGAAGCACTTGACATAGTGATCAAGACTTGAAAAGTTATATCTAAATCCTTGATAATCATATTTTAAGGAAACTTGATTCAAGGAAGAAAATTAGAGGATATAATTTTCTTCTAAGGTTAAATATTCAATGAAACTATATCCTATGATACAACTTTAGTTTATTGCCCATATCTTTTGATCCAACCGTTGGATTGATCTGATTCTTATGACATTAGAAAGAAAAGTCAAATGTCTAATTATGGTGTTTTATAAAATTTTCTTGAAAAATACGTTTTCTTGAACAAAAATGAGTTGGAAAGTGACTTAGTAGATTTGAAATTCAAAATATGGCAACTTGGAGACAGTCATGATTATTTGACCATATCTTTTGATCCAAAAGTCCAAATGATCTGATTTTTGAAGTTATGAAAAGATAACATCCAAGGTTTAGGATCAAACCCTTACCACTACATCAAAAGCAATTGCTGTTAGCCAAGGTGTAATTTTATTTTCTTATACCTTAGCAGCCCAGAGTTCTGCACTAAGTGGCAGGTGGGTATGAGGGTCTGCGCCATGTAAGTGCCATGGGGTTGCCAGTCACGTACTCTATAGGGGTCCCTCATAAGTCCCAATCGAGTTAAAGGTCAATTGCTGGTCCCCATAAAGCCAATAATCTCCCCCCCCCCCAGCGTAGTGACCTTGGGACTCGAACCCGTGACCTCATTCTGATACTAGGTTTAGGATCAAGGGCTTACCATTGCACCAAAAGCAATTGTTGTTAGCCAAGGCACAACTTTATTTCTTTATACCTTAGCAGCGCAGAATTGTGCATTAAGTGACAGGTGAGTATGAGGGTCTGTGCTGTGTAAGCGTCGTAGGTTGGCCAGTCACGTACTCCATGTGGGTCCCCCATGAGACCCAATCTATTTAAAGGCCGATTGCTAGCCCCCCATAAAGCCAACAATAGGCAGTTTAATGTATGTCATGAATTAAGTAATTATAACAGTTACCCAAGGTCGAATCACTAAAAGGCTATAGTTAGGGTACTCATATATTTGAGATATACCTTGAAATATGAGTTGCACTATACGAGATATCTAATTGTATTTGAAGGGTACACAGATTTTGACTGGATATCCGATAAGGAAGACTCCAAATCCACCAGTGTGTCTTTCCTCTTGGTGGTGCAGCTATTTCTTGAAAATCCTTTAAACAAATGTGCAAAGCCAAATCCATTATGAAATTTGTATTTATTACTTTAGATAAAGCAGAAGAAAAAGTTGAGTGGCTTTATAATTTTATAGAGGATATTCCTTTGGGACCAAAACTTGTGTCAGCTATTTACATACATTGCAATAGTTAATCAACAATAGGAAGGACATATAATAATAACTATAATGGCAAGTCATGGCATATATGTCGTAGACATAATACTGTGAAGCAATTGCTTTTGAATGGAATTATATTCATTGATTATATCAAGTTAAAGGATAATATTGTGAACCGGCTTACTAAAGGCTTGACAATAAATCAAGTAAATTCTTCATCGAGGGGAATGTGTTTAAAGCCTATGATTTAAGAGTTACCATAATGACAACCCAACCTAACTGACTGAAGATCCTAAGATCTAGGTTCAAAGGGACAATTGAATTGTGTACGACTTAGTAAAATCACTAGGTAACTTGTTCCGCATACCCACTCCTATGGTGAAATAGTGATGACTTGCAGCGTATGTTAGGATAAACTACGCTTTTAATGATTCTTATATATTAGTAATCCAAGTAGAGTATAGCAAGATACTTTTAATAAGAAATCACCTATATAGGTGTGAAGGGGCTGCTTCTATGAGAATTTCAAGACTAAGTTCTCTAGAGCACTCTCGAAAATACCAAATGTTGTTTAGGGCCAAAATGAATACAATTGTGAGAATCGAATTATGACTAGACCGGAACTGTGTGCATATTATTGTCTTGGTTTATACAAACAGAGCATCATATTCACTGGTTAGCTAATAAATTCGATAGTATTTTACTAAGAAAGGTTCAAAGCCAAAAGTCACATCTCCTGATACGATAACTTTCCAAAGTACTTTCTTTCTCGTGTTAACATTATAATTTGTATTTCATCAGCGAATCTCATTCATGCGAGGAATTGTTGAACACTTTGTGACTTATTAGTCACTTTAGAGTGAATGAGTAATTGGCTAAGAGTCGCGGTCTTATTTTTTTAATAGCTATTAGATTTAAAATTTTGAATGGTTATGACTTTTCAAGACATTGTTTGACTTGTGACTATTTAAAAAAACACCTATGTGTCTATACATACATTGTATATTGTTGTATTTGAAACTACGATTTTTCATATTTTTGTGCATAGTCATAGAGTTAACTTTTGAGTTAGAGAAAAAGTTCTTCACAATTTTGATTGGCCAGGCATACAGATTGTAGTGCTGTGTCTGTACGTAAGTAGATCATTGTATTCTGGGAGACAGACGCTCATTCCAACCATTAGCACCATTGTGAGGGTGAAATTTTTCTTAAGTACATAGTGTCAATCATTAGTCTAGATCATTCTATATTTCTAAATTTCAACATTATGTAAGTTTACTTATTTTCTATAACTTTGTATTCTTAATAGGATACTTGAAAATAAAACTACAATGTAATATATTTATCATTTAAAACTTTCCCAGTTAAAAATAATTTTTTTTACCTAATTGCTTTTTATGTATCTCAATTCATGATAGTGTCCTTTTCTTACAGACAATCCCCCCCCCCCCCCCAAAATACACACACATATATATTATAGGTTATCAGGCCCTAGTCCGTAGGTAATTGAATGACCTTCCAAATGTTTGTGCTTTCAAAGTAACTATGCAAACTTGTCTTTATGTATTCACTTTTAGAGGCAAGTTTGCCAAACAAAGACATGCAAACAAGAAAATATATAGTACCTATAAGGTTATGTAATTGGCTAAATTTTGTGTCAAGTCTTGTTTAATGTAATTTGGGAATTGAGATATCAATCACAAGCATTCAGATAGGATTTGAAGCTTATTCATTCAAGGTCATGCTATGAGATACTTGTATGATACATCTTAGTTGATACTGTAGACTTCGAGAGATGTCAATGGACTTCGAGGGATCTCGAGGGCAAAAACAATGTGCTGATTACAGAACAGGCCCTCGCGAGTTCCTCGTGAGATGTCGAGAGTAGAAACAATAGGCATGCAAATTGGGTAGGATTTCGCAGGATCCTCACAGGATGTCAATGGCAAAAACAGTGAGCACGCAAAATCTGGGATTGAGTTCGAGGGATCCTTGCGGGATCAAGCTATGCGAAATTTGGATTCTCAAAAATTGAACCGCTAGTGTTTTTGCACCTAGTTAAAGCCTAGCACACTTTTCTAGAGCTGATATGAGCCGCCACAATTAAAAATACATTAAGAGAAGTTTCACCCATCTTCTGGAAGCTCAAAAGCAATTTCTTAGCATCCAATCTTTCAACACAATTGAAGAGATTGAATGTCTTGAAGGAGTTCAAGACACAAATCCGCTCTAAGAGAATTGTGCGGTGATCGTGCACGAGCAATGGTAAATCATGGAATCGAGCAATTACAAGTCAACTTGGAGATTGAGGATTCAATTAGGGATTTAGCTTGTAATTGTTTTGTAATTGTTGAATGGTATTTTAGTGCAGATCTTTGTCCGGCAAAGTAGACATGTGGTTTTCTCCCTGTAAGCACCCTAATTTTGCCCACTCGGCAATCTTCAGCCCGACTAGATCCAGTTTTCAAATATCATAATGCATATGAGCCTAAGTCGGCTCTTTCCAAACTCTAATCCAATCAGCTAGTCGCTTCCTCGGCCCATAAGGCCCAATTAAAGCTAAAAGGACCATATTGCCCTTAGGCACTTTATGCAGCCTTCCGAGACCAGGTGCTCTCGCGTACCAACGCCATCCAGGTAGCTTTTCGAGACCGGGCGGTCTCGGGAACTAATGCCATCTAGGTAGCTTTCCGAGATCGGGCGATCTCGGGAACCAACACCTTATCAAAATCCAGACAGTTCATTTTTAGCGCCTGCTAGCCCACCAATGTAGAATGTTTGTCATTTGGTAGTTCTCCAAGACTAGGCATTCTCAGGGACCAACACTACCTCACAAGTAGCCTTTTGAGACCAGGGGTTCTCAAAACCCAACACCACCCTCCAGGTAGGTTTCTGAGACTAGGTGATCTCAGGGACCAACACCACATAAGTAGTTTTCCTAAATTGGGCGGTCTAAGGTACCAACACCTAGGTCAACGCTGACGCCTGCTAGCCCGACTTGGTGAAAATGACCAAACCTGCTCCTTGGGCCTCTAGGCACGTGTTGAGAAAGTTTAATACCCTCAAGACAGTGAGTCCACCCTTCCAAAGTGTTCCTAGATAGTTAGGCATACTCAGTATGCCATCTTGACCAATTTTGGTCCCGCTCTGCTCAATTCCGATCAAAATGACTATTTTGCCCCTAGACGCCTTAGCACAGTACAAATCCCACCAAACAGCAAAAACATCTTCTAGGACGGTCCCTGAACAGTTCGGCACACTTAACACACCACTCCAATCCATCCTGACCCTTTCTGACCAATTTCGATCAAAATGACCATTTTGCCTCCGGTGGCTCGAGTGCACCCCAAGACTACACCGGCCTTGGATCTCGAACGGCAAGTCTCATCATACACCCCTGTTTAACCCAAGGTGAGCCTCATGACTCTAAACATTTCTGACTCAATGAAAGCCCCCTGGAGCATCTCGCAGATGCTCCGTTAGGGTTGTCTTTTGTCCCGATTCCCTGATTATAATGCACCGTCAAATGACTTGAGAAATGTGTAAATAAGAGAATTCCCAAAAGCTTGACCACATGTCTTACCATCGATATGGCTCAATTGAATAGATTGCTTTCTGAAGCCGCTGATCGCAATGCTCGAAAATTGCCACTTTCAATAACCCTTGGAGCGTCTCGCAGACGCTCTGCCAAGGTTGTCTTTTTCTCCAATTCCGTTATTATAACGCACCGTCAAACCACTTGAGAAATGTATAAATTATGAAATTTCTAAAAATATTTTCAGAGCACTTTCCATTGGTACGGTCCGATCAGAAAGATCGCTTCCCAGAGGCCCCGATCATGTGGCCCAAAAATGACTACTTTTGAACATCCACGGAGCATATCATAGATGCTCCGCAAAAGTGTGACGATATCTCATTATTCTAAACACCTTTCAAGTTCCCCGAAAATTTAAATTTCTTGAGAAATACTAGGAGAACATCGTAAACGTAACTGATTTCTCCGATCTTTCTTGGATTGCATAATTATCGAGGTAAAGTTTAAACGAATATTCTCGGCGATGGAGCGTATGCTACATGCGCCCAGATTTTGATCAGATCGATCAAATTTTGCTTACCCCTTAAGTTTTAGCCAGTACAAGTGGCATTCAAAGAGAGGAACAACAGTGGCGCATGTAACACATGCACCAGGGCAATTTTTGCCCAGGCGCATGTGCTACATAAGCTAGACCCCTCCAGGTTTGCCTATAAATACAAGCCTCCCCCTTGCATATTCCAGAATCAAAATTGGCAGTGAAGCTCTTCAAAAATCTCTTCTGAACCTCGAATTTCCATATACATCTCATTCTTCAAACACTTAGATTAGATTTCACTTCCCTTTAACCCATATAGTACACCTATAGAGCCTTCAATGTCATAGAAGATCTCGTTCCAGCTCCTTCAAGCCTCTCCAAGACTATTCAAGCTCAAGTCAAAGCATCCATGGAGGTTTGAAAGTGTTTGAAGGCAAAATGTAGTATTCTCTTTACATTTTTGCAATCCCCACTCCTCTCTTCTCCCTCCTAGCTTACTTAGGCTGTGCTCTATTTTAACCCCCATCTTCTACCCCCTTTTTTGCATGTTTGAAATAAGGAAGCTCTTAGTTCATGCCTAAAGAAAAGTTTGTGAGAGCCACCGTGTAGGGAACCTCTCACAAACCTACTTTAAGATGGTATGGCCTTGGAGTAACTTGCAATTTGATGAAGTCTCTAGCCTTGTATGATTCCATGACCCCTTTGCTTATGCTTATCTTGTTTATGTTTAGCATGCTTAGCTTTGTTTTCATGTTCACAACTATTTTTTTTTAAAAAACTTTCACTATCTCTTTTTTATATCATTCACAAAGCTTCACATTCAAATGATTCCCTAAAATGGTTCTAGAGTTGGTTCCTTGAAGCCTAGGTTAAACCCTCAATTCCTACATCTTAGAAAACCCTCTTTAAGTCCCTTGACTTTATTTTGCAACCCTACATTTCATTACTTTTCGAAATTGCACTAAAATGGCCTCCAAACCCTCTTCTTCTATATTGATTTTCAAGGATTTTACTCTCTTAAACTTTGTGGTTGAAATGGTCCCTTGGAACCCTCTTTTGAGTGGTTTTGCCATTATCTTGACCATATGAGCTTTAGTTTATTAGAGTTGGTCCTATTCACTTCAAAATTGTTTTTTAAAACAAACCCCTTCAAGAGAGGTTGACAAATATTCATTCCCTTAAAATTTGTACGAAAATGGTTTTTCAAAAATTACCATCTCCATCTTGATTTTTAGAAGTCTTGCTCTTTTGGATAGTGTGGTTGTAATGGTTCCATGGAGTTCTCTTTGAAGTGATCTCTCTTAAATCAACCATATAAACCTTTATTCTTTAGAGTGATTTTTGTCACCTTAAAAATGGTTTTACAAAGCATGTTATCCAAAAATAGTTTCAAAAGTTTATTTTCTTTAATTTTCAATCAAAGAAGCTTTCAAAACTATGTTGTCTATATATTGATTTTTAAAGTTTTCACTCTCTTAAGTTAGAGGTTGTAATGGTCCCCATAAGCCTTCCTTGGAATGGCTCTTCATTCTTGACCGTACAAACCCTATACTTTCTAGAAACAAATTTTCATAAAATGATCTTCTTCAAATTTACATAATTCCTTAAGTTTGTTTTCCAAATTCTCTATATTTATACCATAATTTTTCAAAACTTATTCTCAAAGTGCATGCATAAGACCACCTTTCCAAAACCACGAGGTCAAAACCCTAGTTCAAAACTACCTTTCAAAACCACCTTCCAACCCTAGGCTAACTTGACCCTAGTTATCCAACCTTAGTTCAACCAAATCCTAGGTTAACCTAACCTTAGTTAGGCAACCCTAAGTCACCTTCCAATCCTAGGTTAACCTAACCTTAGTTAGTTAACCCTAGGTCACCTTAACCCTAGGTTAACTTAACCCAAGTTAGTTAACCTTAAGTCACCTTCCAACCCTAGGTTAATCTAACCTTAGTTAGTTAACCCTAAGTTACCTCAACCCTAGATTAACCTAACCTTAGTTAGTTAATCCTGGGTCACCTCAACCCTAGATTAACCTAACCTTAGTTAGTTAATCTTAGGTCAATCTAACCTAGGTTAGTAAACTTCAAAGTTCCAATTTAAGGACCCATTTTCAAACAATCTTTTAACTTAAAAACTATCTTCATGACATACTTCCCAAAAACATCCTACTCTCTTGAGATTTCAAAAATTAACTCTAAAACCTTTTCAAATATTCTCACACTCTGTCTTCAAAAATGTCTCCAAGAAATTCACTTAAGCTTGTCTTAACTAGAGTGGCTAGATACTTAACACTTTTCAAAAACAATTTTTAAAACGTTTTTAAAAACTCACAACCCTAAGGTGTCCCTACCCCTCTTATGGTTAATGATTCCAAAGGAAGGTGATACATTAAGTCCAACTTTCAAGGTTGTTGATATTAGGGTTCCAAATCCCTAAACGTTTTCAAAAGCTCTTTTCAAAAAGGATTTCCAAATGTCACATTCTTGACACAACCCTAATCCTTCCACGGTTAGGATTGTTCAAGTGAGATATTCAAGAAGGGTTCTATAACCCTAAAATTTTAAAAACTAAAGGGAAGTTTCTAGCCCATTTTTTAAAAAAGTTTTCAGAACTCATAGCCCTTGAGGAGTTTAGTTCTTCAACGACTAACTTCTTAAAGGTGATGAAACATTAAACATGCCTTTCATAAGGCATTCAAAGACTATTTTCAAAAGAATTTTGAAGACAAGTTCACAAGAGCATTTCTAATCCAAACTATACCTCCAAAGTTTTCAAAACAAGGCTTCAAAGCATTTTCAAAACTCCCTTAAGTTATTCCAAAACCTTTTCAAAACTCCCTGGGCTTGTTTAAAAAAAGTTTCAAAACTCCCTTGAGACAGCTCTAAAAACATTTAAAATCATTTTCAACCCCAATTTCAAAAACATTTCAAAATATCCCAAGTCCTACTTTGAAGGCATTTCTCTAAATTCTCAGGTTCTCTTTATCCAAAGATCTCAAAGTGTCTTCAAACCTTTCTAAAGACCTTAATGTGTCTTTAAAACTTTTCAATGGCCTTAATGTGCCTCTTTTCTATCGGGCTCGTGCCCGAACTACAAATGACCTGATTCTTGCCAAATGAGATACGTAGGCAACCTAAAATGGTGCAATCATAACCTTTATTTCAATCCAAGTCCCTTTTTAAAAATTTCTATCCACTTAAGATTTCTATTTCGAATCCCTTCAAAAACTTTCATATTTCAAACATTTTTTCAAAACTTGCATCATTCATCATTTATCTAAAAAGTGACGACCAAACCCCGTTTTCAAAACTCTAAAGTGGATAATGGTAATCAATTATTGTAGTAAGTAAACAAAGGTTGAGTAGACATGTAGGTACCGAAAGGGTCAGGTAGGGTGATAACCTTAGGATATCTTCCCTACACATAACCAACCCGCGGACCATGAATTTTTGTTTTTAAAAGACCAAAATAGAGTTATTTTCAAGAAAGGCCTTAAAACTTTTCAAAGGTTGCCAAAAAACCTATTTTCTTAAAAACTCTCTCTTGAGGAAGCTTTCCAAAACCTTTTTATAAAACTCTAAGTTTAATCTTTGGATTATTCTTAGTTTTAGGTGACCTAACTCACCTTGATCAAGTTAGGTGGTGACTCCAAACTCTTTCTAATAAAAAAAAAAGCCCTTAATTAAATCAGTCTTAAGTTCAAACCTATTCACACTCGTCTTTCTAGGAGGATGAGTTCTAACAACAGAGCACCGTGCTTTTTTTCAAGCCAAAAGGACTTGGTTAAAAGTCGAGGCGTGACACTCCCTAGTTTAGGTTTCCACGGGAAAAGTTTCTTGTGTCATTGGTTTCATTTTACTTTATGTCCTATCACTTTGCACTCAATAAAGTATACTTAACTGGTTATAGTTCCAGCATTAATCTAGGTTAATATCTTCTAAATACCAATAAATAGAGTGGGCTAGGTTTTTCAATTGGTATCAGAGCAGGACACTCAAAAAATTTTTGTTTTTAAAGAGTGAGTTCCTGTTAGCCTAACTCTATGGATTGGCCTAAAGAAGGCAGTTCTACATCTAGACCTTATCTACTTGATGGGACTAATTATCCCTACTGGAAAGCCAAAATGAAAGTTTTTCTCAAGTCAATCGATGAACGTGTTTGGCTTATTGTGTAAATGATTACTCTCCACCCACAATTACAACAGGAATAACTACTATTTTGAAGAAAACTTCAGACTGGGATAAAATTGATTTAGAAAGCTATGGTTGGAATAATAAAGCTATTAATGCTATCTATAGCAGAGTCATAGCAGAGGAGTTTCAAAGAATCTTTACTTGTGAACTCACTAAAGATGTATAGGATATCTTACAGACTACCTATAAGGGTACTAGCACTGTTAAGATCGCCAAACTTCAGTGATTGACTACGACTTTTGAAACTTTGAGAATGGAAGACGATAAGACATTTGACCAAATTTATTACAAGCTTAGTGACATCGTCAACTCAAGTTTCACCCTTGGCAAACAGATCTCTTCTTCTAAAATTGTTCAAAAAATTTTGAAATCCTTATTGGAGAGATTTCAAGCCAAGGTAACAGCTATTGAAGAAAGTCGAGATGTAAACTCCCTAAGAGTAGAAGACTTAGTTGGATGCCTAAAAAACTTTTGAAGCCAATTTATGCCAGCCTAAACGGAATAAAGGGATTGTCCTAAATTCCATAAAGAAAAGCGCAAATGAGGCTAGTGATTGTGATAGTGACTTGGGATGGGAGAGAAGGCATTGTTTGTCAAAAAATTCAAAATGTTTTTCAACAAGCAACAACAAGGCCAGTCTTCCTCCAATGATAAAGTCAAAGGAAAACCTTTTGATAAACTCAAGTTTGTAAGCAAGCCAACTAAAAAAATAAGCCAAAAACAATGCTATGAATGTTAGGGCTTCGGACACAATGTTGCAGAGTGTCTGAATAAAAAAAAAAAATAAGGGAAGCAGGTTTCTGACAGTTACATGGAGTGACTCTAAGCAGGGAGAAGAATCTGATAATGATGACAGTTCAGAGAACTTCACGGTGCTTATGGCCATTGAATCTAAAGTGATCGGATGTTCAAGAAAAGCGTCTGAGAATGAGAAAGTTGATGATTCTGATGGAAGTGTTAAATGCAACAAAGAAGATGAAGAAGAATCTAAGGATGAAGATAAGATTGATCTTCAACAGGCAAACGATTAATTGTGTAAGAAATCTTACAAGATGACTAATGTGAGTGTCAAATTGGGGAATAAACTAAAAAGGGCTTTGGAAGAAGTTGAAACCATGAAGAAGGTAAGTGTTGAAGATAATGCAAAGATTGCACAGTTGGAGAAACAACGAGGTACTTTTTCTAAGAAAGTGAAGTTGCTTGAAAAGAATGCCCATGATAATGCAGAGGTCAAAATATCTCTTAAAGAAAAGATTCAGAAATTGATGTTTGGGTTATCTGAAGCGAATCTGACCTTTAAGAAATATAAAGCTAGTGCATCCACTGTTGAGAAGGTATGCAATGAACAAAAAATTTATGGGGATACGAGTGGTATTGGTTATACAGGTAAAGCAAGCAAAGCAAAGGACAACCAATATAGTAGACCTATCAAATTTATGCCTAAAGAAAGGTACAAACCACAACAAGTAGGAGGTAATTTTGTTAGATTCATTCCTGTTTGTCACTATTGTCGTATAAGAGGTCACATTAGGCCATAATGTCATAAATTATAGGGATTACCTGTGGATTATGTTCAAACTCGTAATTTTCAAAACCCAGGTAAATCATACAATGGTTAGATGTCTAATTGATTTCATATGTTGGCTGAGCAAAGGAATTTTACTAAACAGAGTTTTAAAGACAAGCTCATTCTCAATACTATGGAAACTATATGGCAAGACCTGCGGTAAGACATACCTCAAGGAAAGGTCGAAAGCCTAACCAACTGTCACCCCCAAAGCACATTAATCCCAAGACTGTATGTATAAGAAAAAATGACCTGAGAGGATATGTTGTCCACACTGCCCTGAAGACCTACAGTTCTAATATGTGGTATCTACATAGTGGTTGCTCAAGGCATATGTGTGGTAATAAAGCTTATTTTGACACTATGACTGAATGTGATGGACGTCTGGTAATCTTTGGAGATGGTAGCACATCCAAAGTTGTAGGAAAAGGTAATATAAAATCTTAAGGGTTACCAAATCTCAATGATGTACTACTTGTTGAAGGCTTACAAGCTAATCTCATAAGCATCAGTCAGGCATGTAACGCACGACACCAAGTATAGTTTTCTAAAACTAAATGCTCTATTTTTGATAAAAAGGGTACTTATGTTATGAAAGGTGTGTGTACTCCTGATAATTGCTATGGGATCTGTAACGACCCAAAATTTTCAGATCGTTAAAAAAAATGAAATAATTAAATAAAATAACTTCAGGTTCACACATCGCCTTCAAAGATGAATTTTAATTGCAACTCCAAGTGCTCGAAAATAATAAATTGTTCACTATAGGCTCCAAGTTACATAACTCTCAAAAAGAATAAACTCTTCAAAATAAAAATCAATACACTCTAAATATCCCACTGACGTCTGATCTGCCTCCACTTGGAAAATAAAATTTAAACTGGGAAGTATATAATACAACAAGAGTACAAATGCTCAGTTCAGGATATTTAGAAATGAAGCTCAATGAATAAATCAGTTCAACCAATAAGATTAAAAATAATAAATAAAATTCTCAAGAGCCAATCGAAATTCAAAGAAAATCAAGCTGGCATAATACTCATTTTTTTTCATTATTTTCATTAGGCCTAATACCTGGTTCCTCTTAGTACCATGCCAAACGCCACCCATGCCACGTAACAATTTGAAATTTCATAGTTAACACCCCGTAGGGTCACCCTTCCATAACCCACCCAGTAGGGTCATCATTCCATAACAATTTCCGTTAACAGGCCAAGGGTGCGTTTGTACATGTACGAATCAGTTCCATAGCACATGCAGCCAAAATATAATCCAGACAATATTTTTTTTAAATAATACTTTTATCAACGAATCAACGAACACGATAATCAAGGATGTGCCAGAAGAAAATCTAATAGAGACAACAATAATGCAAGTAGGAAGTTTAATAACGAGTATGAATTATTCGAAATGAATACAATTTAAATAGGACAAAAATATACTTTTTGCGAAGAGATTTAGAAATGAGCATACTGTATACTTCCGGTTTACCTCAAGTGATTTTCACCAATTTTGACGAAATCACCACAACTCTCCAAATAATTTTATACAAACTAAAATCAAAGTAAATAAATTTTTCCCTAATTTTCTTTTCCTTTCCTTCTATTTTTTTTTTTTTAATTCCTTCCTTCTTTTCATTCTTTCCTCGGTTGTTTCTTCTCTCACCCAAACTCCCTCTCTTCCTTGGTAGCCACTTGGCAGCCCCTCTTCTTATCCTTTTGCTCTTGTCTTGCTTAGAGCATTGCGTGCCAATGGCTGAATGACCCCCTTTATATAGGCACTTGAATTGCTTTAGGCCATGCCACCTATCCATTACGTGTTGGTGTTATATGGGAAAAGTCTAATGATTAGACACATCATGAGACACTTGTTAGCTACACATGATAGTTATTGACACATAATAATACATTGTCTGCTTCAAGTGATGGGAGGTTCTTCATTCTAACAACTACTCTCCTCTTAGCCGACCAAATGACCACACATTTATTCTTATTGTCTTAATGCACAAAATAAATACAATAAGTTACACATACTCTTAAATATATTTATTACATATATTTATCACCTCAAATATTTATTCTAATAAAATTATGATAAGTTTAGTAATAAATAATTCTAATGTCACCAAATATTTTTTAGGGTGTTACAATCCTCCCTTAGAAAAATTTCGTCCTCGAAATTTATCTAATGACACTAAATAAGTTAATTATATGCTTTCACTATGCACTCTGATAAATAAAAATATTCTTCTCCATGATGACAATTCCTACATGCTCAAAATTCTGTAAATATCTACACAAATATTTAATCTCAAAATATCCCACTTAGTGACATATAAGACTTAATACCTACGCTCCGATACCACCTGTAACGACCCGGATTTTTTGGACCGTTAAAGAAAATAAAATAACTTCAGGTTCACATGTCGCCTTCAAAGATCAATTTTAATTGCAACTCCAAGTGCTCGAAAATAATAAATTGTTCACTATAGGCTCCAAGTTACATAACTCTCAAAAAGAATAAACTCTTCAAAATAAAAATCAGTACACTCTAAATATCCCACTGACATCTGATCTGCCTCCACCTGGAAAATAAAATTTAAACTGGGAAGTATACAATACGACAAGAGTATAAATGCTCAGTTCAGGATATTTAGAAATGAAGCTCAACGAATAAATCAGTTCAACTAATGAGATTAAAAATAATAAACAAAATTCTCAAGAGCCAATCGAAATTCACAGAAAATCACGCTGTCATAATACTCATTTTTTTCATTATTTTCATTAGGCCTAATACCTGGTCCCTCTTAGTACCATGCCAAACGCCACCCGTGCCACGTAACAATTCGAAATTTCATATTTAACACCCCGTAGGGTCACCCTTCCATAACCCATCCAGTAGGGTCATCATTCCACAATAATTTCCGTTAACAAGCCAAGGGTGCGTTTGTACATGTACGAATCAGTTCCATAGCACATGCAGCCAAAATACAATCCCGACAATATTTTTTTAAATAATACTTTTATTAGCGAATCAACGAACACGATAATCAAGGATGTGCCGGAAGAAAATCTAACAGAGGCAACAATAATGCAAGTAAGAAGTTTAATAACGAGTATGAATTATTCGAAATGAATAAAATTTAAATAGGACAAAAATATACTCTTTGCAAAGAGATTTAGGAATGAGCATGCTGTATAATTCTAGTTTACCTCAAGTGATTTTCACCAATTTTGACGAAATCACCACAGCTCTCCAAATAATTTTATAAAAACTAAAATCAAAGTAAATAAATTTTTTCCTAATTTTCTTTTCCTTTCCCTCTATTTTTTTTAATTTCCTTCCTTCTTTCCATTCTTTCCTCGGTTGTTTCTTCTCTCACCCAAACTCCCTCTCTTCCTTGGCAGCCACCTGGTAGCCCCTCTTCTTATCCTTTTGCTCTTGTCTTGCTTAGAGCATTGTGTGCCAATGGCCGAATGACTCCCTTTATATAGGCACTTGAATTGCTTTAGGCCATGCCACCTATCCATTATGTGTTGATGTTATATGGGAAAAAGTTTAATGATTAGACATATCATGAGACACTTGTTAGCTTCACATGATAGTTATTGACACATAATAATACACTTGTCAGCTTCAAGTGATGAGAGATTCGTCATTCTAACTACTACTCTCCTCTTAGCCGACCAAATGACCACACCCATGTATTCTTATTGTCCTAATGCACAAAATAAATACAATAAGTTACACGTACTCTTAAATATATTTATTACATATATTTAGCACCTCAAATATTTATTCTAGTAAAATTATGATAAGTTTAGTAATAAATAATTCTAATGTCACCAAATATTTTTTAGGGTGTTATAGGATCACCTTAAAGAGTGGTATTACTTGCAATTTTGCTAAACTAGATGAGACTGAGTTGTGGCATCGAAGACTTGGCCATGTAAACTTTAATGATCTCTTTAGACTATCTAGTTCTTAACTTATCCATAGGTTTCCAAAACTTGAAAATGCCACAAATTGTGTTTCTGGAGCATGCCAATTGGAGAACCAAATTAAGTCCATGCACAAGAAAGTTAAGCAGATTACAACATCTAAACCTCTTGAACTTGTTCATATAGATCTTATGGGTCCTACTCAAATAGAAAATATTGGAGGAAAGAAATATATATTTGTGGCTGTCGATGATTTTTGTAGATTTACATGGATTGATTTTATTTGAGAAAAATCTGACACTTTCTCTGAGTTTAGAGCTTTGTGTCTGAAAGTGCAAGTAGAGAAGGGCATAAGAAATAATTGTGCATTCACAGAATTCGTATCGACCATGCTAGGGAATTTGAAAATTTTGTGTTTGCTAACTTTTGTGATGAACAGGGCATAAGACATGAGTTCTCTAATCCGAAGACACCACAATAGAATGGTGTGGTGGAAAGAAATAATTGGGTGATCCAGGAAATGGCTCGAGTAATGCTTCATGGTAAGAAGGTTCCACAGAAGTTCCAAGTCGATGCGATAAATACAGCATGCTACGTTGCAAACCGAGTCTATATGAGAGTTGTTACCAAATAGACGCCCTATGAACTTTGGAAAGGTAAGAAGCCTTATGTTAAATGCTTTCAAGTATTTGGCAGCAAATGCTACATCCTGAGGGATAGAGAGCACCTGGGTAAGTTTGACCTAAAGCGATAAAGGAGTATTCCTTGGGTATTCCATTAATAGTAGAGCTTATCGTATTTATAACTTGTGTACTCTTACTATTATAGAATCTATAAATGTGGTTATTGATGATGCTTTAGTTCACACTGATTATGCACTTGATGAGGATTGTGATTCAAATAACGCACCTTTTGGAGATTTGGAGAAGGAAAATAACGAGAAGAGGGATGCTGCTGTGACCCACATGGACAACACTGAAGATAAACTTGAAATCATTTTAGAACCATCATCCAGAGTGAAACTAAATCATCCATTGGACCAAGTGATTGGAGATGTCACTGAACCAATAAAGACACGGCATCAGGTAAGGAATGAGGTAAACTACTTGTGCTATACCTCTTCATTTAAACCTAAAACTGTGAAAGAAGCCTTAATTGATGAGAATTGGATAACTGCTATGCATGAAGAATTAGGTCAATTTGTGTGTAATGATGTTTGGACCCTTGTGCCTAGACCTACCAATGTGAATGTGATAGGTACCAATGGGTATTTAAGAATAAATCTGATGAGTATGACACTATCACTAGAAATAAGGCAAGACTCGTAGCACAGAGCTACACTCAAATTGAAAGAATAGACTTTGATGAGACCTTTGCCCCTGTTGTAAGGTTGGAATCTGTTCGCATCTTACTTGCCATTACATGTCATCTAGGCTTTATACTTCACTTGGTGGATGTGAAGAGTGCTTTCCTTAATGGCATTCTTCAAGGAGAAGCCTATGTTAAACGACGCAAAGGGTTTGAGGACCCTAAGCATCCTGATCATGTGTATAAGCTTAAGAAAGCTTTGTATGGGTTGAAACAATCTCCTCGAGCTTGTTATGAGAGGTTGACTACTTTTTTGCTAGAGTCTAACTTCTCTCGAGGGGGAGTTGATAAGACTTTGTTTATTAAGAAAGTATCAAAACACATTCTTATTGCTCAAATCTATGTGAATGACATTGTGTTTGGTTCTACTTCTAAAAAGCTTGCTCATAATTTTTCTGAACATATGAAAAGTCAATTTGAAATGAGCATGATGGATGATTTGAATTACTTCCTAGGTTTGCAAGTTAAACAGATGGATCAAGAGATCTTTATCTCTCTGTCCAAATATGTTAAAGACCTAGTGAAAAATTTTGGCTTTGGAAATACTAAGTATGCTAGGACTCCCATGAGTACTAGTCTTAAGCTTAACAAGGATGCTTCAGACAAAGATGTTAATCAAACCTTGTATAGGAGCATGATTGATAGTTTACTTTATTTAACTACTAGTAGACCAGACATTGCATTTAGTGTTGGTGTTTGTGCTCGTTTTCAGGCTTGCCCCAAAGAGTCACATTTGTTTGTTGTTAAAAGAATCATTAAATATGTAAATGATACTCTTGGGAATGGTATTTGGTTTACCTTGAACACTAATGCGGATATTACAGGTTATACTGATGCAGATTGGGCACGGTCTGCTAATGATCGTAAGAGCACCTCTGGTGGGTGTTTTTATGTAGATAATAACCTTGTTGCTTGGCATAGTAAAAAACAATGTCATCTCTTTGTCCACTACTGAGGCAGAGTATATAATTGCTAGAAGTTGTTGTACTCAGCTCTTGTGGATGAAACAGATGTTATGTGATTATGGCTTAGAACAGAATGTCATGACTTTGTTTTGTGATAATATGAGTGCTATTAGTATATCTAAGAATCTTGTGCAGCATGCTCATGCTAAACATATTGATATTTGTTGTCATTTTATTCATGAGTTGGTTGAAGATAAAGGTATTTCTTTGGAATATATTGCTATAGAAAACCAACTTGCAGATTTTTTCACTAAGACTCTTGTTGCTCTTAGGTTTGATTTTCTGAGGAAATCCCTAGGAGTGTGCTCTCTCGAATAGTCTGGGTTGTTGGGGTCCTAGCTTGAGTGCTTTTATTGATTCATCTTATTTTAAGCCTTGTTTCGTGTGTGTTATGCTGAGTGTTGGGTGTGTGTGTTGTTTGTTTTGGCTTGCACTTAGCCTATTTGTCTTCTGTTTAAAGCACTTCCTATGAAATACTAGAAGTATGAGCATGTTCTAAATTAAATCTTGTATGCATCTTTGATTATGTATTAGTGATTCACGTGACTTTGATGATTCCAGTCATGCTCGTGCACTATGCTTACGTGGTGCTCACCTCATGAGATCTCTTAGAATATTGAACCTGTATTTTTATGATTTTTTTGCAGCCCTCAACATGGATGATCTTCCTTGTACATGAATGTCTAGATTAACCTTGGTCACATGTATACCCTCTCTTGCAAAATAGATTTATGTTGGGTGGAAAAGGCTACCTATGAGTATGTGAGAAGCTAACCTTATTATGTGACAAGAGGAGATGGCTACCTACTCATGTGTGTGAAAGCTACCATCCTTGTGTTTAATTCTTCTATCAATTTTTGAGAGATAGGGTTGAAACTTAAAAAGAAGAGTTTGTTTTGAAAGAAAAAGAGATTATTTAAAAATTAAGATTGGGATGACACGGGGTTTGACTTCTATAACATATATGTCTACGAGGAGGTTTCTATGATGAACTCTACCTTAATCGTGTTCTAGGGTCCATATTCTCATTGATCTAATTGACGGACTTGCATCTCATTATCCTGGTTGTTAGTATGGCTCTTATCATCATTATGTGCATTGAGTTGTTTTTATGCCATTTTTGAACATCGTTGATGTTGATTTATTCATGATTAGGGCATCTTAAATTTCATTGGTTGTATTTTGAGTGGGCTGATGCTTGTGGGCCTGTGCATATTTATTTTTTTGTGTTTTATTGTGTTTCTGGTGATTAGATGACTTCGCGGGATCTCGCGGGTTCTCATTGCCGCGAAGTCCATGCCCTCTTTTGAAAATACCCCAGTGACTGCCTTTCACTATTTTTCTTCTCTGGTTGCTTTCTTTTCCTTCGAGTCCTCGACGACAAGTGGTTTTGGGTCGCTTTTTCCTGCTCGATCCAACGAGCTTCTCTCTTCCATTCCTTGTCATCTCTTCTGGGTTGTCTTCTGGGTAATCCCTCTCTCCTCTACGGTTCTTCTTTCTGTTTTTTTTTTGTGATTCTCAAACACTAGGGTTTCGGTTCTTTTGGGGGGTTTCATTTTATTGGTTGTTTGGGTCTATTGTTGGTTGTGTACACCTCGGTGGGTTCTTGAATCCCTATTGGAGGGCACTATTGCCCTAGCTTGGCTTTGGTTGGGTTGTCGGGCTGGTATTTGGTTTGTTTATGCATTGGTTGGGTTTTCAGCTTTGTGGGTGTTTGTAGTGGTTTGTGGTAGTTCTTTTGTGTTTCTTGCTGGACCAGTCATTGTTGGATTGGTGCACCTGGTTTATTGTTGTGTCGTTTCTTACATCATGATTCCTACCCCTAGAAAAAAGAAGGGGCCTCAAACCCCACCATCTCATTGTTCCTTGGGTTCCCCAGGCAAACGACAGGCCATTGGTTCCCCCGGTAAGTGTCCCCGCTCTGGCACTAATCGTTAGTTGCCTCGTTTTGCTTGTTGAGGCCTTTCGTTTGTGGTTCTGGATAGTTTTCATATTTATCTAGTGGATAGTTCTTTGCATTCTTCCTTATCCATGATTTTCTATTGGATTTTCATCATAGATATACTTAAGTAAGAAAATCCCAGATGTAGAGGATAATATGGACCCAATCATCTTTTGTCTATCTGTGATGAAAGTTTGATGAAAAGTACCAATGGCTCTGGCATTACTCTTATTCTTATTATTATTATTATTGGATAACCTATTACAAATTATTAATTGATTTACGCATTTGTACTAATTATTTATTTTATGATTAAAAAATTTGTACATAAAATTCATTATTTGAAAATCCTATTTGTTTATTTAAGACTAATCATGATAGGTGTTCTGTTGCAAAGTGACATTCTTATTCAATTCTATTATAATGCAGAAATTTGGTTTAAATATTTTTAGATTTATATTCATAATGTATTACAAATATTCTAATTAGTTAAAAGTTATACCAAAATTCTTAATTTGTGAATTCGAATAGGGAGTGTCGTAGTTATGGGTAATGAGTGTGTTTGACCACCGAAGACATTCTCTTTATTAAATTTTGCATTATATTTGGTGGGTCTATGGTGAAGAGAGGGGTATGGTTGATAGGTGGAGAAAAAAGAGTGGAAAATAAGAAGGAGAAAACAGAGAGAAGGGAAGAAAGGTGGAGATAAAAAGAAATTGAAAAAAGAAAATAAAGAAAGAGAACAAAGATGAAAAGAAATTGAAAAAAGAGGAAGTAGTTGGGAGCATTTAATGTTAGATAGAGAGAGAGACACGTTGGGAAGAAGAGAGAGAGAAATGAGAGTAAAGAAAGAAAAAGAAGAGTCTTGTGAGTAGTATCGTCAGATCATGGACAAATCAATCTTATCTGTTGATGCCACATAGGACATTTTTAAAAAATCGCTCTGCTTTTTATTGAAGACTAATCATGATAGGTGTTCTGTTGTAAAGTGACATTCTCATTCAACTATATTATTGTGCACAAATTCAGTTTAAATATTTTTAGATGTATATTCATAATGTATTATAAATATTCTAATCAGCTAAAAATTATACCAAAGTTCTTAGTTTGTGATTTTGAATATGAAGTGTAGTAGTTACGGGTAATGAGGGTGCTTGACCACTAAAGACACATTTCCATTATTAATTTTTACATTATATTTGGTGGGTCTATGGTGAAGAGAGGGGTGTGGCTGATAGGTGGAGAAAAAAAGAGTGGAAAATAAGAAGGAAAAAACAGAGAGAGGGGAAGAAAGGAGGAGATAGAAAGAAATTGAGAAAAGAAGAAAGATAACAAAGATAAAAAGAAATTAAAAAAAGAGAAAGTAGTTGTGAGCATTTAATGCTAGAGAGAGAGAGAGAGAGAGAGAGAGAGAGAGAGACGTTGGGAACAGAGGGAGAAATGAGAGTAAAAGAAAGAGAAAGAAGAGTCTTGGGAATAATATTTGTCGCGCCTAGATTTTTTATACTCGAGGAATACACACACAAGCGGAAAAAACACTGTACTCTCTCGTTAGAACTCATCTTCCTATAGAAGGAGTGCGACTAGCTTTGAATTGAAAATTGATTTGAATAAAGGGCTTTTGGAAAACAATTTAGAGTCGCCACCTAACTTGATTAAGGTGAGTTAGGTCACCTAAAACTAAGCACAATTCGAAGACTACACTTAAGGGTTTTGAAAACAATTTTGAAAATCCCTCCTCAAGAGAGGGTTTTTAAGAAAATAGGTTGTTTGGCAACCTTTGGAAAATATTTAAACCCTTTTTAGAAAAATAACTCCATTTTGGTCTTTCGAAAACAATGATCCTAGGTTCGGAGGTTGGTTACATAGAGGGAAGACGCAGTAAGCCATCACCTTACCCCGCCCTTGCGGTACCTACATGTCTAGTCAGCCTAGATTCACCTATGAGAGTCTTCAACTAACAAATGTCCAATCCTATCTACTTTAGAAAAAGAATGTTTAAAAAGACATGATGCATGACATGTAAATGCAAGAAAAAGAGGTAAAAAATAGATTTGGAAAGAGATTTAAAAAGAAAATTGACTTGATTTAAAAAGAATTTGAAAAAGGTAGATTTGAAATTGGAGTTTTAAAAATTGAAAATAGATATTTGAAAATAGATTTTTGGAATTGGAAACTTGAAATAGATTATGGAATTGGAGATTTGAAAAAGGTTGTGGAAATAGAAGCTTGAAAAAGGTTGTGACCTCATCCATGAGGGTTGCCTACGTATCCTTTTGGAGGAATCAGGTCAGTCGTAGTTCGGACAAGAGTTCGATAAAAAATAAAAGATTTGATTGGAAAGATAGATTTTGATTTGAAGAAGGATTTGATTTGAACTTATAATAGAAGATTGGAATTTGAAATTTGAAATTGAAAAGATTGGACTTTGATTTGGAAAGATAGAAGTTTAGGAAACCTAGACTTAGGAAGATAGGATTTGGACTTGAGATTAAGAAAGATTTGACTTGAATGTTGGACTTGGAAGATTAGGGAAAGATTGGATTTAGGTAAGGTTCGAATTAGGAAAGGTTCAAAATAGGAAAGTTTCAATTTAGGAAAGTTTTGAAATTAGGAAGTCTTGAATTTAGAAAGGTTTTGAAAATAAGAAAGGTTTTGAAAGTTGGAAAGTTTCAATTTAGGAGAGTTTTGGTTTAGAAAAGTTTTGGATTAAGAAAGTTTCATTTTAAGAAAGGTTTTGAAATAGGAAAGGTTTCATTTTAAGAAAGATTTAAAGACTTAGATTTGGAAAGTTAAAATTTGGAAAGGTTGGAATTAGGAAAGGGTTGGATTGGGAAGGATTAGGGAAGTTTAAAGTTTAAGGAAATATTTAAATGTTTAAGTTTAAGAAACTTATGATTTAGGAAGGTAGGAGATTAGGAAGGATTTGAATTAAGGATTGACATTCCTATTTCCTAAAGTAAGGGATTGGATTTTGTTTCTCAACGAGAGGGTTTGATTTTGTTTCCAAAAACAGAGGATAGGATCTAGTTTCCTAAATGGGAGATTGGATTTGGTTTTCTAAAGGGAAGATTTGATTTAGCATGAAATTAGAAAGATGGAGTTTTGAAAACCCTAGATTTGGAAGACTATAGTTTTGATGTAGAAAATGGGTTTTTGGAAACTTAAGATTTTGGTGTAAAAAAGGAGATTTTGGAAACCTAAGTTTTAAGGCAAGATTGAAAATTATGTTTTTGAGAAAGGAAATAAGAGTTTCTTAATTGTGACTTTAAGGTTTAACTTGGACACCAAGAAAAGAGATTTTTGGAAAGTGAGTTTTTAGAAAGGGAGATTTTTAGAAGGAAATTCTAGAGAAGAGTTTTTAGAAAGTGAGTTTTGAAGAGAGTGTTTTTGGAAAGGGATTTTGGAAAGTAAAACTTTGAGAGAGTTTTGGAAAGAAGATTTTGAAAGAAGCTTTTGGCAAAGAGTTTTTAAGAAAGAGATTTTTGAAAAGAGATTGTTGGAAAGAGTTTTTAGGAAGAAAATTTAAAGAACGTTTTTAGAAAGTGAATTTTGTGGAGAGTGTTTTGGAAAGGAGTTTGAAAAAGAGTTTTTGAAAAATAGATTTTTGGAGAAAGTTTTTGAAAACAATTTTGGAAACGAGATTTGAGAGAGTTTGTAGAAAGCATGTTGGAAAAGAGATTTTTAGAAAAAAAGATTTGAAAAGATAGTTTTTAGAAAGTTTATAAAAAATCTCACTTTCCTAAATCGATTCTAACCATAAGAAGGCTAGAATCACTTTAGGATAGTGATTTTGAAAATAACAATGATTTGAAAATATGAACCATATTGTTCACTTTAAATATAACACTTTCCTAAAGCAATCCTAGCCATGGAAATGCTAGAATCACCTTAGGATTGTGATTTTGAAAATAAGGTTTGAAAAAGAAGATTTTGATACAAGTTTGAAAACAATGTTAATGCAAGTTTTGAAAACGAATTTTAGAAGAATGCTAGATCATGATATGCACAATGCAAGTTGGGGTCGTTAACATACAAGGTTAAAGGCTTAACCACATAATCAAGGGGGCCGAACCCACATGATCTCCAGTTAGACTAAAAGAAAGCCCTCGACACGGTGACCCTCCAACATCCTAATCCTACACATGGACCGGGAAATCCCTTGTTTCAAGCATGTAAGAAAGGGGGAGAAGAAGATGGGAGATTAAAATAGAAGAAAACCCAAGTGGGTTAGGAGAGAGAAAAGAGAAGGAAGATACGTAAACTTAAAGAGAAAGCATACCTTGTGTCTTATTTATTTTGCTTTGTTTTGCGTGCTTTGCTTTTCTTGCTTTGCTTCGGTCTTCACTTCAGTCTTCGTCTTGATCTTTGAGAACTTCAGTTTGCAGCACTTCAAGTCTTCAATGGAGGCTATGAGGCTAATGTATAAGTGTATAAGATAGTGTATGGGAGGCTAGGGTTTTTGTATGAAGACTAGGGTTTAGAGAACCTAAGGAGAATAGGGTTTAGAGAGGCTATGAGGTTTGTGTACCAAAAAATAGGGTTTTCAGAGTGAGTTTGTGGACCCCTTTCATGCTGGAGGAAGCTCTGTATTTATAAAGAGAAAAATGACCTGGCGCCTGTTGCAGTGGCGCCAAGCCAAAAAACCTTCTGGTGCCACTAGGAGTGGTGCCAGGCCAATTTTTGGCTTGGCGCCATTATTAGTGACGCCAGCCACTTAGGAAAGTTTTAAGGTCAGTAAGCAACGTATCTTGAGAAAATTTTGGCGCTTGTACTAGTGACTACCATGTAATTTTTAGCCTAGCTTCACTAGGAGTGACTTCGAAAGGTCCGGGAAGGATTTAAAGGGGCCGGAAATGACTCGAAAGGACGGAAAGGGATATGAACCCTTAGAATAGAGTCCCAAAGGTAATGGATTTGAAAAAGGATGTCAGGGTTTGTTGGAAGGGTTGACCAGGCCATTAGGGGCAAAACGGTTAATTGGGCCAGAAAGCTGCCAGGATGGACTCGGAATATCCTGGGAGAAGACTCGAGATTTGGAAACATTATTTAGAATGTTCCCAACGGTTATCGGTTTGATACCCAGAGCTGGTGTGGTCGAAAAAGGCGACCGGTCCACCAGGGGCAAAACGGTCATTTTGCATTGGGTTTGCCCGAATTGACTCGGAATGATTCGGAAAGATAATGGAAGGTCGAAAATACTATAAGAAGCATTCTTGAGAGGTTACTGGTTTGATACCCAGAGCCGGTGTGGTTCCCAGGGCATTCGGATACTTAGGGGCAAAATGGTCATCTTGACCAAAAAGTCTCGGAATTGGCCCAAAACTGACTAGAAGGCACTTAATCATGCCGGATTGCTTTTAAGACAATTTTGGAAGGGTGGACTTATCGTTCTAAGGACTTAGGTATTTTCTTCAGAAACGTGCCGAAAAAATGGCCCTAGGGACAGTTTGGTCATTTCTCACTGAAGTGGGCTAGCAAGCACTGGTGTTGGCCTGGGTTTTGAGTGTTTCCGCCACTTTAATGGCGGTCCCGTGATACAGGGGTTTGTTGCCAATTCCCTATGCCAACCTGTTTGCAAGTACTTCCGCTACTCTAATGGTTGCGATGTTTGCGAGTACTTCTGCTACTCTGACGGTTCGTGATCATTCCCGAGACTGGCTGATTTCGGGAAGCTGCTAAATGGACTTAGCGCCTGAGGAAGCAACTTTCTCAAAAGGCGTTCCGAAATGGACATTTCTACATTAGCTGGCTAGCAGGCGCCAAAGGTGGACCGTTCTACCATCTAGGGGACTTGGGGTCTCGTCTCGGTCGACGGGTTTGAAGGGACTTACCGTTCTGAAGAAACTTTCTTCGGAAAATGTGTTGGACCGGATAGACTTACTGTCTTGCAGAATCAACTTTCTCGAGAGAGGGATTGGAATTGGAATTGGAATTGGACTTGAAAAAGGGGACTTATCGACTTCGAGAAGACGTGCCTAATTTACAATTGGACCGAATAATGTCCCCAAGGATATTTTGGTCATTTTGCCTCTATTTGGGCCCGACGGGCCCGCGAAGCAATGGATAGATGGGATTTAACTTGGAAAGTTAATTTGACTCAAAATATGTCCACATTGACTTAAATACTAGTCTGGACGGACTGTAGACTGCGGAGTTGTAAAAAATGGGGTGCTTACAGCTGCCCTTCTTTTTTTGTCTTTGCTTGTCGAAGACAGAAAACGATAGAGTAAGTGTGCCATGTTGACTATGAGGCGGTTAGCGAGATGGAGTTTGGAAATTTTTTTAAAACGGGGGTTTGGAAATGGATATTGGGCTCAAAAGGCCTTCGAAAATGAGTTTTGGCAGGAAAAAGGCCAAAGCTATCCAGAATTTGGAACTGGCGCCTTTGGCAAATTTGGCTTGGCGCCACTACTAGTGGCGCCAGGCCTGGGAACAAAACCAGAAAATTTTCTAGCTCGAACACTTACGGGTTTTGAAGGATTTTTGAAAAATCAGGAGTGTTTGTGAGGGAACTGACCTGGAAATTCGAAGGAGCACTTCTTAAGGATCACGAGTGATTGCCGGAAGTAGACCACGTCGCCGGAAGAGAAGATTTTGCTAGAGAACTCCAAGAAGTGAGTTTTCAATTTTTTGTTGATTTCGACGTGTAGAATTCCGTTTGAGTTGTGTGAACAGTAGAAATTGATGTTTTGATATGTTTTGAACATTATGGTGATGTTATTTTTGCATTTTGGTGCTTGTTGGACTGAATTTGAGTAATTTTACATGATTATATGAAGAGGGTTTTTTGCAGGAATTGGGGGTTTGTTCCTACTGGCTTGGGTATTGAGTTTTTGGCTAGTTTTTTATACGGTGTGGTTTAGAAAAATGTGTTTAACAACCATGTGAATTTTCGTGATTTTTTGAAAACTTGGAAAATTTTTAATTTTTTGAAAAATAGAAAAATACTTAGAAAAAATAGGAAATTGGGAAATAGATGAAATTAATGGAGTTTAAAATTTAGAAAAATGTAGGAATATTTTAGAAAACATTTGAAATGATTTTGAGAAATTTTAGGACATTTTTGAAAACCATTGATTTATTGGAAAGATAAAACATGTGTTTTGAAAATTTTGAAAAGTTAAAAAGTGTGCGCGGGTGCTGATGTTATGTGATTGTAACATTGTGAAGTGCACGCTTTGTATTTTGTGTTGATATCATGGGTGTTGTAGAGACCATTTTTAAACAAAATTTTGTTCAAATTTTTAGAAATCAGGGAAAGAGTTGGAACAGGTTTAGAAATAAAATCTTTTTGAAGGAAAAAGACAGAAAACTCTTAAGATTTAACTTAAAGTTGGAAAATCAAAAAGTGTAGGAAATTTTTTTGGACTTATCATTTGAAATCTTTTTATTGTTGTTATTTTTTTTGTTTGTTTTTATTATTTATTTACTTTATTTTATTATTATTTATCTGCATGTACCATATGTTAACACCTCTTACCTTGGCTTACCTTTCCAGGATGGCAGATGCGGGTGGTGTTGGTTCTGAGAGGAGACGTTGCTCGGGGAAGGCGGCTAAGACAGATTCCACCGACGGTTCCAGTCGATCTAGAGGTAGCTGATGATCTACCGGACGGGCCTCTTCCAGTCAAAGTGGACAGGGGAGTAGACCACCTGTTGACCCCTTTCCTCTGGTTGAGTATGGCTTTGCAAAGGAGATTGGTGCTGAGGAGGAGGTACCGGGTCTTGGGGATCAGGTGACCGGTTATGGGAGAGCCTCCTTTAGACATAGGCAAACAGATGCTGATTTGGGTGACCTGGAGGTACCGGATATCCCACCGTTCAGGGATCTTGCTCACCACCCCAGTGTATATTCTAGACAGCATTTGCCCCCTCTGCGAGTACACACAGCTTTTAGAGGGGCTGTTCATCAGTTCTTTGTGACCATGCAGCGGGCTGCTCCATCATATCGTGCCTTCTTGGCTGAGATCGGATTCAGAGCCTTCATGGGATAACAGGCTAACCACCTGAACCAACATCTAGTGTTAGCATTGGTTGAGTGGTGGTTTGGAGAGACGGGGACCTTTCATTTTGTTGGCTTTGAGTTGGGTCCCACCCCCTTGGATTGGGCGATCATCACAGGGCTTTCCTTCGTCGGGCGGCAGATCATTTTACAGTTAGTCAGTAGAGACGAGGCCTACATTTTGCTAGACTTGCCCCCTCCCGAGCGTTCTGCTTTTCCAGTTTCCTGGCTCAGCCGAGATGGCCGTACCTTTGCCGTTGAGCCCTTCCCTACTTAGCGCGACATCATGAGGCGACGACTTGTTCTGTATATCATCTTCAGCTACTTCTGCAACAACAACAAGTCGCTTGTCCCTTTCGATTAGTGAGCATAGTAGCTGATCTCAGGGCTTTATCTGAGCCGGATTGGGGGTCCTTCTCATTTAACTGCTTCCTTCGATTGATACGTGTCGAGACTTCTTGTCGTTGGGGCAGCATGACTAGTTTTTGGCCCTTTCTTGTCTGGTGGAGCTATGAGTATCTGCCTGTTCGTCGCCCCGCAGTTGTCAAGGACGATCTTTATCCTCGTGCTTTGAGGTGGGCTCGTGACCGGGTGGCCCAGGGATCGGAGATTATTGACTTCGTGACGCTACTGGCAAACCTGGAGTTGATTAAGGCGAGAGACGTGACCTGGAGTCCTTTCATTGGATCAGTTCATTATGAGACTGTACGGTACTTGGTCCCGCTATCCTTGTCAAGGGCTGCTTTTCTCAGTGACGACACTTGGGAGTCCTATCTAGGAAAGCGATGCTGGCGGCAGTTTCATGAGGAGTTCCGATCAGTAGGAGCTCTGCCGGAGTATATGTTTGGGGCCTTGGTGACGGGAGTGCCTATCCCCTATCAGGAGCGCTAGCCGGGTGCCGGGTTCTTACTTCCTTTAGATACGGATTATGTTGTGCACTTTAGGGCTCATTCTATCGGTGCCTTCACCCGATTTGAGGTAGTAGTCGACGGGTATGCTGTTGGCTAGGAGGTGGTTGACTTGTGGCGCCGAGCCAAAAAATATGTGCCCCAGGCTGAGTTTACTGCTATGAGGGATCAGAGGGATCGATACCAGATGGAGCGAGATCAGTATCAGGCCAAGGTGGCTTCCTTGACGGCTCGGATAGCCCAGATGGGAGGTGGCGGGGTATGTCGGCTTTTCTCTCCTTATTCTTGCTCTGCTGTTGTTTAGTTCTTCTTTCATGTGGCTGATTTTGGTTTTATTTTCTCTGCAGGACGCTGGTGCTTCGAGTAGTTATCCGCCTCTTTTGATACCGGGTTTCAGAGATTTTGATCCAGATGACATTGACTTTGACCTTTGACAGATGCCTCTTGTGGAGACTCTGATCTTCTTTTGCCCCAATTCCTGATATGTATTTATGTTAGACAGTTTCAGTTTGTAAGTTTTGTATAAAGATGGATATTTATGATATTTAGATGCATGGATAGGCAGAGACATTTATGATTTTTTTTCTTTTTTCAGCAAGTATATGGTCAAATGCATGTATAGAAATGATGATGTAGTGTATCTATTACAAGGGTTGATGTTGGTAACTCCTGTTTTTACATGGAGTTATGTCCTATGCCAAGCTCAAGAGATTTTTTTTTTTTTTTTTTGTGTACGCACATATTAGAAATACATTAACTAACAGAATGACAAGGGGTGCTATCGAACTCGATATCTTTGGGAATGGTAACTCCTTCCTTTTCAGGGGTCTAACCTCTCCTCTGGTTCAATCTTACCTCGATTGGATGATAGCACTTCACACCTTTCTCAACCTTTTGATCGTCTCTGACTCTCTACCTCGGGGTTAGTGTATATGATTATTGGGCTGAAATTCTCAACTTTCGGGTTTTTAGCAACAACTTATCTGACCTTCAGCAGAGCGATAAGCGGCCAGTCCTTTCAATCCGAGGAGACTTTGCTTTAGGACCATAATGTAGGCTAGGTTATGGGGTTTTTGAAACGATGAGATATGTAGGCTCAAATTCAATGTTGTTTCCAACAGGGTTTAGATCTGTACCATCCTTAACTATTTTTTTCTTCTAGTAGGGTTAGTATCCGTTCTTAGCTTTGGCAGTGTATCTAGTTCATTTAGATCAAGCAATCTGTTTTCAATCGGAGTAGACTTTAGTAGGGTTGTAATGTACGCCGTGGTTTCGGGGTTTTGCAAGAAAGGGTAAAGGCTTGAACCTATTGTTTCTACTGGGTTTCTTTTTAACCTAGGATCACCTTTAAATTTCCTTCTTGCTTTTACTATACACTTCTCAAGGTGACAATGACTCTTTTTTTTCACCCTTTCTATATACTTTTTGAGATAAACATGACTCTCTTATCTTTCGATCGTCTTATTATGCTTTTGAAGATGACTCAATCATGGTTTTTTTCAGGCCTTTCCTTAGATTTGTTTTTTTTTTTTTTTGGCGTTTTGCCCCTTGGCAACTCTTTTCCTTCGCTTTGTCCTTTTTATTTTTTCCTTTCTATGGAACGAGTAATTCTACCATCCCTCTTTCCTTAGACTTTTTCCTTGGTAGTTCAATCTAACCCAATGTGGGCGGTGATTCCTAGGTTGGGTTTTCTCGAAAAAGATAAATGGCTCAACGAGTTTGGCAAGGGGTTGCTCCTGACTGTATGGGAAATGAAATGAGGGCCTCTTTTCACTTTGAACTAAATTGCTTGATCTATAAGACCTTCAATGCTGCCTTAGCACCGTGGGGGTGGATACCATTTCTAGAGTTCTCAAATATTGTTTGCCCCAGTGTGGAGAGGACAGTTGTGGATCAGGGTTGGTAAAGAAAATTTTCGCTTTCTGTGAGGCACTAGGGGTTCAGCAAGGGGGATATAAGCATTATTTATTTATTTATTTAAAAATATGTGGGGAAGTGAAAGATGGCTTCTCTTTATTTTGATAAACTGACCACACATCGCTTGGCTTCAGTGTCTTGCAAATGTTGCCTTTAGGTAGTTTCCTCACTCATCCTTATCCTCTCTTTCTTTGGAAAGCTGATCGTTGAAGTAGTGGTTTACTCATACTATCATCCCTTCAAGTCAAGCTGAGCCATAAGATAAACCATGCCCCTTGCGTAGAAAGTAGCTACCATTCCCAAGAGAAGGTAAGACAACAGCGATGGAATAAAAGACTATCATTTGATTATTATTATCATTTTTATGGAAAACAGAGAGTTCTTAAGCAAAAAACGAAATTTAAACATCAATTTAAAGACAAGAAATAAAAGGGATAGAAAGAAAGGGGGTGAGAACACCCCTCTCTTATACGCTTTTGATGGGATTCCTGCATTCTTCAATAGGGCTTTGGGACGATGCCCCATATTAGCATTCCATCCATGGTTGAGATCTTCAGCCAAGGCAGGACAAGTAGATGCTTCTCCCGGAGTTTCAAGTGAGTTGGCGGCAATAATGTAATTGTCAGCTTTCTTGGTCGTCTTGCCTTCATTTGTTTGCTTCGTAGTTTCTCTAACAAACCAGTTGGGTAGCTCATCTTCTTCCAGGTTGATAAATCGAGCCTGGGGTTTTCCGCTCTGGCATCCAGCCGTGGCTCAGTGTTCCTCAGGTGTACACAATAGGGGATTCTTATCACTGAGTTTGGATAGCTCCTGGTCAATATTCTTCACAGATTCATATGCGAGTTCGTCTTTGGGGAACGGCATTTTATCGGGGTTAAACCGTAACCAGGCATGATACTGCTCCATATCTTTGCATTCCATTTCCTCCCCATCCTTGTAATATATCTCTTGGCATGTAGCGAAACAAACCTTATCGTTACCAAATTTGGTAATGACGTTGACCGTGTGGTTTAGCAAAGGGTTCGTAGTGCCGTTTGGAGAAGGATTTGCTGGTCGTATGCAAATGATCTTGTTATCTATTAGGTCTTGAATCTTATGCTTGAGGGTCGAACAATCTTCAGTGTCATATTCTTAGCCGCCTGAATGGTACTTACAACTTGTTGCAAATTCAAAGTAATGAGGTAAAGGATTAGGCCAGGGTCGAGCAGGTATAGGCTTCAAATATTCGGCAGCTAAGAGACCAAAATAGGCCGTGGTCTGTGAACATGCGAGTTTAGTAAATGTTCACTTTTTCCCACTTGTTCGCCTAGGCCGAGTAGGTGTTGAAGATTGGGAACCGAGTTTTGGTGAGGTCACAACCGGGCTGATGGTTCAAGAATTGAAAGGACTTTGGGTTTTATATTTCAAAATGGGATGAATTTCGGTGTTAGGGCCAAATGGGTTGGGATGGTGTCCGTAGGAGAGATTATATAATCTAGGGGTTTGGTTAGAGGTTGGTTTGGAAGGCATCGGAACAAGGCCCACGGACTGGGGAAGTCGTTGGTAAGCAATGGTCGGGGCATAGTCTTAGTCTTCCTTCTTCATCCTTTTTCATTCATCATGGGTTTGGGCTTGCGAGGACTCTGCTTGTTCATGGGTTGTATGGGATAAGAGTGAAGAGAGTATGTCTTCCATTTTGGTCATCCTATGTCTGACTCCTCTCACCTCCGCTAGTAGTAGAGTTAATGTATCGAGAGTGAGTGATTCCATGGGTGTTTCTGAGCTTTTGGCCTGTAATGATGGGGGGATGAAGGAAATGTACCTGAAACCAACAAAGAAAAAGAGTCAGTGTTTTACCTTGACAAGTCTTTATGCAATGCACGCTCTAGGGTGCCCCTCTTTAGGAGTGAAACTACACATGGTGTATTGGCTCACTTTTGGAGATAGGGGATTTGCCCCTGTATGCAGATGCCTTATCGTGAACTGGGAACTTCATCTATTCGGATATTCATCCATCCATTAGCTTGAGGAAAATAAAGAAATACATTTTAACTTTGGGTTTACGATACAAAAGGATTGAAATACATTTTAACAAGGGGGAGAGGGAACATGTTTCTTTAGGATTTCTGCCTATCTAGTTTTACATGAGAAGTCCTAAACTACTCTCTTGAGTCTTCGGATTTGCCTTGCCTGGATTCAATGTCGAGGAGGTTGCTGAGAGACCTTGTTGATCGATTGCCCATTGTCTTTATGGCATTCCTATCTCCGTAAGCATATAGGGATTGGGGCCCCTCTTATGGAATGAATTAATGTGCATGTCATGAGCCTTTAGGGTCACATGGGAACCCTTAGGGTTTAGGTAGGTTTAATGCAAGGGAGGGTGAACTAGGTGTCACTCTCAATGGGTTGATCATATGCATGAGAATACAGTGACTTAAGTTACTTAAAACTCTCGTCTTGCATGAAAATGGATGCATAGAGTATAAGGAAAGAGAATACAGTAGAAGTAAATATGCATGTATGAGCAGTTAGACAAGCATTATAACAGTAAGAATACAGTTATTATAACAACAAGAATAGACAAGGTATAAATGAAAAATAAGTTCAGTTGCCCTTTCCTCTATGGTTTTGAAAACGGTGCGTGTGTCTTAAATCTGGCAAAGGTTTGGCTATGCAAGGTGTCTATGTGAGCATGAGGTTGAGGGTTGACTAATGCGTCCTAAAAAGGCTTGGTCCTCGGATATTCAAACCTAGGCCCACTCCCCTAGGTGGTGCCATGATTGGTTGGTGATCCGAGCGGGGGAGCCATCAAGAGGGTGTAGGTGAAGAAACTAACATAGCATCTTGCCCACAACCGATATACCATTCCCCCTTTCTAACTAGAAGGGTTATATCAGGGTAAAAATGCAAGTATGCAGAATGCAAGTGCACGTGCAGTGTGTGTGTGATTTTTGAAAGCGGAGGAAAGAGCCCAACAACTCCCATTCATCCTGTTTATCACATTCATGCATAGTAGTTAATAAAATTTAAACAAAAAGCGCACCTACAAAACAAAGATGCAAGAGTTAGTATGTGGATGGCAAACTTAATACAAGATAATATGAATGCATGTTTTTGAAAACAATTTTGAAAATTTGATTTTAAAAATTAAAAGTGGATAGAAGTGGACAAGTTAAACAAAGACTCTACATAGGTGAAGGGTAAAGAGACATGATTATGGCCTAACCCTCTAAGTATCTCTAGTGGAGTCGCCAGCTGTCGCGCCCAGATTTTTCGCACTCGAGGAATACACACACAAGCGGGAAAACCATTGTACTCTCTCATTAGAACTCATCCTCCTAGAAGAATGAGTGCGACTAGATTTGAATTGAAAATTGATTTGAATAAAGGGCTTTTGGAAAACAATTTGGAGTCGCCACCTAACTTGATCAAGGTGAGTTAGGTCACCTAAAACTAAGCACAATTCGAAGACTACACTTAAGGTTTTTGAAAACGATCTTGAAAATATCTCCTCAAGAGAGGGTTTCTAAGAAAATAGGTTGCTTGGCAACCTTTGAAAAATATTTAAGCCCTTTTTAGAAAAATAACTCAATTTTGGTTTTTCGAAAACAGTCTAGATTCACCTATGAGAGTCTTCAACTAACAAATGTCCAACTCTATCCACTTTAGAAAAAGAATGTTTAAAAAGACATGATGCATGATATGTAAATGCAAGAAAAAAAAGTGAAAAATAGATTTGGAAAGAGATTTGAAAAGAAAATTGACTTGATTTAAAAAGAAATTTGAAAAGGTAGATTTGAAATTGGAGAGTTTTAGAAATTGGAAATAGAGATTTGAAAATAGATTTTTGGAATTGGAAACTTGAAATAGATTATGGAATTGGAGATTTGAAAAAGGTTGTGGAAATAGAAGCTTGAAAAAGGTTGTGACCGCACCCATAAGGGTTGCCTACGTATCATTTTGGAGGAATCAGGTCAGTCGTAGTTCGGACAAGAGTCCGATAGAAAATAGAAGGTTTGATTGGAAACAGAGATTTTGATTTGAAGAGGGAATTGATTTGAACTTAGAATAGAAGATTGGAATTTGGAATTTGGAATTGAAAATATTGGACTTTGATTTGGAAACATAGAAGTTTAAGAAACTTAGACTTAGAAAGATAGGATTTGGACTTGAGATTAAGAAAGATTTGACTCGAATGTTGGACTTGGAAGATTAGGGAAAGATTGGATTTAGGAAATGTTCGAATTAGAAAAGTTTCAAAATATGAAAGTTTCAATTTAGGAAAGTTTTGAAATTAGGAAGTTTTGAATTTAGAAAGGTTTTGAAAGTTGGAAATTTTCAATTTAGGAAAATTTTGGTTTAGGAAAGTTTTGGATTAAGAAAGTTTCATTTTAAGAAAAGTTTTGAAATAGGAAAGGTTTCATTTTAAGAAAAATTTGAAGACTTAGATTTGGAAAGTCGAAATTTGGAAAGGTTGGAATTAGGAAAGGGTTGGAATTAGGAAAGGGTTGGATTGGGAAGGATTTGAAAAGTTTAAAGTTTAAAGAAAGATTTAAATGTTTAAGTTTAAGAAACTTATGGTTTCAGAAGGTAGGAGATTAGAAAGAATTTGAATTAAGGATTGAGATTTCTATTTCCTAAAACAAGGGATTGGATTTTGTTTCTAAAGAGAGGGTTTAATTTTGTTTCTAAAAACGGAGGATATGATCTAGTTCCCTAAATGGGAGATTGGATTTGGTTTCCTAAAGGGAAGATTTGATTTGGCATGGAATTGGAAAGATGGAGTTTTGAAAATTCTAGATTTGGAAGACTATAGTTTCGATGTAGAAAAGAGGTTTTTGAAAACTTAAGATTTTGGTGTAAAAAAGGAGATTTTGGAAACGTAGGTTTTAAGGCAAGATTGAAAATCATGTTTTTGGGAAAGGAAATTAGGGTTTCCTAATTGTAGCTCTAACGTTTAACTTGGACACTAAGAAAAGAGATTTTTGGAAAGTGAGTTTTTAGAAAGGGAGATTTTTTGAAGGAAATTCTAGAGAGTAGCTTTTAGAAAGTGAGTTTTGAAGAGAGAGTTTTTGAAAAGGGATATTGGAAAGTAAAACTATGAGAGAGTTTTGGAAAGAAGATTTTGGAAGAAGTTTTTAGGAAAGAATTTTTAAGAAAGAGATTTTTGAAAAGAGATTGTTGGAAAGCGTTTTTAGGAAGGAAATTTAAGGAACGTTTTTAGAAAGGGAATTTTGAGGAGAGTGTTTTAGAAAGGAGTTTGAAAAAGAGTTTTTAAAAATAGATTTTTGGAGGGAGTTTTTGAAAACAATTTTGGAAAGGAGATTGGGGAGAGTTTTTAGAAAGTATGTTGGAAAAGAGGTTTTTAGAAAGAAAGATTTGAGAAGAGAGTTTTTAGAAAGTTCATCAAAATATCTCACTTTCCTAAAGCGATTCTAACCGTAAGAAGGCTAGAATCAATTTAGAATAGTGGTTTTGAAAATAACAATGATTTGAAAATATAGATTATATTGGTCACTTTAAATATAACACTTTCCTAAAGCAACCCTAGCCATGAAAAGGCTAGAATCATCTTAGGATTGTGATTTTGAAAACAAGGTTTGAAAAACAAAATTTTGATGCAAGTTTGAAAATGATGTTTATGCAAGTTTTGAAAACGAATTTGAAAATGAATTTTAGAAGAATGCAAGATCATGATATGCACAATGTAAGTTGAGGTCGTGAACATATAAGGTTAAAGGCTTCACTACATAATCAAGGGGACCAAACCCACGTGGTCTCCGGTTAGACTAAAAGAAAGTCACCGACACGGTGACTCTCCAATAGCCTAATCCTACACGTGGACCGGGAAATCTCTTGTTTTCAGCATGCAAGAAAGAGGGCGAGGGGGGGGGGGGGGGGGGGGGGGGGGGGGGGGGGGGGGGGGGGGGGGGGGGGGGGGGGGGGGGGGGGGGGGAAGAGGATGGGGATTAAAATAGAAGAAAACCCAAGTGGGTTATGAGAGAGAAGAGAGGGGGACGATACGTAAACTTAAAGAGAAAGCCTACCTTGTATCTTGTTTATTTTGCTTTGCTTTGCGCACTTTGCTTTTCTTCCTTTGCTTCTGTCTTCACTTCAGTCTTTGTCTTGATTTTCGAGAACTTCAGTTTGTAGCACTTCAAGTCTTCAATGGAGGCTTTGAGGCTAGTGTATAAGTGTATAAGAGAGTGTATGAGTGTATAAGAGGCTAGGGTTTGTGTATGGAGGCTAGGGTTTAGAGAACCTAAGGAGACTAGGGTTTAGAGGCGCTACGAGCTCTGTGTATCGAAAAGTAGGGTTTTCAAACTGAGTTTGCGGACCCCTTTCATGCTAGAGGAGGCTCTGTATTTATAGAGAGAAGAATGACCTGGCGCCTGTTGCACTTAGGAAAGTTTTAAGGTCAGCAAACAAGGTATCTTATGAAGTTTTGGGCGCCTGTACTAGTGACTACCATTCAATTTTTAGCCTGGCTTCACTAAGAGTGGCTCCGGAAGATCCGAGAAGGATTTAAAGGGGTCGAGAATGACCCAGACGGCCGAAAAGGGATAGGAACCCTTAGAATAGAGTCCTAGAGATAATGGACTTGAAAAAAGGATGTCAGGGTTTGTTGAAAGGATTGACGAGGCCATTAGGTGCAAAACGGTCAATTGGGCCAGAAAGCTGCCGGGATGGACTCAGAATATCCCGGGAGAAGACTCGAGATTTGAAAATATTATTTAGAATGTTCCCAAAGGTTACCGGTTTGATACCTAGAGTCGGTGTGGTCAAAAAAAGAGACCAGCCCACTAGTGGCAAAACGATCATTTTGCACCGGGTTTGCCGGAATTAACTCAGAATGATCCAGAAAGATAATGGAAGATCGAGAATACTATAAGAAGCATTCTCGAGAGGTTATTGGTTTGATACCCAGAGCCGGTGTGGTTCCCAAGGCATTCGGATGCCCAGGGACAAAATGGTCATCTTGACCAAAAAGTCATAGAATTGGCCCGAAACTTACTAGAAGGCACCTAATCATGCCGGATTTCTTTTAAGGCAATCTTGGAAGGGTGGACTTACCGTTCTAATTATTAGGTATTTTCTTGAAAAACGTGCTGAAAAATGGCCCTAGGGGTAGTTTGGTTATTTTTCACCGAAGTGGGCTAACAGGCACTGGTGTTGACCTGGGGTTTGAGTGCTTCCACTACTCTGATGGTAGTCCCATGATACAGGGGTTTGTTGGCAATTCTCTATATTGACCTGTTTGCAAGTGCTTCCCTTACTCTGACAGTTGTGATGTTTGCGAGTACTTCCACTACTCTGACGGTTCACGATTATTTCTGAGACTACCTGATCTCGGGAAGCTGCTAAAGGGACTTAGTGCCTGATGAATTAACTTTCTCGAAAGGCGTGCCAAAATAGACATTTTTGCATTGGCGGGCTAGCAAATGCCAAAGGTGAACCGTTCTACCATCTAGGGGACTTGGGGTCTCATCCTAGTCGATAGGTTTGAAGGGACTTACCGTTCCGAAGAAACGTTTTTCAAAAAACATGTCGGACAGGATAGACTTACCGTTAGGAGAATCAACTTTCTCCAGAGAGTGATTGGAATTGGAATTGGACTTGAAAAAGCGGACTTACCATCTCTGAGAAGACGTGCCTGATTTGGAATTGGACCGAACAATGTCCCCAAGGGGATTTTGGTTATTTTGCCTCTATTTGGGCCCAGCAATCCCGCAAAACGATGGATAGACTGGATTAGACTTGGAAAGTTGATTTGACTTAAAATATATCCACATTGACTTGAATACATGTCTGGACGAACTGTAGACTATCGAGCGGTCAAAAATGGGGTGTTTACAATATTGTAAGATCGTGGACAGATCAATCTCATCCATTGATGTCACGTAGGGTATTTTCAAAAAACCGCTCTGCTTTATTATATAGATATTTGTCTTTCATAAAGATTTTGTAGGCATGCAAAGACATGTCAATTTGTATCCATGTTTGAACAATTCTATGTATATATTTATCTGTACATGAATTTGAATATATAACGCAGTTTCTATGCATATATTTATCTGTACATGAATTTAAATATATAACGCTGATTTAAAAAAATTGAACATTGGATTTCACACTCTTATACTCGTAACACATGACAAATTTTAGTTTAATTAGAAGTCAAGAGATCTCTCATCTAGATAGTGTTTCACATGAGAGAGAGATTACATAGAAAATTTTAGTGTATGAATGGGATAATTACTCACGGTCTCTTATGGACTAGAAATTTGGCATGCGCGTTGGGTATGGGAAACATGTCTAATCCAACAACTATTTTAATTAAATGATAGTTTATCAAAAATTATGAACGGATATAAAACTTTTTAATCTTGCACAAAGTGCTAATTAGTCTTGATGATATTGAATTTTGAAAAATGACAATTGCGTGTAGAGAATATAAAATCCACTAAACATATATAATAATATTGTGATTAGGGTAATGCTGTACAAATAGAAAATTCATGCATAATTTATTTTCTTTTTTTTATCAGCAAAAGAGAAGAAATTTATTGATGAGAATAGAAGTACAAAGCTAGCCCTCACTAAAATGGAAATACCAAAACAGACTAGACCAAAGCTAAGATATAAGAAGCTAACAGAAAAGTGAGAATGGAAGAGGGAAGGAAACCATCATTGGAGAAAGTTGGCAAGTAGTTAGCTATCTCTTCCTGATAGTGAGTTTTTTTTTTTTACTGCAAGTGGATTGTGTATAAACTCAAGCACAGTGAAATCAAACCACCCAATCTTTGGTTTTACTCAGACGGCTAGCTAGAGCTTGTTGGAGTGGACTATATCCTCCCATACCATTCCATTACTATTGAAAATGATACCATTTCTCAATAACCAAATGTTCCAAATAGTAGCCAGAAAAAGGGCTTGCCAAATGATTTTTTTTTTTTTTTGCGCCAGAAAATCAGCCTTCACACCACCATGAAACGTGATCAATAAGTTCAGTAGGAGCAACCTAGAGAACACCCACCAGCTGAAAATGGATGACCATATCAGTCATGTAATTTTACACTTTAACAGTAAATGATCTGAGCTTTCATCATCTTCATTGCACAAAACACACCTTGGATTTGAAGATTGAGGGAGAATCTTCCTATGAAGTAGCAAATCTTTAGTACTAATGTCCTCCTGTAAAGCTAACCAACTAAACACTTGGACTTTTAACAGACCAGCATTCTTCCAGATGAAGAGACTATTAAGATATGAGGATCCTAGGGGATTCTGAAAAACGTTGTAGAAGGAGCTAACTGAATACATTTTATTTGGCTCTGCCTTCCATGATGAAGAATCAGGTTTTTTTTCAACCAAGCTTGAGTGAGATAGCATACTTATAAGCTTTTCCAATTCTTCATTTTCCTAAACTCTGAGCTCCCTTTTAAAGTGTAACTTCCATTTGATGATACCACTAGCTTGTCTGTCATAAGCATTCTTGATAAATTCCTATTGATTGGAAGACAAGGAGAATAGTTTAGGAGAAATAACAAAACGCTGGCCCTGACCAAGCTAGGGTTCTGACTAGAGTTGTGTAATATTTCCAGAACCAATATTGATCATTAGATTTTTCGTCAAGACTTTGTTGAGACCATCACTGCTACTACCAGAAGATACAATACCCTTCCATATGCTTGAAGCTCTTGTGATGTCGTTTACATATGGGAGCCATCTTGAGCTATCCAGATTATACTTATTGCAGATTACTTTTCTCCATAAGGCCTCTTTTTTAGTGCCAAACCTCAACCACCATTTAGCTGACATTGCTGCATTCATCACTTGAATGGGTCTTATTCCCAAACCCCCTTGCTCCTTACTCAACGTGACAGTTCCCTAATTAACTAAATAGACCTTTTTCTTCAATTCACTATCACCCCACAGAAAGCTCCTCATAAGTTTTTCAATCTCAATCCTATCCTTAGCTAGAGAGAGAGAAAATACAAAGCTAAGTTGGCAAGGGTAGACTTTGGAAGGGTAAGCCTGCCCCCCACTGATAGGTGAGTTCTTTTCCATTTGAAGAGCTTAGTCTTAATCCTAGAGATAACACCCTTCCTATCCTTTATAAGCCTCTAAATAATTCCCACAGGCAATCCCAAATAAGAAATAGGAAGTTTACCAATGGTACAACCAAATGTTGAAGCAATAGATTTCAAAAACCATCATCAATGCCAACTCCATATACACAACTTTTAAGAAAATTGATTTTGAGCCTAGATAGTAGTTCATAACACCTAAGAATTCTTACAAGTTTCTTAGTTCAGTAAGATCAGCAGCATTGAAACTGATATTGTCATTTGCATATTGTAGTTGTAAAAGGGGAACTTGATCACTATCAATTTTGACACCATTTACCATACTAAGCTGACTGGCTCCATTTAATGTCTGGCTCTATTTAATGAAATGTTGAGGCCTTCAGCAACATTGATAAAGAGGAAAGGAGAGAGAGGGTCATCTTGCCTTAATTCTCTTTTAACCTGGAATTCATTAGAAGGGGAACCATTAATGAGAATAGAAACCTTGGTTGTAGAGATGCATTCCTTGATCCATTTACACCGCACATTTCTAAAGCCCATTTTCTCCATCATCATAAGCAAGAATTCTCAGTTGATTGAATCAAAAGCTTTCTCAAAATCCAACTTTAAAGCTATCCCCCTAAAGTTCTTTAATTTTCATTCATGTAACACATCAATGGCAATAAGAATCCCATCACTGATGTTTCTCCCCTTAATGAAAGCATTTTGTGACTCACTAATCACCTCATTCATAACCAATTTCAATCTATTTGCAGGACATTTGACCAATAATTTGTACATATAACCAATTAGACTGATAGGCCTATAGTGGTCAACAGAGTCATGGTAGTCTACTTTGGGAATTAAAGTAATAAAAGAAGAGTTAAGACCTTTAACCATCTTACCATTTTTTTTAAACTCTAGAAGAAAAACCTTTGATTCATTGAATACTTCTTCTAGCTTTAGCCATCTTTTCAATTTAAGTTTTTTTAGAACGACCCCCTCTGAGTAAGGTCTTGATGGAATGTCTTCTAAGTAGATCCTTTTGAAATAATTGTGAGCTTCTTCCTTGATGGTGCTAGGATCCATTATCAAATTTCCATTTATAAGTAATTGGCCAATGAAATTCCTCTTACGTCTTCTGTCAACAGATGCATGAAAAAAAAGCAGTATTGGCATCACCCTTTTGCAGTGAAAGTATCCTGGATTTTTGTCTTAGAAGGCTTTCAGCTTCTTTGTAGGCTTTCCATAGCTTCCCCACTAGGTTTGTTTTAAGCCTCTTGGCTTCCAAATGGTGTGCATCATATTCAGCTAGCTTATTAGTCTTGGAGAGCTTTTCCTCTATGAGATTAACCCTTTGAAAATTGTTACCAAATACTTTTGAATTCCATTTCTTTTTGAGATCCTGCAATTTTTTCATAACAACAAAACCAGCACAGCCTTGAAAAGCTGGGTCTTTCCACCCTTTATTTATCATGTCCTTAAATGACTTCTTTTTGAGACAGATATCAAGCACTCTAAAAGGTTTAGGTGCCTAGTCAACCTCCTAATCTGACTGGAGAGTGGGGTAATGGTCAGATAGCAATCTAGGTAATCTCCATTATGAACATTTAAAAAATTACAGCCACCTAGGACAAACTAAGAACCTATCAATTCTGGTCTAGATTTTCTTGTCTTGAATATTGGACCAGGTGTATCTTCTTCCAATTAATGGCATGTCAAGAACTTCTGCTTCCTCTAAAAATTCTTAGAATTTCTTCATCCTAATATTGAGCGTATTGCACCATATTCTTTCTCCAATTTTTAAAATATCATTGAAGTTCCCCCTCCCAAACACCAAGGCAGATTACAACTCCCTTTTAACGCTTTCAAGGTGTTCCAGACTTCCCTCCTTTCTTCTTAATCATTAGGACCATATACATTAACAATCTCACATTTTACTTTATTATGAAACTCCCCTTTGATCAAGACAAAATTCTTATGAGTAATTGTATCCTAAAGCCCCTTCAGAGTTCACAACTTCCCAACCAAATTTTCTAACCCCCCATAAAGATCTTACTTTTTTTCATCACAAGAAGTCCGTATAGTTTCTTATAGCAAAAATTCCACCGCCTTTTTCTTGCGAACTTTCTTAACCATTCTTCTTTTTTCCTCTCTACCTAAACCTCTAAGATTCCAAGAGTGTAACTTCATTGGAGACTAAATACAAACACCTTTGTGCCTTACCAATGGCTTCTTCAAAGCCCATTGACTACTCCCTTCTCATTTGCAGGTGCTCCTTTTAGATTTTCCTTCCATTGCTTTGCACTGATCAATTTGTATATGACTTTTCCAATTCCTCTAAAATTGATTCCTAACATTTTCACTACTACTATAATATTCCCAGCTTCTTGTTGAATAGATTCTTCAAGTCCCTTCCAAAATAGTATATTACGATTTTTGATATTAGCAAAGGAAGGGATGAGACTGAGGATGATGCTCTTGAATTCATAATCCTTTTCTTAGAGTTTTTTTGTCACCTTTCCAAAATCAGTAATGGTGCATTTTGATCTCTTTTTTTTTTTTTTTTTTTTTCTCTATTTACAGGCGTTGCTCTTCTACCTTTTCCATTAACAAACTTCTGAACCTAGACCTCAATTTGTTGTACCTAATGGATCATTTAGGCTGTATGACATGCTGCTTGAAGGTTTGGATGAGGGCCTAAAATTGATGGAGAAGACAACTAAGGCCCAAAAGATCTTACTTCATCCTCTTGGTTGGATTGTATTTCCCTATCAATATAAGGTGGTTGAGAGATAGCTCTGGTGGCTGAATTAAATTCAACGCTCTTATTGTCTGCAAATTTAGTCTCTTTTTCTGGTAATAGGTAGTTTCCTTCAATCTTTAAAAGCTCATTATGAGCATTGAGCTCCCCACTTAGATTATCATTCCCAAAATTCAATTTTTGAAAACTAACGTTAACAGTTTTATCCTCTCTGTCAGTTAATGATTCGTCCACGTGACTAAGGAATGCCAAGTCATCATCTTCAACCTCTAGTGAAATCTTTCTCTAGACGAGCAATACCTCTCTGGATTGGGGTTGCTTGATGCCAAGTATTTGTAAAGCATCATTCCTTAAATTGCAAGAATCAAGAACAGAGAAGGCAACTTCTAATCTACTATCCACGTCCTCTTTCGACGAAATTTCTTGCTCTGAATTAAGAGAGGACTTGCATTTACTAGTGTTGGAAGTAATTGAAAATTTTGATTGCATAACTTGCACTGAGTAAAGAAACTTGCCCATTTTTAAGTTAATCTTGTCTTGCATCATAGAATAACATTCAGCTTCAACAAGAACCTTGCCCACATCAAAGTCAAGTCTGGTCGAGGTCCTCCCATCCACTGAGATTACCTCTTCCTAGTGTTCACCTAATTTAAAAAAATTCTCATCATTCCAAGCTTGCAACAGAACGCCCTAGATGTTCAACCAGACTCTTCTCGTTATGTTGAATTCCCTATACGACCATTCATAAATTGCTGAAAACCATGAATATAGCTAATCCCAACCTTCGTCAAGGAAACGAGCCTTCTCTTTCGTGGACTCAAATTGGATTAGCATTTGTTTACCACCTAGATGTATCACCTTGATACCAAAGACACCTTTCCTTCTCATAGCTTCTTCAATACCAAATATACTTCTATGATCAATTGGAATTCCAATTACACATTTTTTTTAGCCATTCCTCATCTGCCTGTACTGTTTAATCATATTTCCTATAATGTCTGTTTCCTTCCTCTGAGATGCCAGGGCTTTCCCTACAGACACCACTTGTTTGTAACTTCTCTTGTCTGTGAAAGCTAGAAATTATTTTTGTATTTTTACTCCAAGTCCATCAGGTGCTTGTGGTTTTCTTTTAAATTGTAAGAATTGAGTTACATTGGTTTTCTCAGTTCTATGAGAGGCATGCCCAGATTTATTCCTATTATCCATTCTGTAAGCACCCTAATTTTGCCCTTTCGGCAATCTCTGGCCCAACTTGACTCACATTCAAGTATCATAGCACATTCCAGCCCCGATCTGTTTTTCAGACTCCAGTCCACTCAATCGGTCACGACCAATTAAACCCAAATGATCAAAATGCCCCTAAAGTATCATCCAGTCCAATTCAATCTGGCACGTTTGCCATAAGACCATAAGTCCATTCAATTTTAATCCAATTCAATCAAACTTAATTGGCACGTCTTTTGAGAAAGTTGATTCCTCAAAGATGATAAGGTCATCAAGTTTGGCACGCTTTTTGAGAAAGTACCTAAGTCCCCAGAGCGATATGTCCACCTCTTTCGTGACTGTCCCTGGACAGTCCAACATGTTCAAGTACCATTCCAGTCAACTTGGACCAATTTTGGTAATTCCCGGTAAAAATGATCATTTTACCCCTAGGCGCCCGATCACCCTCGTCAACCACACTGTCTTTAGGTATCAAACCTATAAACCCTTGGGGCACTCCTATTAGTATCCCTAATCTCCAAATACCACCCCGATCCGTTCTGGAATAATTTCAATAAATCCCGGTTCAAACGACCGTTTTGCCCCTAGCATGCTGGTCATCCTTCTCAACCACACCGACTATGGGTGTCAACTTGGTAGTCCTCGGGACATTCCCCCGAATGTCCCCAATGTTCAAATCTCATTCAAACTAACTGCGAACTAGTTCTAATAAATGTTTACCAAAATGACCATTTTGCCCCTAGTGGACCGGTCGCCCCTTTCAATCACACCGGCTATAGGTATCAAACTGGTAATCTCTTGGGACACTCCTAATAGTATTTTTGACCCTTGGATGCCATCTTAATCGACTACATGACCCATTTTGGAGTTTTTCAATTCAAATGACCATTTTACCCCTAGCGGGCCGATCATCCTTTTCAACCACACAAACTCTAGGTATCAAACTGATAACTCTTGGGACTCTTGAGTGCCCCTATCTCTTTTTTAGTTAGGCCCCACAGCCCGAAAACCTTCCAAATTGAACCAAAGCCACTTGTAGTGGAGCCAGGCCAAAAAATGGCTGGGAGCCATTAGAAGTGGCGTCCAAGTCTTTGCCTTGCAGCCTAAGATCAAATCAAATCCACGAAGATCACTTCCATATAGGGTTGGCACCACTTATAGTGGCGCCAGGCCAAAAATTAGCTAGGTGCCACTTTTAGTGGCGCCACCTCCCCTTTGGTTTTGCCTAAAAATATAGTACACCCTCCAGCGTATTTCAGGTCTAAAAAATCATAAAGAAACTTTGCCAAACTCTCTATAGCCCCCAAAATTCCACAAAACCCTAGTCTTTCTAAAGGTTTGAGCTGCCCTAGCCCTATACACTCTAACCCTAGCCTCCAAGCTCCATTGGAGGTCACTTCCAGCCTTGCAAAGCTCTTGAAGGCCTCTCAAAACTAAGGCAAAGTCTCTATAGAAGCTTGAAGAAGATTCGAAAACAAGGTAGGGTTTCTATTTACATATTCTAATCCCCTACTCTTCTTCTCCCTCCTAGTCCATCTGGACTATTCTCTATTTTAATCTCAATCTCTTAACCTAGCTTCTTGCATGCATGAAATAAGAGGGCCTTCGGTCCATGCCTAGGGAAAACCTTAGGGAGGTCACCGATTGGGGACCTTACTATAGTCTACCTTGTGATGGTGTGGTCTTGAGCTCTCTTGATTATGTGGTGAAATCTCAAACCTTGTACGTTCACGGCCCTTTGCATTATAATTATCATGATCATGCATTGTTTATAATAATTTTGTCTTCAAACTCACAATTCTAGGGTAATTATAACTTTTTTTTATGGTTAGGGTTTCCCTAAGAAAGTAATATATTCAAAGTGGCCATCATAGTCCATATTGGGGTTTCAAGCCCTATCTTGCTTTCAAAATCACAATCCTAAAATGATTCTAGCCTTTTCATGATTAGGATTGCTTTAAGGAAGTGGTATATTCAAGGAGGCCTCCAAGGGCCACATTAGGGTTTCAAACCCTAAACACCTCTTTCAAAACCTAGTTTTTAAATCTCTTTTTATTGCATGTTCAAAGGTTTTTTCAAAAATTGGTCCAAGAGTTGCTATTTTGAAGCCCCCAAAGTCCATGTCTTAGGAAACCCAAACTTTGTCCCCTAAACTCCATTCTAGCCTTCATTGCATACAAGCTATGTCAAAATTGTTGGTGCATCATGTCTTTAAAAATTTGCATAACTCTCTTGAGTTGTCATCAAAAAGTGTCATATAAAATTATAAGTTTTCCAAGCAAAAGACTTCACATAAAATCATGGAAGATTTGCACATAAAATCATAAATTTCTCAAACCCTTCCATTTTGGAAACAAAATCAAATCTTCTATTTTTTGAAACTAATCAAATTTTCTATTTTTGGAAACAAATCAAATCTTTCCATTTTGAAAACAAATCAAATTTTCTATTTTTGAAAACAAAGCAAATCTTCTATTTTTGGAAGCAAATCAAATCTTTCAATCCTTTTCACATAAACTCATAGATTTTCCAAACTTCATTTTCAAGTGCATGCACCTAGCTTCCTCCCCAAGTCATCTCTAAACCCTAGGTTGCCTGAAACCTAGGAGGTCTAACCCTAGTGGCCCGACCCTAGGTCAACCAAATCCTAGTTGGTCCAACCCTAGGTTAACCAAACCTTAATGGATCAACCCTAGTGGGTCAACCTAACCCTACGTGGTCTAAACTTAGGTCAACCTAACCTTAGTTGGTCCAATCCTAGGTTAACCTAATCTTAGGTTATTTAACCCTAGTTTGCCCCACCAAGGTTAGGTGCCTTCAAGACTTTAACTTTGAGACCTCTTTATAAATCCCAACTCAAACCCAAAATGATTTTTTCAAAAACATGTTTTCAAAACCCTCTTACTCCTTCGAGTTTCTAAAAATCCTAATCTAGAAGTCTTTTCAAAATACTCCTCTAGTCTACTCAAGAATGCTTTCAAAAGCTCTCTTAAGTTTGTCTTAAACCTCAAATGGCTAGACACTTACCACTTTCAAAAATTATTTTCAAAATGATTTCGAAAGCTCACAACCCTAAGGTGATCCTAACCATCTTTATGGTTAGGGTTGTCTAAGGAAAAGTGATACATCAAATAAAACCAACCTGCTTCATTTTAAGGTTCTTACACCCTAAACATTTTTCAAAATCTCTTTCCAAAAACTATTGTCAAACATCACATTCTTGAAACAACCCTAGGTCATGTATGGTTAGGGTTGTCTAAGATCGAGTGGGATATTCAAACAAGGGAAATTTCTAGCCTCTTTTCCAAAAATGTTTTCCAAAACTCAAAACCTTGAAGGATTTTAGTTCCCATATAGCTAACCTCTCAAAGGCAATGAAACAACAATATGCCTTTTATAAGATACATAAAAACTATTTTCAAAAATATTTTCAAGATAAGATCACAAGAGCTTTTACAAATCCAAGTCCCACTTTCAAATCCTTAATTAAGTTTTCAAAACTCTCTTAAGTTACATTCAAAACATTTCAAATCCCATTTCTAAAGCATTTTCAAAAACCTTCAAGTTCTATTTAATAAACAGTCCAACATCCCATTTCAAAATCAATACTTTCTCGAGTTATTACCAACTTTTGAGTAAAAAACTCTCAATTTCTCTTTTTTAAAACAAGACCCCAATGAGTCTTCCAAACTTTCCAAAGGCCCCAATTTGGCTATTTTCAATAAGACCCTGAGTCTAAACTATGATTGACCTGATTCTCGCCAAACGAGATACGTAGGCAACCTTCATAGGTGCAGTCACAACCCCTTTTCAAATTCAAATGTCCCTTTCCAAAATCCAACCCTAAGTTTCTTTCAAACTCTTTTTCAAATTGTATTATGCATCATTCATCCCAAAAGAGATGATAAAAATTCCTAAACTGAACAATTAGGAACTAGAGATTCAAGTGAGTGAATATATGGTGAATAGACATGTAGGTACCGCAAGGACGGGGTAGGATGATGGTTTTAGGATATCTTTACTACACATAACCAACTCCTGGACCACAGATTATTGTTTGAAAGACTAAAACTGGAGTCACATTTTCAAAAGGGCTTTAAACATTTTCAAGGTTATCAAACAACCTTATTTTCCAAAACACCTTATAAGAGTACATTTCAAACCATGTTTAAAAACCTAAGTTCGATGCTCAGATTACACTTGGTTTTAGATGACCTAACACATTTAACTATATTAGGTGGTGACTCCAAAACTTTTCCAAAAAGCCCTTAATCAAATCAGTTTCAAGTTCAAACCCTATTGCACTCATCTTCTTAGGAGGGTAAGTTCTAACAGATAGAGTATTGGGTTTTATTCGAGTCAAGACCTAGACTCAGGGCAAAAAATAGGGCAAGACAGGTAATGACTCCACTGGGGAGGGTTAGAGGGTTAGGCCATTAGTATGTCTCTTTACCCTTCACTCACCAAGAATCTCAAGTTCCTTTGTCCAGTTTGGTCTATTTCTCCAAAAATTTTCAAAAAGTTTCCAAAAAGTGTCGTCACTTGCATTCATACATGTTATCATATGCTCTTACATATATCATCCATTTCTATCTTGGGTTAGGTTTTTCATAAAGGTACTAACTCTATGCATTTCATTTGTAGGTGGACTTTGGTTTACATTTACTTTTACGTCTTATTAACTACCATGTATGCATGAATGGATAGGATTGATGGGAGTTGTTGGGCCCTTTCCTCCACTTTCAAAAATTTCACACACACTTGGTGCTTTCACTAGCATGTGCATACATTGCATTATTACTTGATTACTACCCTTGTTAGAAAGGAGAACAATATATTAGTTGTCAGCAGATGCAGGTTGGCTTCTCGTCTGACGGCCTTTTGATAATTCCCTTGCTCGAATCACCAACCAAAGATGGGCTTCACCCGTTCAGAGGTGGACGTTAAAGGTTTGAAGGTTCGGGAACTGCACTTTTTAGGAAGCATTAGTAACCCCCCAACCTCAAGCTTATGCAACACTCTATGTATAGCCAAACCACTATCGGATTTAAGACACATGCGTCAATTTCAAAACCAAATAGGAAAAGGCGACCGCTTTACTTTTCCTTACTTTCTGTCCAGATTAAATTGATTAATTCCTGCTACTATACTGCTCATGCATTCTCCACTACTACACAACTGTCATACTGCTCATGCATTCATATCCATCTCAAGACAAGAATTTTAAAGTAACTCGAGTCATTGCATCTCAAGCATATGATCAACCCCCAAAGAGTGGAGCAAAGCCAGTCTCACTCATTCAAAGCCTACCTAAATTCCTAAGGGTACCAAACCCTAAGGACTCATGGCATGCATGGAGATCATCTCATAAACAGGGGTCACAATCCCTCTACACTCACAAAAATAGGACTGCCAAAAAGACAATGGGCAATCTAGATGCAAGGTCTGTCACTGACCTCCTTCAGAGAAGGCAAATCCCAAGACTCAAGAGTAGTTTAGGATTTCAAATGTAAAAGTAGATAAGTAAAAGTCCTAAGAAAAATGTTCCCTCTTCCCTTTCAAATGTACTTTCAATTTCATGTGCAAAAAAGAAGAATCAAATGCAATAAACTATCCTTCTTACTTTCATTGAATGAATGAACGAACAGGCTCGTGGAGGTACAGTATTGCATACAAGGGCATCCCAAAAGTGAGCCAACACATCATGCTTAGTCTCCCTTAGAGAGCAGGGGTACCCCTAAGGCATGCCTTGCATAAAAACTTTCAAACCAAGGCACTCACTCCTCTTTTGTTTCGTGTCTTCTTTCCTCTTTCCCATCTCCCAATGCCAAGAACATGAAAGGCTGAAACAAGGATAGAAATAGGGTCTTCTAAAATTGCTTATTTACTGCTATTATACTATTCACATATCAGCAGCTATTCTGTGCATACATCAATATCCATTCTAGGACAAGTGTTCCAAGAAACTAACATCCTTGCATTCCCATGCATTTAATCAACTGTAGAGAGAAAGTGACAACTTGATCTCAAGATTATCAAACCTACTTAAACTCCTAAAAGTGTCCCCAACCCTAAGGATTCTTGGCATGCATAGAACCATATCTCAAGAAAAGCCCAAATCTCTCTTTGTCCATGAAGGCGAAATTGCCTAAACAAAAGAGCGTCAATCGGCCCATGCCGAAGAGGTATTGTACTGCATACAAGGGCAAAACCTTGCCTCCAAAATGGACTTAACATCATGCCTATATCCCCTTAAAAAAGGGACCTCCATAGGATATACATTGTATAAAACCTTCAACTCCACATGCTAACTATATTTTTTTTTATTTTTTCAGGCTCAAGAGCACAGCCAAAGCTATGAGGACCCCCAAGTGTCCCACCTAGTTCACAACTCATGCAAGGACGAGCTTAATTGGGAAGCATGATTCACAAGAAGAGACGGATCATTCATTCACAAAATTTCATATCTCAGCTACAGCCTCGGCACCATGTTGCCATTTCACCTAGTTCTCAAGCTCCTGAGACCATCCTTGTGCAGTCATATGAAGCACGCGGTAAATGGCGTGATTCGCAAACCCGTCTTAAGGGTTTGTTTCAAAAAAGGGATTTCTTTTTAACTCATCTTTCAACTTTCAACTCAAATTTGAACATGAAAAGAACATTATCTAAATGAAAAGGATTCAAAATTTTCATGTTTATATCATTGTCTCATGGATTTCCATGAATGAAGTTCTTTTCGAAGAATTTTCCCCCGGAATATTCTACCCCGACTTGGAAGATGGGATAGCATAAGCACCACCCTCAGCAAAAATGATCTCTGACTCTGAAAAGAGGGGAGAGAAAAACGGAAAGTGTAGAGAAAGGGGAAATATAGAAAGGTTAGAGATGAAGATCAATCACTTAGCTCGTTAAAATCCAAGGAGCAAACCCCGAAGGATGTCCTAGCAAAGCAGCAAGTAGCTACACCCTCAAAAGGAAGATAAGCGCACATTGGCAAGCCTTGGATGATTAAATCTTTGAAAAAAAATAAAAAAAACCAAAAAGATTTTTTATAGTGTCGGTCCTACACGCGCACAATCATTGGACAAATTTCCAGTTATGAACAGATTGTTGTTCATGCTTGCTTGAGATTAAATCTTATGTGCACGATCACTTGCATAAATATAAATTATTGGTTTTAATTATCTTTATCATATTGGTGATTCATATTCATCTTAATGCATACTTCTCGAGAGTTCTCAGAATCTGGAATCCGCCTTTATGATCTTGTTTAGCTAGTTTCACCATTGTTAAATATTTACGGATTATCGCACACTTAGATTGACCTTTTGTCGATTCCCTCTCCCATCACTTATGAAAAGGGCTATTAATGATTGTGAGTGCAGCTACCATTGTTATGTGACAAGAGGAAAAGGCTACATACCCATGTGTGTGAAAGTCACCATATCTTTACATTTCAATATTTCCATCATTGGAGAGATAGGGTTGGATTTCCATAAATAAATAAATAAATAAAAACTAAGATCATAGGATGAGACAGCTTTGACTTCAAGGTGTGTCAATCTACAAGCTATAGAAATGGTACGCCATCCTAGATCATGCCTAGGGTTTATATTCTCATTAGTCTATGTGAAGTTCATGCTTACACCACTACATTGTCATTGATATGGTCTTGATCATCTCACGACCAATTATACTCATTTTGTGTGGTTTCTTACATATTTGATGTTGATCTTTTCAAGCTAAGCCACATATTGATATTAAAGAATCTATATTTGCCCTACATTAATTGATCATGTTTTTATAGGCCTCCTATAATTTGAAAAGTTAAATAATTGTACTATAAAATAAAATTAAAAAAACTAGGCTTTCCTACACTTTTAAATAGCTTTCAAAGTCTTCTCGAATTAATGAGGGAAGCTGCCTATTGCTTTGCCAAAGGGCGATGCTGGCTGTTACTCTAAAGACCCAACCAATCCAAAAAAGAGTCCTAGAAGAAACCGAGAAGTCCATGAAAGAGGGGTTTTCCTTCCAACAAGAGAGAGGGGGAAAAACGAGTCATTGGGTTGAATCTCTTAGAGTGGAGCAAGTGCTATCACATCCGGACAAGAAAAGGGCAGAACCAGAAAAGGAAACCTTTAGAGAAAAACAGAAGTTCAAAAGACTGCCTGATTCTAAGCTGAACATGAACCCTAGGGCAACCCCCGAGGTATGCATTCATTTTTATTCACATATAAAAATGTGTATCTTATCAAAATAGAATTGGCATACATAAATTGTTTTTGCACAAAACCTTCTCCATGCCTCTCTCGTAAATAGGAAATAAGGAATGGGGAAAACACAAAAGGAGCTAAAGTCACCCCAAAACCAGGTAAGCTCAAGCATCTCTAGCACCGACACACGCCTCAAAAAGCTCAAATTCCTATAGCTAACAAGAAACAAAGAATGGGGCAACAACCCACCCCCAACCTCCCAATAAACCTTGATTCAACCTTTTTCAAACAATGAAAATTGGGGCAACTCCGCACCCTTTACCTCCCTTCCAAACTAGTTGATCCATTCAGAATGAACCAGCCAAATATGTTCAACCTCCCAGATACGAATTTTCTGAACGTTTTGCTTCCAAAAGTTTCCAATCCTGGGTCAAAATAAATTTCCTGTACATTTTGTCCAAGTTTCAAGTAAAAATTCATATTTTGCTACACAAAATGAATTTCTTACACATTTCGTCATTTTGTCCAAGTTTCAAGTCAAAACGAATTCTCTAAACATTTTGCTCCTCAAAAGATTTCAACTTGAGTCAAAATGAATTTTCTACACATTTTGTTCCAGATTCAAATCAAAACGAATTTTCTACACGTTTTGCTTTTCAAAATGAATTTTCTATACATTTTGTCCAAGTTTCAAATCAAATTCAAGGTTTTCTAAACTTTTCCGTTCAAAAGGTTTCAATTCAAATCAAATTCAAGGTTTTCTAAATTTTCCTTCAAAAAGTTTGTTTCAATTCACAATCTCAGTTTTTTAACTTTTTCTTCAAAATGTTTATTCAAATCAATCTTGGTTTTCTAACTTTTTCTTTCAAAAAGTTTGTTTTAAATCAATCTCAATTTTCTAACTTTTTCCTTCAAAAAGTTTGTTTAAAATCAAAATCTCGGTTTTCTACAACTTTTTCCTTTAAAAAGTTTAATTTCCAAGGTTTTAAAAACTTTTTCCTTCAAAAAGTTCACGTTCTAATCCAATCCCCGATTTCCTGGGCTTTCCCCTTCAAAAGCCTTGTTTGAAATCAAGTTCTAAGATTTTTAAAGCTTTTCCTTCAAAAAATTTGAATTCAATTCAAAACTCTAGTTTTCCAGGCTTTCCCCTTCATTAGGCCCATTTCAAATAAAGTTTTAAGGTTTCTAAAGCTTTTTCTCTCAAAAAGCTCAAGCTCAAATTCAAATTTTCATCTCAAAACATTTACAGGTTTTCCAAACTTTTTTCTTCAAAAAGTTTCAATTCCAGTTCATTTCGAAACCCTAGATCTCCCTAAAGAAGTGCCATTTCACTGGTTGGAATGTCGATTTAGGGTAACTAAATTCAAGTTCCAACAAGTTCAGTCCCTCCAATCGCCTCACGGTCAACATGGGACCCTTAATTTATCGATTTCTATCTTCGACAAAAAAAGATAGAAAAAGAGGGGCATTTGTAAGCACCTCGTTTTTGCCCACCCAGCAATCTCTGGTCCGACTTGACTCACATTCAAGCATCACACACATTCCGACCCAAATAAGCTTTCTCGACTCCAGTCCAGCCAATCAGTCACTTCTCGGGCCCATCAGGCCTAATCAAAGCCAAATGACCTCTAAGGCATTATCCAGTCCAATTTAACTTGGCACGTCTGCCATAAGACGATATGTCCAATCAAACTCAATTGGCACGCCTTTTAAGAAAATTGATCCCTCAAATACAGTAAGGCCATCTAATTCAGCACGCTCTTCAAGAAAGTATCTAAGTCCTCAGAGTTATAACTCCACCTCTTCTATAACTATCCCCGGACAGTCCGACATGTTCCAGTGCCATTCCAGTCAACTCCGGACCAATTTCAGTGATGCCTGGTCAAAATGACCATTTTACCCTGCCAATCACACCAGCTCTGGGTATCAAACTAGTAAACCCCTATGGCACTCCTACGAGTATCCCCACTCTCCAAACACCACCCAGTCCATCTTGAGACAATTCCGGTAAATCTCAGTTCAAATGATCATTTTACCCCTAGCAGGCCGATCATCCTTCTCAACCACACCGGTTCCAGGTATCAAATCGGTAGCCCTCGAGACATTCCCCCAAGTGTCCCCAACCTTCAAATCTCATTCAAACCAACTCCGGACCAGTTTCGGTAAATCCCTATCAAAATGATTGTTTTGCCCATGGTGGGCTGATCACCCTTTTCAATCACACCGGCTCTGGTATCAAACCGGTAATCCCTTGGGACACTCTTAATAGTGTTTCCAACCCGTCAAATGCCATTCCAGTCAGTAATTCTGATGTTTCTTGGTTCAAGTGGCTATTTTGCCCCAAGTAGGCTGGTCATCCTTTTTAACCATACCAGCTCTAGGTATCAAACCAAAAACTCTTGGGATACTCTCGAGTGCCCCTATATCTTTTTTAGCTAGGCCCCGTAGCCCAACAGCCTTCCAAATTGAACTAAAGCCACTTGTAGTGGAGCTAGGCCAAAAAATTGACGGGAGCCACTAGGAGTGGCACTCAAATCTTTGCCTTGTTGCCCAAGGTTGAATCAAATCCACAAAGATCACTTCCATATAAGGAGTGGCGCCAAGCCAAAAATTGGCTAGTGGCTCCAGGCCAAACTTTGACTAGGCGCCACTTCTAGTAGAGCCACCTACTCTAGTTTTGCCTATAATTACAATGCACCCCCCCCCCCCAAGGTATTCCAGGTCTAAAAAATTGTAAAGAAACTCTGCCAAGCTCTTAGCAACCCCCAAAATTCCATAAAACCCTAATCTCTCTAAGGGTTTGAGCCTCCCTAGCCCTATATACTCTAACCCTAGCCTCTAAGCTCCATTGAAGGTCACTTCCAGCCCCTTCAAAGCTCATGAAGGCCTCTCAAGACCAAGACAAAGTCTCCATAGAAGTTTGAAAAAGATTCAAAGACAAGGTAAGGTTCCTATTTGCATATTGTAATCCCTCACTCCTTTTTTTCTCCCTCCTAGTCCACTTGGACTATTATCTATTTTAATCTCCATCTTCTACTCCCTCTTCTTGCATGCTTGAAACAAGAGGACCTTGGGTCCATGCCTAGAGAAAGCCTTGGAGAGGTCACTGGTTGGGGACCTTCCTATAGTCTACCTAGTGATGGTGTGGTCTCAAGCCCTCTTCATTATATGTTAAAACCTCAAACATTGTATGTCCATGACCTTTTGCATTGTAATTGTCATGATCATGCATTGTTTATAATTATTTTGCTTTCAAACTCACAATTCTAGGGTAATTCTAACCATTTCATGGTTAGGGTTTCCTTAGGAAAGTGATATATTCAAAGTGGCCATCGTGGTCCATATTAGGGTTTCAAGTCCTAACTTGCTTTTAAAATCATAACCCTAAAATGATTCTAACATTTTCATGATTAGGATTTCTATTAAAAAAAAAAAAAAAGTGGTATATTTAAGGATGCCTCCAAGGGCCACAGTAGGGTTTCAAACCTTGAACACCTTTTTCAAAACCTAGTTTTTAAATCTCTTTAACTTGCACGTTCAAAGGTTTTTCAAAAAATTGGTCCAAGAGTTTTTGTCTTGAAGTCCCCAAAGTCCATTTCTTAGGAAACCCTAACTTTGTCCCCTAAACCCCATTATAGCCTTCATTACATCCAAGCTGTATCAAAATGGTTTTCAAAATTATTGGTGCATTATGTCTTTCAAAATTACATAACTCTCTTGAGTTGTCTTAAAAAATTGTCACATAAAATCATAAGTTTTTCGTGTAAAAGACTTCATATAAAATCATGGAAGATTTGCACATAAAATCATTGATTTCTCAAACCCTTCCATTGTGGAAAAACAAAATGAAATCCTTCAATTTTCGAAACAAAATCAAATCTTTCTATTTTGGAAATAAATTAAATTTTCTATTTTTGGAAACAAATCAAATCTTTCCATTTTGAAAACAAATCAAATCTTTCCATTTTGGAAACAAATCAAATCTTCTATTTTTGGAAGCAAATCAAATCTTTCATTTTTAAAAACAAAATCAAATCTTCTATTTGTGAAAACAAAATCAAATCTTTCCTTTTTAATTTCAAATAAAATCTTTCTTTTCTTTTTCACATAAACCCATAGATTTTTTAAACTTTCTTTTCAAGTGCATGCACCTAGCTTTCTCCCCAAGTCATCTCCAAACCCTAGGTTGCCTAAAACCTAGGAGGTCTAACCCTAGTGGCCTAACCCTAGGTCGAACTGACCCTAGTTGGTCAACTTGGGTCTACCTAACTTTAGTGGTCGAACCCTAGGTCAACCAAACCCTAGTAGGTCAACCTAACCCTACGTGGTCCAACCTTAGGTCAACCTAACTTAACCTTTGTTGGTCCAACCCTAGGTCAACCTAATCTTAGGTTAACTTAATCCTAATTTGCCCAACCAATGTTAGGTGGCTTCAAAACTTTAACTCTAGGATCTTTTTCTAAAACCCCACGCAAACCCAAAATGATTTTTTTTAAAACAAGTTTTTAAAAACCTTTTACTCCTTCGAGTTTCTAAAAGTCCTAATCTAGAAGTCTTTTCAAAATACTCGTCTACTCCACTTAGGAATGCTTTCAAAAGCTCTCTCAAGTTTGTCTTAAACCTTAAATGCCTAGACATTTACCACATTCAAAAACTATTTTCAAAATGATTTCAAAAGCTCACAACCTTAAGGTGATCGTAAACATCTTTATGGTTAGGGTTGCCGAAGGAAAAGAAATACATCAAATGAAACCAACCTGCTTCATTTCAGGGTTTTTAAACCCTAAACATTTTTCAAAACCTCTTTCCAAAAATTATTGTCACACATCACATTCTTGAAACAACCTAGGCCTCCTATCGTTAGGGTTATCCAAGATCGAGTGAGATATTCAAACAAGGAAAGTTTCTTGCTCATTTCGTAAAACATTTTCCAAAACTCGTAACTTTGAAGGAGTTTAGTTCCCATATTGCTAACCTATCAAAGGCAATGAAACATCAATATACCTTTCATAAGGTATATAAAAACTATTTTCAAAAATCTTTTCAAGATAAGTTCACAAGAGTTTTTTCAAGTCCAAGTCCCACTTTAAAATCCCTAATCAAGTTTTCAAAACTTTTAAAACTCTCTTGAGTTACCTTCAAAAACATTTCAAATCTCATTTCCAAAGCATTTCCAAAAACCTTCAAGTTCTATTTAAAAAACACTCCAACATCCCATTTCAAAATCAAAACTCTAAATTTCTTTTTCTTAAAACAAGACCATAATGTGCCTTCAAAACTTTCCAAAAGCCCCAAGTTTGCGAAACTATCAGTTGCCATTTGAAAGAAACTTGGGTTGGACCACATAGGGTTAGGTTGACCTACTAGGGTTTGGTTGACTAGGGTTGAACCACTAGGGTTTGGTTGACCTGGGGATGGACCACTAGGGTTAGGTTAACCCAAGCTTGACCAACTAGGGTTAGGTTGACCTAGGGTTGGGCCACTAGGGTTAGACCTCCTAGGTTTTAGGCAATCTAGGGTTTGGAGATGACTTGGGGAGAAAGCTAGGTGCATGCACTTGAAAAGAAAGTTTGGAAAATCTATGAGTTTATGTGAAAAAGGAAAGAAAGATTTGATTTGGAATTAAAAAGGAAAGATTTGATTTTGTTTTTAAAAATAGAAGATTTGATTTTGTTTCTAAAAATGAAAGATTTGATTTGCTTCCAAAAATAGAAGATTTGATTTGTTTCCAATATAAAAAGATTTGATTTGTTTTCAAAATAGAAGATTTGATTTGTTATCAAAATGGAAAGATTTGATTTCGTTACCAAAATGGAAGGATTTGATTTTGTTTCTAAAATGGGAAGGTTTGAGAAATCCATGATTTTATGTGCAAATCTTTCATGATTTTATGATAAGTCTTTTGCATGGAAAACATATAATTTTATATGACACTTTTTTAAGACAACTCAAGAGAGTTATGTAATTTTGAAAGACATGATGCACCAACAATTTTGAAAACCATTTTGATGCAGCTTGGATGCAATGAAGGCTAGAGTAGAGTTTAAGGGACAAAGTTAGAGTTTCCTAAGACATAGACTTTGGAGACTTTAAGACAGCAACTCTTGGACCAATTTTTGAAAAAACCTTTGAACATGCAATTTAAAGAGATTTAAAAATTAGGTTTTGAAAGAGGTGTTTAGGGTTTGAAACCCTAATGTGGCCCATGGAGGCATCCTTAAATATACCACTTTCTTAAAGAAATCCTAACCATGAAAATGCCAGAATCACTTTAGGGTTGTGATTTTAAAAGCAAGCTAGGGCTTGATACCCCAGTATGGACCATGATGGCCACTTTGAATATATCACTTTCTTAGGAAAACCCTAACCATGAAAAGGTTAGAATTACCCTAGGATTGTAAGTTTGAAAGCAAACTAATTGTAAACAATGCATGATCATGATAATTACAATGCAAAGGGTCGTGAACATACAAGGTTTAAGGTTTCACCATATAATCAAGAGGGCTCAAGACCACACCATCACAAGGTAGACTATAAGAAGGTCCCCAACCTATGACCTCCCCAAAGCGTTACCTAAGCATGGACCCAAGGTCCTCTTGTTTCAAGCATGCAAGAAAATGGGGTAGAAGATGGATATTAAAATAGAGAATAGTCCAAGTGAACTAGAAGGGAGAAGAGAAGGAGTGAGGGATTACAATATGTAAATAGGAACCTTACCTTGTCTTCGAATCTTCTCCAAACCCTAACTTTCCAAAGACCATAATGAGTCTTCAAAATCTAACCCCAAGTTTCTTTCAAATTCTTTTTCAAATGATATCATGCATCATTCATCCCAAAAGTGATGACAAAAATCCTTTTTGGAAATCTCTTTCAAGTAGATATAAACTGGACAATTAGGAACTGGAGATTCAAGTGAGTGAATATAGGGTGAATGGACATGTAAGCACCGCAAGGGTGGGATAGGATGATGATCTTAAGAATTCTTCCCTATACGTAACCAACCCCTGGATCACAAATTTCTATTTCAAAAACTAAAACTTGAGTCACATTTTCAAAAGGGCTTTAAATATTTTCAAAGGTTTCCAAACAACCTTATTTTCTAAAACAACTCGTAAGAGGATATTTCAAACCATTTTCAAAAACCTAAGTTTGATCCTTGGATTACGCTTAGTTTTAAGTGACCTAAGACATCTTTAACTATGTTAGGTGGCGATTCCAAATTTTTTTTCAAAAAGCTCTTAATCAAATCAATTTCAACTTCATACCCAGTTGCACTCGTCTTCTTAGGAGGATGAGTTCTAACAAACAGAGTATCGGGTTTCATTCAACTCAAGACCTAGACTCAGGGTGAAAACTAGGGCGCGACACATTCCATAAATGGCTTTCTAAACCTTCAGTTGATATTCCATAAGCCAATCCCCGTTGAACATTGACATTGCATCCATCGCTTCTTTTTCTAAACAGTAACTTACAAAGCCAAATATCAACTGGTTTTTACTACAGACTTTGTTTGGAATAGATACATTGACAACTTTGCCACTTTTCATGAAGATCTTAAACAGCCATATTGGATTCATATTCCTAGGCAGATTTTCAACAAAAATAGTGACATAACCCTTTTTCATAGATCCCCTTCTGTCGAGTCCTTGGGATTCCATGACTTCACCCAAGAGTATAATGAAACTGGTCTTGGGAAGATTTAGGAAAGAGAGTGATTGAAAGACAGATGAATGGGAAACAGAGGGTGAGAAAAGTAAAGCAGAGATGGAAGAAGGAATCAGCGAGGCATTCAATCAATCTTTATCCATAGACTTTTACCATTACCAGCGGTGAAGGTCAAGGTAGATTGAAGAACTTCGGTTACTGACTCTATTATAGGTCCTACCCTCAAACAACAAATATGTTACTTGCATCATACATAAATTATCACTACAATGATGTTGTTAGATAACAGACATTCATATTAAACCAAAACACCCATCATGATAGCTCTTAATTATAATAATGCCACTGCCACACATTCTAATGGAATTTTCTGTACAAATTTTCTAAAAAAAATAGCATTTTACTAGTGGTTAAAGGTGCTCATTTCTTTTACTCGTATACTTAGGCTCTTAGAAAATCCATAACATGATTGGGCACAGCATTGTGGTAATAATTTGATCTTTAATAATGTACATACACCTACATAATACAGGCCAGCATTAACGCCATTCTTCTAGCCAACTTTGTTTTCTTTCGTTTCACCAGGGATTATTATTGAAGTGGAGGGGAAAATATTTTCTTAATCTTCTCAAAGGTAACCTTTCCAAATCCCTCCGAAGTCAGACCTAACCCTAACTTATACCATAACCATGGGCCAATTTGTTTTCTCCCAAAGATCCAATCACAAAGGTCTTTTTTCTTTGGAAAAACAAATAAAAACAAAGATCAGAAAGGCCCTTTTTCTTGCAAGAAAAGAAAGACCACTAAATGCCCTTGTTTGTCATCTCCTTTAAGCAAAGTAAAGCACATTCACCTTTGCTTTGCTAGACCCTAAAAGCCTTCAATGATTGAATCTCTTTGAAGTCATCTTATTCAAAAGCTTGGGTGGTCAAAGATTCATTTCCCCAGCCAACTCCATATTATGAATCTTTCTGTTCAATCAATGGACTGGAAAATGGGCTTGCTTTAAAGGTTTTCCATGCAAGCCTTAGCTTATAGATACCCATGGTAATGGCGATGCTCAAAGAAAATGCGGGCACATAAATCAAGAAAATGCCGCTGCCTTTCCATGAAAAGTTCTTAAAAGCAACTAGAGAGTTCCTGGTCATTGTTCAATTATCGTACAAATTTGTAACTATTATAGAAACACATATACATACACAAACCCACACATACCATATACATAGGTGGGTGTATACATCTGTGTATACATCTGTTGTCTGGCAACTAATCTAAAGGGACTGGCATTTTAGTTATTTTGAGTTTATTGAGATGGATCCTCATCGTGTGCTAGTTAATTAAATGCTGCTTCATGGGCTACTGAGACTTTTAAATCAGTTTTTTTCATGTGGATAGTCCTATATAAATCCATTTGCAATCCAATTGAACCTCAAAAGTAGAGCTGCTACTCTGTCGGAAACCAAATTGAAACTATTCCAAACAAACTCACATTTCGAATGGCAAGAGGATCCAAATCCTGGTATTAGACATGGCTTTATCTAGGTTTTGGTGGAACCTAAAGTTCAAATGCAAACACTCCATTTGGTTTTGGTTGGTCATTTCACTATGTGTTGGTTTTGGGTTTATAACCTAATTGACCTCAAGTTGATTAAGGGGTTTTGTTTTGGTGAACTCACACTACAAGAATAATCAAGGAAAATAATATGTGAGACATGTATGATATATATATATGTATATGTACATATATGTGCATATGCACATATATATGAATGCATATTAAGTGTAGCTACTCCCTGATTTGATCTTAGCTTTCCAAAAGCAATGCTGCTTATATAGGAGAACATAAAATTGGATACGTATCATGAACTCCAGCTTCTTTTTTTTCCCTTCTTTGTAATTGTATGATGCAAGGGTCGTCAATGGGCCGGGCCGGGCCATGGGCGAAAAAAGAGGCCTAGCCCTGCACATGGGCGTGGGCCGAGCTTGGGCTTATGGGCCTAGGTCGGGTCTGGGCTTATAGGTCTTTACTTTTTTTTTTGCTTTTTTATACTACAGTAAAAGACTAAAAGTATCAAAGATAAGAAAGAAAACTTTATTTATAAAAATTAATGCGTACTTACATGAAATCATCCATAAATCTTCATTTTTTACATGTAAATATTGCAAACAATTGAAGTTAGGGAAAGGGACTGCATCACTATAGTATAAGTATATCTCAAATAGGTTGGCACATACACATCTGTTAATCATTTGCACAACTCTTTTAAACAAAAAAAAAAATAGTTACTAATTTCAAAAGATATCAAAAACTGACACATGAAATAAAATTATTTGTCACTATTCTTCATCAGGTGAACTATCCCTCAAAAAAAAAAAAAAATTACTAATTTCATAAGATATCAACGGGTCGGGCTGGGCCATGGGTTGGGCTTTTGGGCCAGCCCATAACCCACGGGTCACAAAATTAGACCCAAGCCTAGCCCATATTACCCCGAGCTTTGGCTCTCTGGCCATGGGCCGAGCCAAAGCCCATTGGACTGAGCCGGGCCATGGGCCCCGGGCTTGTTGATGACCCTTAGATGCGAGGTTATAATATTTTCTTTTTGAAATGCCTTTTTTTTCCCAGTCCTTTCTATGGTTTTTAATTAAAAGGTCCAGATCTACTTCAAAGGGCAGTACTTCACCAAAATAATAAAATAATCTGACATAAGACGCCCAACATATATAAAACACAACTCAAGACTGCTATACATATGAATGATCCGGCAATGATTTCCAGAATTATGTGACCAATGAATAAACTATTAAATAATTGATATGATTACGTTCTTTAAAGTTGATTCAAATGCATCTCAAACGGTAGCCAGTTCATTAATCTTACTGGTATCCACAAGTGAAACACAAACAAACTATATATATTATATGTCACAATCGAAATTTATTAGATTTAGCTAGTTATTATAAGGTCCAAGAGTATATCTCTGGGCCATAAGTAATAGTTACATACTTGAACTCTGTAATCTTGAATATCAACATATATATATATATATATATATAATGTGCTACTGTTGATCCATATGTCTGATCACTGTAGAAGAGTATGTGTGATGATGACTGTCGATTACTGACAGTTGATTTGTCTTTTGCTGTGATAGTAAAAAAGTTAAAATTACTAAGCACTTTTGTCTTTTTGTGCGAAAGAAGTCAAAATTACTGTAACACTTTTGTCTTTTATTAAAAAGTGGTATTGCGACCACCGAAAGTGAATTAATTTGCTACTGTCGGGACTGACGGCTTTTGGATTTTGTTTGGACTAGAGTGAAGATGTCATTGTTTTGTGCAAGGTCAAATGAGGAGACCTGAGAATCTTGCTCTAGATTTGTTGGGGATTCATCATCATCACTGTCAGAAAGGGATGATAGTGTCTCCATTAATTGTTAACGAAATTCCTTCTTAGTCTTAGCTGCTACTAATTTGAATAAAATGGCTCTTGTTAAGTAGAAACTGAGGATTAGCATCCACAGAAAATTGCTGGATAGGCTTAGAATAATTTATGAATAGTTTAGGGGTAACACTTTGTTTCCAATTGTTCCATCATTTAACTTGAAAGGTTCGAGCAAGGTAGAGAAAGAAGTCTTGAGAAATAATAGTATAATTCCATGAACAAATGCATGGAATCGAAAATTGAGCCATAAAAAATAAGATTATAAAAAATTTGGAGAAGAATCGATTGGGTTTGATATATGGATATTCACCGAGATGCAAGTGGAAGTCACATAGTTATCACCTCTTTCACCAAGCAAGCATCGAGCTTCAAGACAAAGTAAACTTTTGGTAGTTGCTTGAATGATTAACCCAATGAAAGTTTCTTTAATTAGCAGCCTGACCATTTTATGGGCTTAAATAAAGCCCTCAATGTTCTTCTTCCTCATTCATTGGACTATCAAATGAGTCATTGCAAATTAGCACTGACTGTTTTGGTTTGCCTTTATGAGTGATGAATTTGCCTTTTTGAGTGATGAATACGACACACCGTCACTGTTGTGTGGTGGCTTTTGTTTGATTGTCCATTGCGCCCATGCTAGAATCCTATTATCCATTCTTGTGCTTTGCTTTGAAACCTCGATTGAAGTAGGGTCAGACTTTGGTGGGGGAATTCAGATAACTAATTTTAATTTCTTAAATTCAAAAATTTTTTGGCTTGAAATTTTTTTTATACTGTGTTTGGAATCCGAATTTATTAAGAGAAAAGTAAAGAAAAAAAAAATGAAAGAAAAGAGAACAAAATAAAAGAATATTTTTATTCTCTTTTTTCTCATTTTCTTTTCATTTTCTTTTACATCATCAAACCATTGATCCCCATACAGTGTGCAGAATCTCAGTGCACAAATAGCATTCTATATTACTCGTTTCTACGAGAAATTATTTGGTGCTCCAGGAGCACCACATCAGCGTATCCACCTAGTGCTCCACACCAATCACAGCATGCCACCCGAGCATCCTGTAAGTGAAATTTGCCACATCGATTTAGTTCAATTAACACAGGCTTCTTCTTAACGGAGACCCAACCAACGTTAGCCTTATTAACTCCATTCACCTACTGTAGAAAATGTCAACCCCAGCCTCCAAAATAACATAAGCTCACATCAACATTTTTTTTCTCATCAACTTTTCCCGCGTTTCCATTTTCCCTCTCTTCTCTTTCTAGACAAAACTCTTTCCTCTCTCTCATCTCATCTATCAGTTGTGGAGAAGATTTAGGTATTTTATTGCTAATGCACAATTTGTTCCCTTCCTTTGAAACATAGTAGTTCTTGTGCAAAATTCTTTGGATAGATGCACTAAAGTAGATGGAGAGCCCATTTGGGTGTGGTTAATACAAGCCCCAATGATATAGTCATAAAAGCAAATGAAGAGATGCATGTCTTTGTTTTGTTGAAGAATAGAACATACATGACTCCTCTCCAACATGCTCTGATATGAGAAGCCCAACTCTACTTTTATAAAACCTCAATGGCAGCATATTTAAATAAAGGGAATGAGATTGCTCAAGCCTCAGCCACAGGTGCGTATGGTCATATATATTGAAAGCTCTTCCATTTGAATTCACTTTTTCTTTCTTTATAAAGAAATATTAGTTTTTTTTTAAGAAAAACCCTCAAACCAAAGTCTTGTTTATTTAGTTGTTGTTAGAGAAACTTCTCTTTAAAATAATTTCTCATAGAACTAATTAATGAAGCAAAAGTGAGAAGTCAAGAAAAATCAAAACAAAATATTTGCTGCATATCTGCAAGTTGTGTTATTAAAGTGGGTTATGAATTCATACCAAAATTTCACAAACCTGAATGAGGTGGTTTTATTTACTTGTTTGAGCAAATTATCCCATATTTGCTAGGCATTCAACTTGTTCGATTGATAAATAACTCAAGATTTTCAGCCTCTTAGCAAAACAGAGTAGTGAAAATATTACGGGGAAAAAGACCGAAATTTTGGATCTCAAGACATAAGTATATAGGAGTACATATAACCAGGTCACTATCCCTAGATTTGAGCAGTTCTTTTTTTTTTTTAAATTATTACTCTATCTTGATTTAATTTATTATTGGTATTAAAGTCATATTATGTTGATACTAAATTTAGTTCAAACTTAGTTTACGCTGATTGAATTTATTATTGATATTAAACTTTATGTCAATGAAATTGTTATTGATATTATAAATTTAAATGTTGACAAAGATGATGATAATGAGATATATGAGAGTGTTAATGTTGCACATTTTGGAGATGAAACAGATGAGTTAAAAGTTGAAATGGTGGTGCATAGTGAAAATGAGGCATTCAACTTATATAATAGATATGCTGTGAACAAAGGTTTTAGTATCAAAAAGCACAAACCTTTGTACAAAGGTAAAACAAATGTACTTTGAGGGCGCATTTATGTATTTTCAAAACAGGGAAAGACTAATTATGGCCTCCCTTTTGAGCACAAAAAGGCTAGAAGATTGGATACCTGGACTGAATGCAAAGCTACTGTGAAATTTGAAATACAAGATGATGACTCATGGGTAATTACAAAATTCATCTCTAAGCATAACTGCCCACTTTTGCCACCAGAATAACATCGTTTCATATGATCTAGGCACAAAATGATGGATACTAGTAAGGGTGTCATTAGCTCAATGATCGATGCTGGCATTAGACCTACAAAGGCATATGCTTATTTAGCAAAAGAGGTTGGTGGAGTTCAAAATATGGGATTTACAGAGCGTGACTATCATAATTTTTTACAATCCCAGAAAACAAACATGATTGGATCAGGTAATGCTCAAAGTCTTGTTAATTATTTCAAGACTAAATTAGTTGTCTCTTTGTTCTTTCACCATGAGCAATTTGATGATCAAGGTCTGTTGTCTAATGTTTTTTGGACTGATGGTGCCGACTATGATTTCTTTGGGGATGTGGTCATATTCGACACCACTTATCGCACAAATAAGTATAATATGATTTGTGTGCCTTTTGTTGATGTAAATAACCATTGGAAGCATATTTATTTTGGTTGTGCATTCTTGCAAGATGAGACCACTTCATTATTTGTGTGGTTGTTTGAAACATTTCTAGAGGCCATGGGGAACAATGCGCCAAAGACCATTTTTACTGATCAAGATCGGGTAATGGCAAATGCTATTGAGTTGGTGTTTCTGGGTTCATGCCATCGATTGTGTACATGGCATATTTCCAAAAATATAACTCAACATATTGGCCATCTTTATGCAAAACTAGGTTTCAAGGACAAGTTCAATTATCTTTTGAAATCTTGTGAATTAGAAAATGAGTTTAAATCTAAATGGAAGGAAATGGTAGATGGATCGGGGGTTTCAAGAAATAAATGGTTGAGAAAATTGTATGAACTACGTGATAAGTGGTCCCCAGCTTTTAATCGTGATACTTTCTTGGGCAATATTCGATCCACACAAAGAAGTGAGAGTACAAATAATGTTTTCCAACAAATTTCTTGTAAGACAATGACTCTTTTCCAATTTGTGCAACACAATGAAGATAGTGTAAATCGGATGCGTGAAATTGAGAATGAAGATGATTATATCAATGCTCGTGGAACACCTCAATTATTTGTGCGTGGTAATAGCCTTTTTAAGCATGCTACAAATGTCTACACACATAAAATTTTCAGAATGTTTGAAGATGAATTTTTACAATGTCATGTAGATTTGTTAACATATGTAGCATTGGGACCTTAAAAATGTACAAGGTATATGGACTGGAGGGTTCCCAAGAGCACATTGTCCACTTTGATCCATCTTATTTGACTATAATTTGTAGCTGTAAGAAGTTTGAATCCATGGGATTGTTATGCCATCATGCTTTATGTATTTTGAACTTAGTAGCTGAGACAAATAAAATTCCTGATCAATATATATTGAAAAGGTGGACAAAGGATGCTAGAAAAAATGTACACATAGAAGGATAAGCTCAACAAGCAAAATCTTTTGAAAAGTTTTCGAGACTTGTACGCTTAAATAACTTAATGCGTAGAGCATTCAGTATAATGAATGTGAGTTCAGAAACTATTGACAAGACTGGGGTTGCATATAAATATTTAGACCAAGCAGAGGATGAAGTCAATAGAATGGATTTAGCAATGAATATGGAGGTGATGTTAGTTGTTCAGACTATGACATGCCAATGTTGGATCTGCCCCGAATTGGCCAAAGGAGTTTCATATGGTAGAAAAAAGGGAACATTAAAGAAGCGAAAAAGGAAGACTTTGAAAGAAACATGCACTTCTCAAATTCGTCCAGTGGCCACAAACTTTATGTGGAATCAGGAATTCTCTTAATTATACAAATAATGAATTTATGTTAGTTCGTACATTCCATTTTATTAGATTATGGAAATTTTGTAACAAATTTTGATTTAGGCCTCCGGTTACTCCAACTTCCATTTGAAAATTTTCACACATTCCATGCCATATTTGAGTCAGGTAACATGTAGGCAAGTTCCTGTACTTCTAGTTGCAATCTAAATGCATATGTTTTCTGTAAATAATGAAGTGGATGTCATTTTTTATATCGCACTTGCAAGGCTCATCTAACAATCTTCATGAAAAGCTAGATCAATTTCACTCCACAAATCTTAGTCAAGAACCACAAGGTTAACAGTCACAATTGGTATGGCAGGAACAATTTGGATGCTTCCCTCTAATATGTAGACAATCACAATCGAACTTACCTAACAATAATGTTTGAACTGTAGGCTCATATTTTATGGTTTTTTTTTTAACTTTGTTGCAGCCAAAGATTTTGCTTCTGAAAGTTTGTTTGCTGCCTTATGAATTTGCTTATGTAGAAAAACATAGAGCTATGAACAGAGTAATTTTATTCAAAAATATTTCTTTTGGCAATACTAGTGCTATTGTAAAAATAATTCTTATTTAGCGACTTGATAGAGTGTACTTGAACTCATTAACACATTTAGAGGTTTAAACTGTGTTTTGAAGGTGGTTAAATCATTTTTCAACTTCTTTTATGCATTATCTAGTATGGTGTTTATGTCCTGTAGCTTTCTATATAACTCCTTTTAACTTTTCAATGCTACAGCATGAAAACTTTTATGAAGGAGTGTAAGGTGTGCTTCTGTTTTGTGTGTTGCTACTGTTCTTTTGAGATTCTCTTTTTTAGAAATAGCATTGTTGGTGGGGATGATGTCTTGCAATGTACTGATTTTTGGGGTGATGATGCTACTGTTATGTTTTTTGTTTCTTTCTCTAAAAGGTATGTTGCTATTATGTTGATTGAGCTAAAAGTTGGTATTATTAATGTGATGTGTGATGTATCTGGTTACCAATGCTGGCTATCAGGACTTTAAATGTAATTGTTCTTTGCTTATTTGGACTTTTTTTTTTTTTTTGTTCTAATAGATGGCTGTCATCATGTTGTTGACTCAAGTTGATTCCCATATTGATTTTAATGATAACTAAACCTTGTCTTATTCTACTAATGCATTTATTTAGTAAGCAAATTAATAAAGATTATTATTTAGACTTAAATGTTTCAATTTAAAGTCTAATACTTGTCAAAGTGGATGCATATCAAGCCAAGTCAAGCAATGCACTCTAAAAGTCATATAATGCACCAAACGAAGCAATGAAATTCCAACTTCAAACAAATGATTTGCATTCGAAGAGATTGAATGTGTTCAAAAGAAAATTTCATCAAGTGTGCATAGACGCAATGAAGTTGACTTGAATTCGAAGAGATTGAAGGAGTTCGAAAAGAGAATTTATCATAAGTGCAAAATCTCCAAAAGGAATTTAAGTAAAGGCATCATCTGGCATGTAAAGAGTCAACGAAGATGATATGTGTTCAAAAAAATTGAAGATGTTTAATAGTAGACTTCATCAAGCTTATAAAAGACTCATTGAAGTGATCTTAAAGAAGAAACAATGATTAGCAACAGAAAGAAAGAGCTCGGCAATGAGGCATCATGAATATGAAGCTCTACATGTGTAAGCACCCCATTTTTGATCGCTCGGCAGTCTACGCTCCGTCCAGACTTGTACTCAAATCAATATGGACGTATTCCAATTGAAACCGACTCTCTAAGTCTAAATCCTGTCTGTCCATCGCTTCGCAGGCCCGCCAGGCCCAAATAGAGACAAAATGACTAAAATGCCCTTAGGGGCATTGTTATCTCCAATTCCAACTCCAATCCCTCTCTCGAGACAGTTTATTCCTCGAGACGATCCCAAATTAGGCGCGTCTTTCCGAAGACGGTAAGTCCCCTTTCCAATCCCTCTCTCGAGACAGTTTATTTCTTGAGACGGTCCCAAATCAGGCACGTCTTTCCGAAGACAGTAAGTCCCCTTTCCAATCCTTCTCTCGAGACAGTTTATTCCTCGAGACGGTTCCAAATCAGGCACGTCTTTCCGAAGACGGTAAATTTCCTTTCCAATCCCTCTCTCGAGACAGTTTATTCCTCGAGACGGTCCCATATCAGGCACATCTTTCCGAAGACAGTAAGTCCCCTTTTCAATCCCTCTCTCGAGACAGTTTATTCCTCGAGACGGTCCCAAATTAGGCACGTCTTTCCGGAGACGATAAGACCCCTTTCCAATCCCTCTCTCGAGACAGTTTATTCCTCGAGATGGTCCGAGTAGCAGAAATACTCGCAAACATCACAACCGTCCGAGTAACGAAAATACTCGTAAGTAGGTCGATATAGGGAATTGCCAACAAACCCCTGTCTCACGACGACCGCCGTCAGAGCGGCGGAAACACTCAAAACCCAAGTCAACACCGATACCTGCTAGCCCACTTCAGTGAAAAAATGACCAAACTGCCCCTTGGGCCAATTCCGAGACTTTCCGGTTAAGATGACTGTAAGCACCCCATTTTTGACCGCTCAACAGTCTACACTCCGTCCAGACAAGTTCAAGTCATTATGGGCATATTCTAATTGAAACCAACTTTCTAAATCCAAATCCCGCCTGTCCATCACTTCACGGGCCCACCAGGCCCAAATAGAGGCAAAATGACCAAAATGCCCTTAGGGGCATCGTCCTTTCCTTTCTGACTCTAATCCCTCTCTCGAGACAGTTGATTCCTCGAAACGGTAAATCTATTCCAAATCAGGCACGTCTTTTCGAAGACGGTAAGACCTCTTTCCAATCCCTCTCTCAGGACAGTTTATTCCTCCAGACGGTTCCAACTCAAGTATGTCTTTTCGGAGACGGTAAGACCCCTTTCCAATCCGACTCTCGAGACAGTTTATTCCTCGAGACGGTTCCAACTCAGGCACGTCTTTTCGGAGACGGTAAGACCCCTTTCCAATCCCACTCTTGAGACAGTTTATTCCTCGAGACGATTCCAACCAGGCACTTCTTTTCGAAGACGGTAAGACCCCTTTCCAATCCCTCTCTCAGGACAGTTTATTCCTCGAGACGGTTCCCAATCAGGCAGCTCTTTTCAAAGACAGTAAGACCCTTTTCCAACCCCTCTCTTAAGACAGTTCATTCCTGGAAACGGTCTGAGTAGCGAAAATACTCGTAAATATCACAATCGTCCAAGTAGTGGAAATACTCACAAATAAGTCGATATAGAGAATTGCCAACAAACCCCTGTGTCACGACGACCGCCGTCAGAGTGGCGAAAACACTCAAAACCTAGGTTAACACCAGTGTCTGTTAGCCCACTTCGGTGAAACATGACCAAACTACCCTTTGGACATTTTTCAAGACTTTCCGGTCAAGATGACCATTTTGCCCCTAGGCATCCGAATGCCCTGGGAACCACACCGGCTCTGGGTATCAAACCGGTAACCCTCTGAGATTACTTTTTATAGTATTCTCAACCTTCCTTTACCTTTCCGGATCATTCCGAGTCAGTTCTGGCCCACCTGGTACAAAATGACAATTTTACCCCTGGTGGGCCGGTCTCCTTTTTCGACCACACCGGCTCTGGGTATCAAACCGGTAACCTTCTGAGACTGCTTTTTATAGTGTTCTCAACCTCCCTTTACCTTTCCGGATCATTCCGAGTCAGTTCCAGCAAACCCGGTGCGAAATGACCGTTTTGCTCTTAGTGGGCCGGTTACCTTTTCCGACCACACCGGCTCTGGGTATCAAACCGGCAACCTTTGGAAATATTCTAAACAATGTTTCTAGATCCCAAGTCTTCTTTCGGGACAATCCGAGTCTGTCCGGGCATTTTCCCTGTCCGATTGACCGTTTTGCCCCTAAAGGCCCGGTCAACCTTTCCGACCGATCTTATCCTCATTTCTCAAGTCAAATACCTCCGGGACACTATTCTAAGTGTTCCTGCTCTTTTCCGGCCTTTCGGATAATTCCTGACCACTTCAAATCATTCCCGGACTTTCCGGAGTCACTCCTAGTGAAGCTAGGCTAAAAATTGCATGGTAGTCACTAGTACAGGCGTCCAAATCTAGTCAAAGATACATTGCTTGCCGACCTTAATAGTTTCCTAATAGACTGGCGCCACTTCTAATGGCGCCAGCAAGAATTTTGGCCTGGCGCCAGTGTTGTCCAACCTCTATAAATACAAAACCTCCTCCAACGTGAAAAGGATCCATCAATTCAGTCTAAAAATCATATAATTTGATATACAGAGCTCGAACACTCCCAAAACCCTAGCCTCCTTTGGTTTTCCAAACCCTAGCCACCATACACTAAACCCTAGCCTCATATACACTCCTATACATCCCCATACACTCATAGCCTTCAACCCTCCTTCGAAGACTTGAAGAGTTGCAATCTGAAGTTTGAAGCTTGAAGACAACTCTTGACGATTGAAGACGAAGTTCAAGACGAAGACCGAAGAAAGCAAGGCGCGCAAAATAAATAAGATACAAGGTAGGTTCTCCATTTAAATTTTCGCACTTCCCCCCTCTCTCTTTACTCTCCAACCCACTTAGGTTTTCTCTATTTTAATCCCCCATCTCTTCCCCCCCCCCTTTCTTTGCATGCTTGAAACAAGGGGATTCCCGGTCCATGTGTAGGATTGGGCTATTAGAGAGTCACCGTGTCGGGGGCTTTCTTCTAGTCTAACCAGAGACCACGTGGGTCCGGCCCCCTTGATTATGTGGTGAAGCCTTAGCCTTGTATGTTCACGACCCCAAATTTGCATTATGCATATCATGATCTTGCATCTTCGAAAAATCATTTTCAAAAATCGTTTTCAAACTTGCTTTCAAAATTGCATCAAATCCCCTTTTTCAAAACATGTTTTCAAAATTGCAATCCTAGGGTGATTCTAGCCTTTCCATGGCTAGGATTGCTTTAGGAAAGTATTACATTTAAAGAGACCGGTATGGTCTATATTTTTAACTCCTTGTTTTCAAAACCACTTTCTTAAAGTGGTTCTAGCCTTTTTTATGGCTAGAATCGCTTTAGGAAAGTGAGACGTTTTTACACTTTCTAAAAACTCTCTTTTCAAAAATCTTTCTTCCTAAAAATCTCTTTTCCAACATACTTCCCTAAAACTCTTCTTTCCAAATTTGTTTTCAAAAACGCCCTCCAAAAATCTATTTTCCAAAACTTCTCTTTTTAAAACTCCTTTCCAAAATGCTCTCTTCAAGGTCTACTTTCCAAAAACGTTCCCTAGGTTTCTTTTTTAGAAAAACCTCTTCCTAAATTTCTTTCTTAAAAATCTCTTTCTAAAAAATTCCTCACTTGGATCTCTTTCCAAAAACTCTTTCTCCTTAAAATTCAATTTCTAAAAACATTCCCTAAATTCACTTTCCTAAAAACTCACTCCTTCCAAAAATCTTCCCTCTAGAAACTCGTCTCTAGGATTTCCTTCCAAAATCTTTGTTTCCAAAAAACACACTTTCCAAAAACTCTTTCCTTAGATCCCAAGTCAAGCCCTAGAACCCACAATTAGGAAACTTTAATTTTCTTTCTAAAAACATGATTTTCAATCTTGCCCCAAACCTAGGTCTCAAAAAACTCCTGTTTTCTACGTCAAAATTAGGTTTCCAAAAACCTCTTTTCTACGTCAAAACTATACACTTCCAAATCTAGGGTTTCTAGAAACTTCTTTTTCCTTGCCCAAATCCAATCTCCCCGTTTAGAAAACTAGATTCAATCCTCCATTTTTTTGAAACAAATCAAACCTTCTCTTTTAGAATCAAAATCCAATCCCTTCCTAATCCAAATCTTTTCTAATTCGATTCCTTCCTAAACTTCTCCTTTCCTAAATCTTAAGTTTCCAAAACTTGAACATAAAAACCTTTCCTAAATTTTAAAACTCAATTTTCAAATCTTCCCTAATTCAACCCTTTCCTAACTCTAAAACTTTCTAATCTTAAACTTTCCAAATTTCAAATCTTTCCAAATTCTAAGCTTTCTAAATTCAAAATTTTCTTAAGTTAAATCTTTCTAAATTCTAAATTTTCCTAAAACTTCAACTCTTTCCAAGTTCAAAACTTTCTAAACTCAAAACTTTCTTATTTTCAAAACTTCCTTGTTTTCTAAACTTTCCAATTTTCAAAACTTTCTTAATTCAAATACTTCCTAAATTGAAAACCTTCCTAATTCAAAAGTTTCCTAAGTGAGACCTTTCCTTTTTCAAAAACTTTCCTAAACCTAAAACTTTCCTAAGTTGAAACTTTATTAATTCAAAACTTTCCTAATTTCGAAACTTTCCTCATTCGAAAACTTTCCAAAAATAAAACTTTCCAAATTCGGAACTTTCCTAAATCGGACATTTCCTAATTCGAACCCTTCCTAAGTCCAATCCTTTCCTAAATCTTTCAAGTCTAATATTCAAGTCAATTCTTTTTCAAAATCTTTCCAAGTCAAATCCAATCCTTCTTTTCTAAGTTCCTAAGTCTAGGTTTCCTAAAACCAAGTCTTTCAAGATCAAATCTCTTCAAATCTTCCAATCAAAGTTCAATTTCTCAATCTTCCAATTCAACTCCTTTTTTCAAATCAAACATTCTATTTTCAATCGGACTCTTGTCTGAACTACGACTGACTTGATTCCTCCAAAAGGATACGTAGGCAACCTTCATAGGTGCGGTCATAACTTCTTTCAAATTTCAAATTCCACCACGTTTTCCAAATCTCAAATTCTACAATCTTTTCAAATCTCTAATCTATTTTCAAACTTCTAATTTCAAATTTTTTTTTCTAAATTTTCAAACTTTCCAATTTCAATTCCATCTCTTCAAATCTATTTTCAAATCAAATCAATTTCAAATCAATCTCTTTCCAAATCTATTTTTCAATTCTCTTTCCTTACACTTGCATATCATACATCATGTTAGTTTCTTTTCAAGCATTATTTTCCAAGGTGGATAGGATTGAACTATAGTTGGTTGAAGACTCTCATAGGCGAATCTAGGGTAGATTGACATGTAGGTACCGAAAGGGCGGGGTAGGGTGATGACTTAGTGCGTCTTCCCTACACGTAACCAACCTTCAAACTTAGGATCACTGTTTTCAATAGACCAAAACGGAGTTATTTTTCAAAAAGAGCTAAATGTTTTCCAAAGGTTGCCAAACAACCTGTTTTTCTTAAAAACCCTCTCTTGAGGTGGTATTTTCAAAAATCGTTTTCCAAAAACCCTAAGTATGGTCTCCGGATTATTCTTAGTTTTTAGGTAACCTAACTCACCTTAATCAAGTTAGGTGGTGACTCGAAATCTTTCTCAAAAGCCCTTTATTCAAATCTATTTTCAATTCAAACCTAGTCGCACTCATTCTTTTAGGAGGGTGAGTTCTAACGAGAGGGTACAACATTTTTCCCGCTTGTGTGAGTATTCCTTGAGTGCGAAAAATCTAAGCGCGACAATGACCATTTTGCCCCTAGGCATCCGAACGCCCTGGGAACCACACCGGCTCTAGGTATCAAACCGATAACCTTTTGAGACTGCTTTTTGTAGTTTTCTCAACCTCCCTTTACCTTTTTGGATCATTCCAAGTCAGTTCCGGCAAACCCGGTGCAAAATAACCGTTTTGCCCCTAGTGGGCCGGTCTCTTTTTCTGACCACACCGGCTCTGAGTATCAAACCGGCAACCTTTGGGAACGTTCTGAATAATGTTTCCAAATCTCGAGTCTTCTTCCAAGACAATCCGAGTCCATCCCGACAGCTTCCTGATCCGATTGACCGTTTTGCCCCTAACGGCCCGGTCAACCCTTCCGACACATCCTATCCTCATTTTTCAACTCAAAAACCTTCGGAACACTATTTTAAGTGTTCCTGCTCTTTTCTGACCTTCCGGGTCATTCTCGAGCTTTTTAAATCGTTCCCAGACTTTTCAGAGTCACTCCTAGTGAAGCCAGGCTAAAAATTGCATGGTAGTCACTAGTACAGGCGCCCAAATCTAGTCAAAGAAACGTTACTTGCCGATCTTAAACATTTCCTAAATGGCTGACGCCACTAGTAGTGGCGCCAAGCCAAAAAATGGCCTGGCACCACTCCTAATGGCGCCAGTGTAAAGTTTGGCCTGGCGCCACTGCAACAGGCGCCAATGTATTCCTCTCTCTATAAATACAGAGCCTCTTTCAGCGTGAAAGAGGTCCGCAAACTCAGTCTAAAAATCATATATTTCGATTTACAGAGCTCGTGCACTCCCTAAACCTTAGCTTTCTTAAGTTTTCCAAACCCTAGCCACCACACACTAAACCCTAGCCTTCTATACACTCATACACTTCCCCATACACTTATACACTAGCCTCCAACCCTCCTTTGAAGACTTGAAGAGCTGCAAACCGAAGCCTTGAAGATTAAAGACGAGCCCTCGAAGAGCAAGACTGAAGTGAAGTGAAGACCGAAGAAAGCAAGGCGCGCAAAATAAACAAGATACAAGGTAGGTTTTCTATTTAAATTTCTGCACTTCCCCCCTCTCTCTTCTCTCTCCTAACCCACTTAGGTTTTCTCTATTTTAATCCCCCATCTCTTTCCCCCCCCCTTTCTTTGCATGCTTGAAACAAGGGGACTCCCGGTCTATGTGCAGGATTAGACTATTGGAGGGTCACCGTGTCGGGGGCTTTCCTTTACGCTAACCGGAGATCACGTGGGTTCGGCCCCCTTGATTATGTAGTGAAGCCTTAACCTTGTATGTTCACGACCCCAAACTTGCATTGTGCATATCATGATATTGCATCTTCCAAAATTTGTTTTCAAACTCGTTTTTAAAATCATTTTCAAACTTGTTTCCAAAATTGCATCAAAATTTCTTTTTCAAAAACTTCTTTTCAAAATCACAATCCTAGGGTGATTCTAGCTTTTCCATGGCTAGGGTTGCTTTAGGAAAGTGTTACATTTAAAGTGACCAATATGACCCATATTTTCAAATCTTGTTGTTTTCAAAATCGCTTTCCTAAAGTGGTTCTAACTCTCTTATGGTTAGAATTGCTTTAGGAAAGTGAGATATTTTTACATCTTCTAAAAACTCTCTTTTCAAAAGTCTCTCTTTCTAAAAATCTCTTTTTCAACATACTTTCCTAAAACTTTTCTTTCCAAAGTTGTTTTCTAAAACTCTCTCCAAAACTCTATTTTTCAAAACTCTTTTTTTTCAACTCCTTTCCAAAACGCTCTCTCCCTAAAGTCCACTTTCCAAAAACGTTCCCTAGGTTTCCTTTCTAAAAACGGTCCCTAGGAAAAAAAATCTTTTCTAAAAACTCTCTCCAATAATCTCCTTCCAAAAGTCTTTCTAAAAAACTCTATTTCCAAAATCTTCCCTCTAGAAACTACTCTCTAGGATTTCCTTCTAAAATCTTCGTTTTCAAAAACGCACTTTCCAAAAATTATTTTTCTTGGAGCCCAAGTCAAGCCCTAAAACTCACAATTAGGAAACCATAAGTTTCTTTCCAAAAACATGATTTTCAAACTTGCCTTAAAACCTAGGTTTCCAAAACCTATTTTCTACGTTAAAACTATAGCCTTCCAAATTTAGGATTTCTGAAACTTCCCTTTCCAAATTCTTGCCCAAATCCAATCTTCCCTTTAGGAAACTAAGTTCAGTCCTCCGTTTTTTGAAACAAAATCAAACCTTTTCTTTTAGAAACAAAATCTAATCCCTTGCTTTAGGAAATAGGAATATTAACCCTTCCTAATCCAACTCTTTCCTAACTCAAATCCTTCCTAAACTTCTACTTTCCTAAATTTTAAGTTTCCAAAACTTGAACATAAAAATCTTTCCTAAATTTTAAAACTCAATTTCCAAATTCTTCCTAATTCAACCATTTCCTAATTCTACCTCTTTCCAAATCTTAACTTTTCAAATCTAAGCTTTCAAATTTTTCCTAAACTCAAACCTTTCCTAATTTCAAGATTTTCTAAAACTCAAACTCTTAAACTTTTTAAATTTCAAATCTTTCTAAAATTCTAAACTTTCTAAATTCAAAACTTTCTTAAGTTAAATCTTCCTAAACCCAAATCTTTCTAAATTCTAAATTTTTCTAAAACTTCAACTCTTTCCAATTTCAAAACTTTCTTATTTTCAAAACTTCCTTGTTCTCAAAACTTTCTTATTTTCAAAACTTGTTTTCTAAACTTTGCAATTTTCAAAACTTCCCTATTTCAAAAAAATTCCAAATTCAAAACTTTTCTAAGTTGAAACTTTCCTAATTCCAAAACATTCCTATTTCGAAAACTTTCCTTAAGCGGAACTTTCCAAATTGAAACTTTGTTAAAATGACACTTTCCTAATTTTAACCTTTCCTAATTCGAACATTTTCTAAATCCAATCTTTCCAAATCTTCCAAGTCCAACATTCGAGTCAAATCTTTCTAAATCTCAAGTCTTTCCTAAGTCTCATCTTTCCTAAGTCTAGGTTTCCTAAATCTCAATCTTTCCAAAACAAGTCCAAATCTTTCTTCCAAGTTCTATCTTTCCAAATCTAAGTCCAATCTTCTCAATTCCAAAAATTCTAATTTCCAATCTTCTACTCTAAATTCCAATTCAATCTCTTTTTCCAATCCAACCTTTTATCTTCTATCGGACTCTTGTCTGAACTACGACTGACCTGATTCCTCCAAAAGGATACGTAGGCAACCCTCATGGGTGCGGTCACAACTTCTTTCAAATTTCAACTCCTTTATATTTTCCAAATCTCAAATTCCACAATCTTTTCAAATCTCCAATCTATTTTTAAATTTCCAATTTCAAATTTCTATTTTCAATCTTCAATTTCAATTTCCAAAATCTTGTTTCCAAATTCAAACTTCCATCTCTTTCTTTTCAAATCAAATCAAATCAAATTCTTTTCAAATCTATTTCTAAATCAACTCTCTTCTATTGCACTTGCATATCATGCATCATGTTAGTTTCTTTTCAAACATTGTTTTTCAAAGTGGATAGGATTGAACAATAGTTAGTTAAAGACTCTCATAGGTGAATCTAGGGTAGATTGACATGTAGGTACCGAAAGGGCGGGGTAGGGTGATGGCTTAGTGCGTCTTCCCTACACGTAACCAACCGCCGAACCTAGATCACTGATTTCAAAGACCAAATGGAGTTATTTTTCAAAAAAGGGCTAAATGTTTTTCTAAAGGTTGCCAAACAACCTGTTTTCTTAAAAACCCTCTCTTGAGGTGATATTTTCAAAACCTTTTTCCAAAAACCCTAAGTGTAGTCTTCGGATTATGCTTAGTTTTTAGGTGATCTAACTCACCTTAATCAAGTTAGGTGGCAACTTCGAATATTTTCTAAAAGCCCTTTATTCAATTCAATTTTCAATTCAAACCTAGTTGCACTCATTCTTCTAAGAGGGTGAGTTCTAACGAGAGAGTACAGCATGTTTCCCACTTGTGTGTGTATTCCTCAAGTGTGAAAAATCTGGGCGCGACAACATGGATGAAAAACTCATTAGCAGCAGATGGAAAGAGCTCGGCACTGAGGAAGAAAACTTGGCATGAATGGAATGAAGTTCTGGCAGCTTGGCAAAGAAGAAAAGATGATTATCAAAAGATAAATTCAATCCAAATTAAATTGAGGACAACTTTGATGGATTGAAGATCTCAATCTATTATATTACCCCCAAAGAGAAGACTTCTTGAAGATCTTATAGTATCGTTGAAGCTGAATTTGATCAAAGGAAGGATGAATGAAGATTTCTGGATAATGTATCGACACATGAAAATGAATAGCCGACACATGAGGACAGAAGCAAAAAGTTTGAAGACCGCATAATCAAGTGTCAACACATGGAGTTGATGTGTTAATACATGGAGACAGTGGATAACATCTGGAAAATGCAGGCTGGATGAGTCAACATATGAAACCAAGTGTTGACATCTGAAGACTACTGGCTAGTTTTTCTAACGTTATAACGGATTGTACTTGCATTAAATGAACCCCTAATAACCACTAATGAACGAAATCAATACAGGAGTTTATATACAAGCTTCCAACTGCATTAATACATGAAGAGATACAAGAAAAACATCATCTACTGACTGATTAAGCTGAGAAATTCTGAAAATTTCTTTTGTCTTCATTTTGGCATTAAATGAGCTATTATTTTTCTATCCACTGTCAATAAAGAGTTTGTATTTCGGTTGTATAATTTTCATACACTTGTAAGTAAGAGTTTGAGAGTTCTCTTGTAAAAGAAAAACTCTTGTAAGTTAAAATGGATCTTGGACAAAACCACTTGGTAGCTGGAAGAACTTGAGAAGAAGTTCTTGTGTAAAAGTGAGCTGAGCACTTGGAAAATCAGCATCTACTTTGTAATTGGATATTGCATAGTGGAAGGAGATTTGAATGGGATCTTGGGGTGAGGACGTAGACCACAAGTTGTGGTTGAACCTTGGTAATTCTTGGTGTGATTTCTCTTGCTCTGTTTTTATTTCTTTGTTGATTACATTGTATTGCATATATCTTAATTCACTGTTCTATTGATTAAATTAGTTTTTAATTAATCTTAATCGTATTAATTTTTTTAAAAAAAATCCAATTCACCCTCCCTCTTGAATTGTCTTTTGGGCCAACAATTGGTATCAGAGCTTGTATTCCTATTTTAGGCTTAATGTCCTAGGAATAGATTCATGGCAACCAATTTTGGAAGCTCTCTTGGTGAGGGTCAATCCACAAATAGACCACCTATGTTTAACGGCACCAATTACAACTATTAGAATAATAGAATGAAAATCTATATTCAATCGGTAGATTATGAATCATGGAGACTTATAATAAATGGTCCCAAAACTCCTACAACAAGAGTAGAAAGAACTGATGTCCCTAAACCCGAATCCGAATGGGATAAGGATGATTTGAAAATGCTGCAAGCAAATGCCAAAGTCATGAATATTTTATATTGTGCACTTGATCCTAATGAATTCAATCGCATTTCTAATTGTGAATCAGCTAAAGAAATATGGGATAGACTAGAGGTTACACATGAATATACCAATCAAGTTAAGGAATCTAAGATCAATATTTTGGTACATAGTTATGAATTGTTTAAAATGAAACCTAATGAGTCTATCACCGAAATATTCACAAGATTCACCAATATTATTAATGGCTTGAAATATCTTGGAAAGATGTATCCTGACAATGAGTAGGTGAGAAAGATTCTAAGGTCACTGCCAATGCCTTGGGAAGCTAAGGTCACGGCAATTCAAGAAGCAAAGGACCTTAACACACTATCTCTTGAAGAACTCTTGGGCTCTCTCATGACTCATGAGCTCACTCAAAAGCAACATGCCCAAGTGGATGAAGAGAAGAAAAAAAGGTCAGTTACATTCAAGCCCAACAACTAAAATCATGAATCAGCAAGTGATGAGGATGAGGATGAAATTGCTCTCGTCACTCGAAAATTCAAAAGATTCATGAAGAGGAAATGGAAAGGTGGAAAAAAGCATGAAGCCAAAGGAGACTCTAGTAAAGAATCCACTATCATATGCTATAAATGCAAGAAGCCTAGTCATATAAAGGCTGAATGCCCACTGCTTAAAATGAAAGGAAAGAAATACCAAGGGAAGAAGATAATGGCAGCCACAACATGGAGTGATGATAAAGAATCGAGCTCCAAAGAAGAAGCCGAACCTCAAGAGGTGGCTAACCTCTGTCTCATGGCAAATGAGGAAGACAATGAGGTATCAGACTCTTTCCAATTTACTTTCAATGAATTACAAGATACATTTGATGATTTACTTTGTGAATTCAGAAAAATGATAATAAAAAATGGACTTCTTAAAAAGATGGTTTCTGCTCTTACTAAGAAAATTAAGGATTTACAAAAAGAAAATGAAGTTTTGAAAAATGAAGTTTGTGCTTTAAATGATAAGATTAAGAAAAACTCTTTTCCAAAGAATTCTTTAATGGAAAAACAAATTCTGCATGATAAAGTTAAAGATTTGGAAACAACTCTTTTTAGATGTATTAATGGAAAAGAAAATTTGGATGTAATCTTAGGAAAACAAAAGTATTCACTAGACAAAGTAGGACTTGGCTTTGATCCTTTTAAAAGAAGGAAATTTTTAAAAGGCAGATTTGTTGCTTCAGCTAGAAAACCACAAATTTCATGCTCTTATTACCATAAACTAGGACATATTGCTAGTAGATATTATGCATTACAAAAATTTATTGCTCCTAGAAATGCATGGGTCCCTAGAAGACCATTAAGGACTAACCTCCAAGGATCCAAGATGATTTGGGTACTTAAAGTCAAATGAACTTTTTATAGGTATGTTTTCAAACTAAATCCAAGAAAGACCATTGGTACTTGGATAGTGGATGCTTAAGGCATATGATGGGAGATGAAGCACAATTCACATCTCTCTCACCAAAAGATAGAGGTCTTGTCACATTTGGTGACAATAGCAAAAGGAAGATCATCGGAACAGGTAGTATTGGTAAGAATTCATCTACCTCTATCGAAAATATTTTACTTGTTAAAGGACTCAAACACAATCTTTTAAACATTAGTCAAATTTGTGACAAATGATGCAAGTTTGTGTTTGAATCCTCTAAATGTGATATAATTGATATCAATAGTAAAAAGACCATTCTCACTAGGCATACACAAGGCAACATATATATTTTCGATCTTAATGATTTATCTTCTTGCAAAGTTGAATGTCTTACCGCTATGAATAATGATAAAAGTTGGTTGTGGTATAGAAGACTTGGTCATATTAGCATAAGCGTTCTTTCAAAGGTTTCTAAAAATAATTTGGTCAAAGGACTTTCAAAGATAAAATTTAACAAAGATAGATTTTGTGATGCTTGTCAATTGGTTAAGCAAAACTCGAATTTCTTTCAAATCCATAAATATGGTCACTACTTCTAGACCACTACAACTATTATACGTGAACTTATTTGGACCAACTAGGACTTTAAGTCTTGGTGGGAAACAATATGCACTTGTTATCGTTGATGACTATTTTAGATTTACATGGACATTCCTTCTATCTCACGAGGATGAGACAATTGTTTTCTTCACAAAATTTTGTAGGAAGGTTCAAAATGAAAAAGGTTTTTCAATTACTTCTATTAGGACTGATCATGGAGGGGAATTTGATTGTACACCCTTTGAAATGTTTAGCAATAAAAATAGTTTTGATCATAACTTTTCAGCCCCTAGAACACCTCAACAAAATAGAGTTGTTGAAAGGAAAAATAGAGTTTTGGAAGAAATGGGTAGAACCATGCTTTGTGAAAACGGTTTGCCAAGGTATTTTTGGGCTGAAGCAGTTAACACAGCTTGTTATGTTTTAAATTGAATTTTATTTAGAAAATTTTTGAATAAGACTCTTTATGAGCTTTGGAAAGATAAGAAACCAAATGTCTCATACTTTAGAGCCTTTGGATGCAAGTGTTTTGTATTGAATAATAATAAAGACAACCTCGGCAAGTTTGATGCAAAATCTGACGAGGGTATATTTCTTGGATATTCAACACATAGCAAGGCTTATAGAATCTTTAATAAGAGAACTCTAGTGGTTGAAGAATCAATCCATGTCACTTTTGATGAATATAACTCTCTTTCAAAGAATGTTGTAAATGATGATGTAGATGAGGTAGAGCAAAACATGAAAAATCTAGATATTCAACCAAGCTTAAATGAAGAATCTCAAAAGGAAAAAGAAGTTCAAGAAGCCTCTGCAAGCCAACAAGAAATCAATGGAGGTCTACCTAAGGAATGAAAGTTTGTGCATAACCATTCTATGGAACAAATTCTAGGTGATCCTTCACAAGGAGTAAGAACTTGATCCTCTCTTAGAAATATACGTGATCATCTTGCATTTTTTTTTATCACAAATAGAACCTAAATGTTTTAATGATGCTGAAAATGATGAATTTTGAATTAATACTATGCAAGAGGAATTGAATCAATTTGAAAGGAATGAGGTGTGTCACCTTGTTCCTAGGCCTAATGATCATCCAGTCATTGGAACTAAATAGGTGTTTAGAAATAAAATGGATGAATCCGGAGTTGTAGTGAAAAACAAGGCAAGAGGAAGTTATTGATTTTGATGAAACATATGCTCTGGTAGCTAGATTAGAAGCCATCAGAATTTTGCTTGCATTTGCCTGTTTTAAAGATTTTAAACTATATCAAATGGATGTTAAAAGTGCTTTTCTAAATGATTTTATTACTGAAGAAATATATGTTGAGCAACCCCCCGGATTTGAAGATCCAAAGTTTCCTAACCATGTTTTCAAATTAACAAAAGTGTTATATGGTTTGAAGCAAGCCTCAAGGACTTGGTATGAAAGATTGAGCAAGTTTTTAATTGAAAAATGTTTTTCAAGAGGAAAAATAGATGCCACTCTTTTTATCAAAATAAAAAACAATGACATGCTCTTAGTACAAATATATGTAGATGATATTATATTTAGTGCTACTAATGAGTCGTTTTGCAAGGAATTTGCTAAATGTATGCAGGGAGAATTTGAGACAAGTATGATGAGCGAACTTAAGTACTTTCTCGGGCTTCAAATCAAGCAATTAGAGCAAGGCATCTTCATCAACCAAGCCAAGTACATCAATGACTTAATCAAGAAGTTTGGCATGAAAGATGCAAAATCTATAAGTACTCCAATGAGTACTACAACTAAATTGGATAGCGATAAGAAAGATAAATCAGTACATACTAAACTTTATAGAAGCATAATAGGCTCCTTATTATATCTAATTGCTAGTAAACCATATATAATGTTTAGTGTTTTCTTATGTGTTCGTTTTCAATCAAATCTTAAAAAATCTCATGTGATTGTTGTAAAAAGAACCTTTCGTTATCTTGAGCACACACCTAATATTGGATTATGGTATCCAAAGGATATATGTTTCAATTTGATTGCTTACACTGACGCTGATTATGAGGAGAGTAGAGTTAATAGGAAGAGCACAAGTGGCTCTTGCCAACTCCTAGGCAACATAATTGTGTCTTGGTATAACAAGAAATAAAATTTAATTGCTCTCTCCACAGCTGAGGCTGAATATGTAGTAGCTGGTAATTGTTGTGCTCAAGTATTGTGGATCAAACAACAATTAGTAGATTATGGTATTATATTTGATCATATTCCTATTAAGTGTGATAATACTAGTACTATAAACTTGACTAAAAATCTTATTTAACACTCTCGCACAAAGCACATTGAAATTAGATATCACTTTATACGAGATCATGTACAAAAAGGAAATATTGAACTTGACTTTATAAGTACAACTATGCAATTGGTTGATATCTTTACTAAACCATTAAGTGAAGATCGATTTTGCATGATAAGAAGAGAATTGGGGATGAGTGATCCTATATCTTAATACTTGTTAAATGTGAGTGAAATTCATGTTATTTATGTTTTAAATGTGATTGTTGTTTATGTGAATGCATTTCTTGAGTTCATAATCTATTGCATGATCATATTAAAACATATTTTTTCTCCAAATTTGAAAAAGCCATTCCCTACTTCAAATTTCTAAACAGTTTCCAGAGTTTTCAAAGTTCCCAAAAGTTTCGGTTAAATATCTCGAAAGTATCATGAACATTTGCCAAAAGTTTCTAGAGCGTTTCTCTAAAATTCAAAACAAATTTTGTACCCGTACTGAAAGTATGTTTTTGTGAAAACGTGTTTTGCACTTCTAAATAAGTTTTTCGGCAACTATGATTGGAACCACTACGGTACTTTTATAATTTTTACAGTACAAGTACCGTGAATCATAACTAATACTACTTTAAGTGGTAAGTAGGTCGGTTCTAGTTATAAGTAATTTTTTCACTTCAATTCTAGAAAATGGTGATTTTTCAAAACAGGCCAAAAAATAATAATCTATTACTGAGACTTATCTTACATATTACTACTAGGATTGACATACTTACCACTTACAGTTGATGGTTCTGATACCATGAAAACCTCTAATGTACCAAACAAGAGAAACTTTTAGTAGAGAAAATGTGAGCTCTTTAACACACAAAACAACTATGCATCGCCATGAACCACAAGGGTTGGTCAATCCCCCTTATACTCCTTTGTGGTTAGCTATTATTCATATAATGTCTAAAGTTTATATAGTTCATGTAGACGAGAGAGTAATCGACTGAAGGTTTACACACCCTATGAAAAACCAAAAATGATACATTGCTATGTACGTATTTAAAAGTCATTACTGCCTATGTAATAAAAATATAAATACTTGTGAATGCATGATAATTAAAGATTATGGGGTACTTGGATTGCTCCTTAAAAAAGTCATTAGTTTAAGTTAGTTTTAAATAGTTATTTTTTAAATAGTTTTTTCAAGCTTTAAATAATTATAAAAAGCCACTTTTTTAGCGAGTAGCGAAACACAATTTAAAAAGGTCATAATTTTAAGCCATAAACTACTAAAATATCCGCATCTAGACACCCCCTGAGCGATGCTATGTGAGTAAAATTTTTGAACAGAATTCTCATACAGAATGACTTGGTTGTTTGTAATCCTTTAATGTCAAATTAAAACACACCATTTAAGTTCACAATCTAAAAAATGCTACTACCACAAGCTTCTGTTGGAGCTTTCAATATGAAAATAGGACAAAAAAATAATTTTCCTTACACATTTGTCATGTAATTTTTTTTCTAATTTTCCTTTTATTTCAATTAAACATATAGATTGCTAACTTCCCATGCTCGTGCACTCCTTAAGAGGCAACAGTTTCATGACTAGCAAATTATTTTGTTTTTGCTTTTGTTTTTTTAGTTTTTGTTTATGTCAGAGGTGATTAGAGATTATATGTTTACTACTATTACTACATAACAAAAGTGAGGTGAGATATGGGGTGAGATGGAATTGATAATTTACCCTAATCACAATAAAAAAAATGAATAAAAGTGAATCAATGAAAATAAGTAAAAATGAGCCGATGCATTTTCCAAATAAACCCAAGTGGAGAAATATGTTGTTCTTAGGCTGACTAAAACTTCAAAATTAGTGTGATTTAATCGTAGGAAGTATATGATATTTATGTTGTTGTGAGTATAACACTATCATTACTGTAACTAGTTTTGTAAATATATGGATCGGCTTATTTGTAGGCTTTTTTAACTAGTTTTTCTTTTTGTCTTTGTTAGCTTTTTCAATCAACATTCAATTTTTTATTCTTAGGACAAATTCTTTTCTACATTTTGGTAAGAAAAAACTAGTTAAATAAGTTAACTTACAAAATGATCCATCAGTAATAGATGTAGCTAGGGCTATAAATAAGCCGAGTTAAGTAGTGAATTGTTCAAATTTTGTTTGAAAACTCTAATGAGCTTGAAAATGTGTTTAAATTTGATTTGTTTAATTTTCAAACCAATCTCAAATAAGCTCTAATCGAGCCAAACTCGACTATTTTGAATTTTTTAATATATATGCTTATAGTCGAGTTCAAGTTTAGTTTACAGACTTAATGAGTTTAAAATGTGTTCAAGTTTAACTTGGTTACATAACGAGTCAATCTTAAATGAATTTTTAATGAATTGAACGCAAGCTGAGTTCGAGCAATTTAGTTTGTTTTATAGCCCTAGTTGTAGTTGAACCAATACTCACGACCAACCATGGACATATTCTTGATCAACAAGAGAGATATTGTTTTATGGGCCAAATTTGAACAGCTTGGGTCAATATGATGAGAGAGATACAACTAGTAAGACTTGCCGAAGTAACCCTCAAACATTTAAGCCCATAGCTTGAAAAGCCTACTTAAACCCACTAGTTAAGTGATCATTTTAATTATCCTAAAGCCCATTAAAAATCCAAGTACTTAACACCCAATTCACAACGAGATGGATACACAATCACAAAATTTATGACCGTGCTGGTCCATATACAAAATACCAAGACGTTTGGCTTGATGCAAAGCTTCCAAAATAGCTTTGAGCTCTGTAGCAACATTTGAACAAATGCCAGCATAAATAGAAAAAAAATGCAAACAACATATGCCCAGAACAGTCCCTCAACAGGCCCCCAATCCCAGCATGGCCGGGGTTAGATTTGGCCGCCCCATCAACATTAAACTTGAGGAAACCTGGGGGAGGAGAAGCCCACCCAATTTTGGTTCTTATCATAGGAGACGTCTTGATTGAGGAAACCAAATCAGCATTAATAGCTTCACGGAAAGAAAGCCATCGCCAGACGGTGAATACGGTGAAATGCATGCCAATCGAGCTAGGATGGAGAGGAAGATGCTGGAAAAGCAGTTCATTCCGAAGCTTCCATAAGAACCAAAGAAAGATCGGAGCTATATATGACTTGGTCTTCCTTATTTTGCCGCATGCGAAGTAGCCGATAGCAAAATGAAGGAAGAGGTTCCGAATAATTTGTGCAATTACCAATGATCCTTCCACAAAGATATATTTGTGCCATTACCAACCTGCCATTTGACATGTGTATGGAGGGAAGAAATTTGTGACCGAATACTACACCAAGCCCAAGAGCCGCGTCGAGTTGTTGAAGGCGCAGCAGAGCTTGTGAGTCGAGTAGTCGCTAGCATTCCAAATAAAATGTCGAATATGAGTCTGGATATTATTTAAAAGCTGTGTTTGTAAGCTAGCATTGCATATTCTGCAATGGACTGAAATAAATTTAGCCAAGGTAACCGGACCAGCGTAGGACAAGCATTTAGAATACCAGACTTGGATCTTCTTGTGGATTTTGTCCATTAAAAACGAAAAAGTGTCCTTAGAAGCACGACCGTTCGAAAGCGGAAATCCCAAATAGAAGACTTTTAAGAGTAGAACTTTCCAAAAATAGGAGTTTTTAAAAACCAATTTACCCAAAATAAAGTTTCCCATAATTGAATTTTCAAAACAAAACCTTTCTAAAAGCCCCAAATAATTCATATTAGTTGTTGGCCAGCTGTACATGCGGGCAGCACCTCCCAAACCCATAATAATTCATATTCAAACCTCTATAATTACAAAGGTTGGGCAATTTTTTTATGATATACCCGTTGTGCAATATTAGTTGGCTTTGCTTTGTTTGTTTGTTTGTTTTTTTTTTTTCACTAGTTAGAAGTTCAAAGGGTCTGGTTACCACAACCTATTAGGGAAGGGGGGTGACTTGAACCCAGAATTATAGGGAAAGAATCAGGAATTGTTTTTAGGGGTGAACTAAAAATTATAAAAATTATAAAGACAATAATTTTACAAGTAAAAATATGTCACAAAATTTACTTTTTGCCCTACCAAGGTCTTTAGAAAATTTGCATCTGAAATAGTAAGGATATTAACGGACCTATGAATGAGAAATAACTTAACAATTTAGAAAAATTTACTAAAGCCAAATTTGGGACTTGAAAATGCTCAACATTAATTTACTATTGAAATATTAGTACTTTGGTGAATGCAATCACAAAAAACGGTATGTGATCTTTTAAAATTTTTTTTTTTCCTCAAAAGGGCGCTTAAAGCAATAAAGATACTAAATATAGAGGGTCATATGAATTATACAATAAAGAGAATTTAGCGAGGGTGATATTACTAAATATAGCATGTGTTTATCGACTTGATGTGAAACTCTCTTGGTTTCCAAAAATATTTAGCATAGCTAGTAAATACTCATACTATTTATGTATAATACCCGTTTGTATAAATGAAAAAAAAATTTTGTTTTCTGTCTAGTTATGAAATCTAATGAAAAATACATCTTTTTTATTTAGGTATTACACATTTTATGTATCATACTTTTGAAAAAAAACTTAATTAAAAATTAGGTATAATTTAATATAATTTTAACATATTATTAATTATACACATAAAACAATTATTGACATTTGTTTGTTGTGTTTGACTGGGAAGCGCAAGGTTGACTTGCGTGGGGCCCGTCTGGGAGTCCTGGTAGTCACAGAAGCCGACTCACTTGGTTCTCCTGGCTGTGGAAGGGCGAGAACCAAGAGGGCAGACAAGAGAGAGAGATTCACGAGCCAGCGACGACTCGTATAATAAATGTGATTAACTGTTGTTTTTTTCTATCATAAATGTGTTGAGACTATTTATAGTAAGGAGTGATTAGCACGTGCGGACACGTGGCGAGCCGTGACTAGGCAGGCCTGAGCTCCGCCATCATGACCTGGAGAGATCCTGTCAGCGGCCGCGGCGGGCAATTGGATGCCCGCTGCCACGTGGTCAGGCGCTTGTCCAACCACAGCTCGCCACATGTCTATTGCATTAAATGTGCGTCGGGTCAGCATTTAATGCTAAAGATACGGTATTTAAGTGGCTCTGAGGGTATATCTCTCTCTCTTAGCTGGTTGATGGGACTGGTCCCACGCGCGCTTGTAAAGCGCGCGGCTCAACAATCCCTTCGGTTCTAGCCTCCGTTCCACTGCCCGCGGGGAGGGGTCCCAAGCGAGAGTGAGTTAGCCAATTAGGGGCCTGGGCCCGTTAGATGTTGGGGCACAGAGCCTTGGATCGTGCTAGGCGCAGGGGCCTGTCAAGCGCAGGCGCTCGTTTTGGCCGGAGCCGTGCAAGCGCGGGGCCTGGCTTAAGAGGAGCTCTTGGAGCTTGCTTGAACGAGGCTTGGTGTTCGGGCGCCGACCCTGCCGTGGGGGCGAGGGTGAGGAGCAGTTTTGCCCAGCCGTGGTTTGACCACGGTTGACTTTGGGGTAGCCAGGGGGCTCACGTGGACTGCCAGGTGGGCAAAATGGGTACCACATGGCGCTCGTAGACTGGGTACCTACATTAGCCCCCTTGTACGTGTGCGGCCATTTAGACCAATGGGCATGCGCGTGCATAGCACGTAGCGGGAGACGAGATGCGACTGACGGTCGAAATGTCCAGCTGTGAAGGTCAACCCTGAGCTGCCACGTGTCTGAGATGTCATGTCTAACATTTAATGCGGACAACGGCTATTTATGATTTCTGACCGTTGCGAGCCGATGGACGCGACCGTTTGACGGTTAAAGGGCGCGACGATTGATGATGGTCATCATTGCGGGCGACTCTTCATTTTCAAGGCGCCAGTTGAGAGGTATAAAAGGGGTCCTTGGTTTCGATTCCCCACTTTCGGATGTCTAGTCTTTGTCTGCAGCGCTCGTGATTCCTTTCTTTCAAACATCCATTTTCAAGTTTCTCTGAACTTTGTGTGTGAAGAGGCTTTCCGAGCGCTTGTTAGTGAGTTTTTTTCTGCGCCGTGGTCCTTTATCTGTGTTGGAAATGGCTCGAGTTTCAACATCGGCGGCGAGTATACCCTGAGGCTTAGGGCCCAACGAGAGAAAGAGTTTGAAGAAGGGTGGCCGGGATGTCCCCGATGCCGAGTACTGGTGCCGAGCTCCTTATCTGGGGGGTAAGGATGAGTTGTGGATGAAGCTCCCCTACTTTGCCGCGGAAACGCCCGTGGCTAAAGCTCCCCTGTTTCTTGCGCGCGCAGAGGCTCGGGCCGAACACGAGACGTTCATCACGCCTGAGTCTTGCGCTCGTTTCATGGTGGAGCGGGGGGAATGCCCCTATGCCTTCCCCGCGTGGGACAGCTATTGCGCATCTGGGGAAGGACCAGAAATTTGGACCGAGGAAGTCCTGGACAGCGCCGAGTTTGTGGAGGTTCTGCAACGAGCCGGTATCCACGAGGCTGTGATGAGTACCTTTAGCCAGAACTTGAAACGAAGCACGTCGTGGTTAGACGTGTTGTTGTCGCGATGGAGTGTGAAGACCTATACGCTCGTGACGGTAGGCGGGGAGATTGGCCCGACCCTGGAGGATGTGAGCACATTGATGAAGCTTCCCATCGTAGGGGATACCGACCCTTGCACCTTCGAACTATCTTCCCGAGAACGGGAAATAGTAAAGGGTTTGAAAGCAACGCAAGCCGCGGCTACGCGGGCAGTGAGCGAGTTTGCGAAGGCTCCTCAAGGCAAAACATTGAAAAATACTTTCAAAGGGTAGACCATCTATTGGTACCGCGATTTGAGGGGGGTGTCTAAAAAGGCGGCCAAGTCTGGAGATTATACCAAGGACGAGCGCCGACGCGGTGTTGAAGGGGTTGGGCTACGCAGCCCGTTTCATTTGGCAGCATTTCTGACCGCGTGGCTATCACGCCACGTCTTTGAGGGGCCTCCATCTGATGGGGTCAACTACTCCCTCTATCCGATAGCGACCGCACTAGCGAGTGGGAGGCGGCTGGCGCTGGGGCCTTTGTTTTTGGGGACTATCTATTCGCACCTTGACCAGATGAAGACCAACGCGGTGAGGTCGATGGGGCGCTATGACGTGTGCAGCTATGTGTGCACCAACTTCCTTCAAATGTTCCTCTTTGAGAGGTTCGAGAGTGTCGCGCCTATTACACGCTTAGTTGAAAATGACGAGGCTGGAGATGGGGCAGAAGAGGATGTATACTGTCGCACGCTGAGGTGGGCCGCCGTAGTGCCGCGCGGTAGCCTAAAGGGGGTGATTGATGAGCCGGCCGAATTTAAAGCGCGCCCCTATGTGGAGTCCTTGCCCGGTGTGGCAGACTTCGATAAGTACCAGGATGATGATTGGGAGGTGTTGGTGAGGGAGGACGAGGAGTTCACTGAAGCTATGGCGGAGAACGTGCTCTGGGCTGTCCCTAGGGGCCTCCCGTGCCTGACGGCTGCCGCGACCTTTGACATCATGTCTTACAATCTGCACCGCGTGGCACGGCAACTAGGGTATGATCAAGGTGCTCCGGATTTTGTGGCCGCGCCTAGCTTAGCGCGCGATTCAATGGCGCGCTTCGTAATGGTTGATGTGAAGGCTAGGATGAAGACCTTTAACGGGATGAAGGTATGTAGCTGTGAGCGCGAGGGACGAGGCACGCGTGCTTGGAGGGTATATTGGGAGAAGAATTTAGATGTGTTTGCCAAGTACACCCTTGTGGAGCCCTCCACCTCGGCGTTGGAGGATGTGGTCCAGGAAGAGCGGGGGTTATGTACACCGTGCAAAGGTCGCACCCTAGCGAATTGGGGGGATCTCAGCGAGCGGGCTCGTCGCTTAAAGATCATAGTGGTCGAGCCCCGCCGTAGGGATAAGCGGTTCGAGCTAGAGGTGGTGGACGGGGTGGTGATACTACCCAAGGTATTGTACACAGCAGGCGCAAAAACAGTGAAGCTGGTGAGCAGCGGCGGCCCTGAATCATCAACTTCCAAGGTTGCCCCGAAGCGCAAGTTAAGTTGGTATTATATATATATAGCCCACTGTTATTATTGGAATTGTCCATCCATGAGTACAAGTGTTGACTTTTCGCAGGCCCCGGGGGTGGTGATTCAGGAGCAGACGAGCCTTAATGGGGAAAAGCTGGCCCCGCAGCAGAAGAGACCGAGGGAGCAAAGTAGCGGCTGCGCGGGGGAGGTGGCCAAGCAGTATAAGCCCCCGCGAGGGCAAACGAGAGGCAGCGTGGGGGAGTCGGCCTTGCGGGACAAACGACAAAAGGTAAGCTGGCAGAACTGAGGGTACATGGCATGGGGAATGACGAAATTCTGATAAACTGTCTGTTGTGTTGTAGGCTGCTGAAGTCACTACTGCAGGAAATGATGAGCCGGTGGACGGGGTAGGGCTGCCCGTTCCCACAGACATGCTAGGCGAGCTGGGGGATTTATTAAGTGATGAGGCCGGCGCCACGGAGGCTATAAGCACTAGTTTGGGATCTGTAGAATTGCCTGCCGTGCCTGCAAGGGGCGGAAAGAGCATGAGACGGTTGAGGAAGGCGCTCGCTAGCAGGGGGGAAAAGCGAGGGTCCAAAGCTTCCGCGGGCCCTAGTGGCGGGGGGGCTGGTGCCCAGGAGACGTGGGACAGATCCGCGGGGCGCGGCGTGTCAGTGGAGGGGCTGATGTCATTAAGAGATGAGGAAGAGATGCCCGGAACGCCGCCAATACGTGCTGCCAACACCGAGCCCGAGGTCCCCCCGGTGGCAGAGAGTGAAACTGGCGCACATTTTTCTCAGGTGAATGAACCGCGCGCGGGGCCGGTAGATGCGTACGAGGTGAATATTGCCCACGTGGTGATAGACCTGGTGGGAGAGCCAGGTGAAGAGCCCGGAGTTGAGCCGGTGGGGCAAGAGCGTGGGGACCATGGGGCTGAGGGGGGAGCTCCGGAGCCTGTGAGAAATGAACTTGCTGCTGAGGCTGCCAGTCCTGCCCCCGTGCTGTTGTTAGGCTGGTATGAGGAGGCTCCACAATCGGCGAGTGCAGCAGTGGAACAAAGGGATGGGGATGTAACCCCCCCGCTGGTTGTACGGGAGATCGAAGTAGACACTCGAACCCCGAGGTCGGGGCGGGGGGTGCTGAAACCCGGGTTTGGGAATGTGAGGGTCACCGCGGTGGATGAGGCGGAGGGTAGCTTTAGGGGTTCCAGCGCTTTCGGGGACGTGGAGGAGGATGAGGCCGGGCAGGGCGAGGTCGAGTCGCATAGGGAAACCCCTGAAGCCCGAGACATTGATGAGACCGCCGGCGCGGGTAAGAGGCATGTAGTACAGGAGGCCAGCGGAGTTATGAGGATTACGACCCGCGCTGCTGAAGAGGGGGAGGTGGACACCAACTTAAGGGACATGGAGCGAATGAAATTTGATATGTCTTGGCTTGAAGAGCGGCTAGAGCGCGCCAGCGAGATGACGGTGGCTGGCGGGAGGGTGGTGGGTTTGGGCAACCAACTGGTAGAGCTGGATCAGGAGATGGCAGAGCAAAAGGGTGAGATCCAGAGGCAGCAAGCACAACTCGACAAGTTGGAGCGAACCAGGGAAGCCGCGGCGCGAGACAAGGCCGAGCTAGAACGCCGGTGGGGGATACTAGCGGAAGGGCTAGGTAGCATGAGCCTTTTCGGGAGCTTGTAAGTTGGGGGGGGGGGGCAAGGGAAAATTTTGTTGGTTTAGTTTTCTAAGGGTTTATCGTCACACATTGGGCGGGCTTTGTAATTACAAACAGAAGTTAATAAAAATGCTAGTTGTGTTTTTGGAAAAAGAAAAGACTCTTTAGTGTGCTCCTTTTTTTTTTTTTTTTTGGGAACTAAGGCCTGGAGACTAACCGTGGCAGGGTGTTGTCTTGTCAAGATTCGTCGAGCCTTGCGCCTGGAGACGGACCGTGGCAAGGTGTTGTCTTGTCAAGGTCCGTCGAGTCTTGCACCTGGAGACGGACCGTGGCAGGGTGTTGTCTTATCAAGGTCCGTCGAGTCTTGTCTGTGCGCAGGGCTAGGGGGAAGGGGAGTCAGGCATATCTGCGAAAGGGAGATTCGGGAGACTTGGGAGTCCGGTCAAGTCTTGGTGTGTAAGCCAACTCAGGGTATAAATAGGGTGGGAGGTTGGGTGGTGTCCAGTGGGGGTTTTTTTGTTTTGTGTTGTAGTTGATTGGTTCTTGGTGGTTTGATGAGAGTCGATCATAAAGGATTTGAACCAAGTGCTCCGACTCAAGGTGGGGATGGGTGGCATAGGAAAGAACCAAGTGCTCATGCAGCACGCATAACCAAGATCGCTCGCACCGTTACCGACGCGCCAGTGCTTGGCAAGGGGCGGTGGCTACGGAGGTGGCGGATGCTGACTGGAGGTACGGGAGGTTCGGCCGGTGCGCGCTCCCAATGCGATGCTTGTGGCATGAGATTTGATGGTGGGCGTGCTCGGGGGGCGCCCGCTGGGTGTGGGTGGTCTAGGAAAAATTTTGATGTTGGGGTCTGCCATGTAAAGGGGGCGGTGAGGTCCCGAGGGGCTGCAACTTTCTCCTTTCTGGTGAGGTTTGACCCCTGTGTTGGAAGGGAACGTTGGGTAACTCAGAAGCTAGGGGCGCCTGGACAACTAGAGATTTCTGGGGTGAAGGTTTCCTCCGAGTGTGACGTGCACGAATCCATCCTACGGGACGCTTGGGTGGGAGCAGTTTGGCCGGGGGAGTCACTAGGGCATCTTCAAAGGAGACTCTGTGCGGGTCACGCCCAGATCTGACAGTGATTCAGGTGCAAGCTGTACACTCGGGGGAGAGGGCGGCCTGGAGCTGTTTATTTGGCATCTAGGGCGTAGGCGCTTCACTCCTTCCCAGGATATTTGGAATGAGAGGTGTCGGGAATGAGGGGTCGCTCGATGTTCGGGCGCGTGACCCTGGGCTACGTGTAACGGGGCCTCTCCACCTTCCTAAGGAACCCTTGGCATGAGGGCCCGCTGCGTTTGAGGACCTAGCATATGGATTTTGCCGTTTGTAGCGAGCTCGACAGAGCTAAATTGTAATAGTGATGTAATGTAAAGTGCTATTTTGTAATAAAAGCTAATGGTTCGAGTACCAAAACAAATTCTTGTTGTTCTTTCTTGGTTACATGTACAAATTGTTGTTCTTTCTTGGTTACATGTGCAAAATGTTAGTCACATTGTGAAGGCTAAACTCGCAGCCCCTCCCACTACTTACAATAAAGATGGCAAAATGAAACTGTCAAAGCCAAGTGTCACGGATAGTAGACTTTGAGCCACTTGGCGTTAATGGGCGACAGGGCTGCGGTGGAGCCGGGTCTAGCAATCCGGTAATACCCGCTGTCGTGAGCTTCTCGGATTTCAAAAGGACCTTCCTACTTGGGAGCGAATTTGGTGGTGGAGGTTCCCCTCATGATTTGGGGTGTGGCTCGCAGGACCAAATCTCCTTGCTGGAACTGTCGTGGACGTACGAGTGCCTCATATGCTCGCGCGAGGCGTTATTGGTAAGTGCGGTGGTTAGCCTGGGCCTTGTCGCGATGTTCGTCCAGGGACTCGAGCTGCGGGGGTCGGTGATGATGGAGCATTCTGCTGGCGAGAGCAATTCGAGCTGATGGAATGGCGATTTCGACCGGGAGGACGGCCTCGGCACCATAGACCAACGAGAAGGGTGTCATTTGGGTGGAGCGCCGTTTGGAGGTTCGCTACGCCCAGAGCGCCATTGGCAGGGCATCGGCCCACTGGGTTTGGTGGTCTTCCAGCGTTCGACTGAGGATTCTGATGAGGTTTTTGTTCATTGCTTCGGCTTGACCGTTTCCTTTTGGGTAGTAAGGTGTTGACTTGTGATGAGTGATGTCGTTTGACGCCAAGAGTCGCCCCACATTGCGGTTAACGAAGGGGTCCCATTATCCGATAGAATGACCTTAGGAAGCCCGAAACAGCAAATGATGTATTCCCGGATGAAATTAGAGACCGCGGGTCCTGTGGCGCGCTTGAGGGGGATGGCTTCAACCCACTTGGTGTAAAGCTCGGTGGTAGCAAGGATCCATATGTAGCCGCGAGAAGGCGGGGTAATGAGGCCAATGAGGTCCATCGCCCAAGTGTGGAAAGGCCATGGGGTACCCAGTGCGCGGAGGTCGACTGCTAGCGCATGAATAAGGTTGCCGTGGCGTTGGCAGTTTTGGCAGTGGCGGGCGTGAGCAATGGCGTCAGCTTCCATAGTGGGCTAGTAGTATCTGAGGTGTATCAGGTGGTTGAAAAGCTTGTGGCCGCCCTGGTGTTCATCTTTGTGTGCCAGGTAGAGGAGCAGGGGTATTTCGGCGTTGGGGATACAACGGAGGGCAGCACCCGCGTACCCGTGTCTGAATAATTGCCCTTAGTGAAGAAAGAAACGATTGGCCTGCTTTCGGATGAGTGAGGCGTCCATACGGTGTGTAGGTAATGATCCTTCTTGGAGAAAGTCGATATAAGGTTGGCGCCAGTCCGCGGGGGTGTCTGTGAAATGACATTCGGCACGAGAGGGGAAGACTTGACATTTAATGCACTGATTTTGGAGGGATGTGGCCTCTTGGATCATGGTAGGCCAATAGTACCCCTGCCTCTGGAGGCGCCGATAAAGGCTGGTGTCGTCAGTTCCGCAAGAGCGCTCATGGATTTGATGGAGCCGAAGTTTGGCCTCGTGGGAGTCGATGCATCGAGCAAGGCAGCCTCTAGGGGCGCGGTGGTAGAGGGTACCCTGGTAGATAATAAAGTGCTTGAGCTCTTGCAGCAGGAGCGACCGTTGCTTCGCGACCAGTGTCGTCCAAATAGGGGCGCGCCAATCGCCCATCTGTGGTTCTTCTGGCAAGAGTTCAGTTATCGAGCAGGGGAGTGAGCGCTTAAAAACTTTGATCGTTGTGGGAACATCGCCCACCTCAACCTTGTAGCCCAAGGTGGCTAGAGCGTCAAGGTAGCGGTTGTGAGACCGTGGGGCGTGTTCAAGGCGGATGGCCACGAACTTGTCCATAAGGCGTTGGTAAATGGTTCGGTAGAAGGCCAAGGCTGGTTCCTTGATGGCGAATTCTCTTGCGGTTTGCTTAATGACAAGGTTAGAATCTCCACGAATGCACAGGTGAGTGACTGCGAGGCTGGAGGCTGCCAGGAGGCCTAGGATCAAGGCTTCGTATTCGGCCTCGTTGTTCGAGCATGGGAAGGCCAATTTGTAAGAGAGGTTGATTGCAGCGCCCTGTGGAGGCAAAGGACAATGCCTGCGCCCCCGTTCCCGGCAGCGGAGGAACCGTCGAATGTAAGGGTCCATTCTTGTTCATCGATGGCTACGGTGGCTTGGAAGTCATCGCCGGGGAGCTCTTCGGAAGGGGGTTCGTACGTACCACTGGGAAAGTGGGCCAACAAGTCAGCAAGGGCCTGGCTCTTGACCGAAGTTGGGGTTTTACAGGTGATGTCATATTCGGCCAAGGATAAAAGCCAGCGGGCTGCTCGACCAGCGAGGGCTAGGCGCGAGAATAGGAATCGGAGGGGGTCACACTTGGTGATGAGGTGGATGGGGAAGGCCAAGAGGTAGTGTTGGAGCTTTTTAGCGGCAAAGACGAGGGCTAGACAATGGCGCTCGATTGGGGTGTATCGCGTTTCGGCTCCTTGGATTACACGGCTAATGTAGTAAACGAGCCGTTCAATTCCTTCGACTTCTTGTGCCAGCAAGGCGCCTATGGACCTAGGGGTTGAGGTAAGGTACAGTAAGAGGGGTTTGCCCTGTTGGGGGGGGGGGGGGGGGGGGGTCATGGTGAGTGGGGAGAGTAGAGTGTCCTTGAGGGCTTGGAAGGCAGTTTGATGCGCGGGTAGCCATGCAAAGGGGGCGTCCTTTTTTAAGAGGGGGCTGAAGGGTTGGGTTATCTCGGCCATGGCAGGAATGAAATGCCGGAGGTAGGATGCTCGGCCAATAAACGTTCGTAATTCGTCTTGGTTGGTGGGGCACGGCATATTGCGGATTGCAATAAGTTTGGTGGGATCGGGATCGATGCCGTGCCGGTGGACTATGCAACCAAGGAATTTTCCCGCGGTGACGCCAAAGGCGCATTTTAGGGGGTTCATGCGAAGATGGTATTTGTGGCATCGTTCGAAAACACGCCGGAGGTCTTTCAAGTGGGACGTTTCGTCTTTGGATTTGACTACCAGGTCGTCAATATAGTATTCTATTGCCTTATGGAACATATCGTGGAATATTGCGGTCATGGCGCGCTAGTAGGTGGCTCCCGCGTTTTTTAGGCCAAACGGCATGACCGTGTAGAAAAAGTTGCCGACGGGAGTTCAGAAAGCTGTTTTTGGGCCGTCTTCGAGTGTCATCTTGATCTGATTGTATCCACTGAACCCGTCCATGAAGGAGAACATGTGATGGCCCGCGGTGGCGTCAATAAGGGTGTCGATGCTGGGTAATGGGAATTCGTCCTTGGGGCAGGCTCTGTTGAGATCGCGAAAATCGAGGCAGACTCGAATTTGGCCATTCTTTTTTATGACTGGCATGATGCTGGAGAGCCAGGTGGGGTGTTGAATGGGTTTGATGAACCCGGCGTCCAGGAGTTTGGTTATCTCATCCTTAATTTGGAGCTCAACCTCGGGTTTGCAGAAATGAACCCCCTGCTTGACTGGGCGCGCGGCTGGTAGGATGTTGAGGCGGTGCATCGTCACCGCAGTGTCGAGTCCAGGCATTTTGCTGTAGTTCCATGCGAACACGTCGAGGTGGCATTTGATCAGGTCTAGGAGGGTTGTGTGCTGGGGTGGAGGCAGATCTGTACAGATGAAGATCGGTCGCGCTGGTTCAGATGGGGATGCCAGGTTGACTTCTTCAAGTTCTTGTTTCTAAGGACGAGGCTCATCTTGGAAACATTCGGGGGCAGGGACAACCTGCTGGAGCTGGGGGTTGGGATCTGCCGCGAGGACGAGGGGTTTTGCCGTGGTGCAGGCTTCCTTCGTCTTGGTTTTCGATGCTTTTTGGGTGGGAAATGAAATGGGGACAAAACGTAGCATTCTGCAGAAAGTGGGAAGCAGTCCTTTTGGGGGTGGGGCGCGCTCAGGGTGGGGCCAGTGAGAGTGTGAGCTGGCCCCGCACACCGTCATAAACGGTAGACCATTTTGTCGTCGGCTCGTCGGAACTTAGTGATGATAGGAGCAGTTTCGTGCAGGGGTGAAGGTCGAGCTTTTCCTGAATGGCTTCCCGTGGATAAGGCCTTACGGCCTCGCTTCTGAGGCTTTGGGGAGTGTTGGGGGTCATTGTTGAGATCGGACCAGCGAGGTAGACGGGTGCTGTACAGCGGTGCGGGTATCAGACTCGTCCAACTCATCGTAAAGCGTGGCTTCAGCCATGTGGGCTTCTGCAGCTCGGAACGGGCGCAGGGATGCAGGGACGGTGATAACCTCGTTGTTTCAAATTGCCTTCATGCATTGGTGGTAGGTGGAGGGGATGGCCCCGTACCGGTGGAGCCAAGTTCGACTGAGCAGCACGTGGTAGTTGGTGTCGGTATCGATAATGTGGAACTTGGTGGAGGAGTGGATGGGGCCCAAGCAAAGGTCTACCCTCGTGTATCCGAGGGACCTGTGGGAGTGACTGCCAAATCCTCGGATATCGAGGGGTTCACGGACTAAACGTTCTTTTGGTAGCCCCACGGCTTGAAATGTAGCATAGGGCATGATGTTCACTGATGTTCCCCCATCCATGAATCCTCGTTGGAATTCCATGTCTTGGATGAAAACTGGCAGATAGAGGGGGCGGTTATGGGGGTAGGGGTATATTCGGTCTGCTTCAGAAAAGGTGATGACGAGACGGTTTTCTTTGAAGAAGCGCTTGACGGAGCCGCCGGTCTCCATGCAAGCTTCTCCATTCGCATCGGCCACGCGCAAAAGAGCTCGGGTAGCCTCGTACTTGGTGGTGGACGATAGGCCTAGTTGATCAAAGAAATGTTTGAACTTAGTGGAATTTTGGAGGACGGTGGCGAGGTGGTGGTCGAAATTTGGGTCTCTTGAGTCAGGCTCGGAGATGTGACAGACGGCTAAATCTTCAGATTCATCATGGAGGGAAATCATGAGAATGGCATCATTATCGTTCCGGTGCTTGGGAAGGGGGTCATTGAGCACATCAGTCTCAAGGAGTTGCAATGTGTCATCCTGCTTGCACTTGAGGAAGATACGTCTGAGAGCGTAGCAGTCGTGAGTGGAATGAGTGGTGGTCTGATGGTAGATGCAGAAGTTAGGATTGAGTCTGTCACGCTCGGTGGGTTGTTTCTTCACTTCGGGAAGGATGATTTGGCCGTCAGCCACCCATGTTTGCAATAGGGCTGCCGCTGTTTTGGTGGACACGGGTAAGGGAGGGGGGTCTTCGCCGAAGGGGCGCTTCCTCCCACTGGAGTTATCGCGAGTTGTGGGTGCTGCTACGTATACGGAGGGGCAACGAGGGGGGTTGCGCCATAAGGGAGTTGGCAACCGGGAAGATTGGGATTGGAAGCTGCGCGCGGAGTCTCTCACAGCAGTTGTAATGTTCCGGGCGGCGGTAATCAAGCTAGCGAAATCCACGAATTTATGGTTGATCATGTGAATTTTATACCGGTTTTGCATCCCTTTAACGCAAATGTTGACTAGCTGTTGTTCTGCTACGGGGTCCTGAACTTCGAGGGCTCTTTCACGAAATCTCTTAACGAATGATAGCAGGCCTTCGGTTTCTCCCTGGGACTCATGGATGAGGTCGAATGCCCTAAAGGGGTTCGTCGGCATAAAAGAACTTGCCGACGAATCGCTGCACCATGTCGTCCCAAGATAGGACAGAATTAGGTAGGAGGTTGGCATACTAGGAATAAGCTCGGTCGGAGAGCGATTTGGAGAACTCTCGTCGTCGGAGGTTGAGATCTAATGCGTGGATGCCTAAAGAGTCTACGAACCGGATGACGTGCTCCTTGGCGTGTCCACTTTTTCCGTCGAACTTGGTGAATTTTGGGGTAACGTACCCCTCTAGGTATAGGAGTCGCTGGATAGACTCGGCATATGGCGGGCGAAAGTCAAGTCCAACGTTGACTGGCTGAACAGTGTTTGCTTGTCCAACCTCCGCGCGCGTCTGGTCGTGCGGGGGTGTGGAATTCAGGACCAGATCGGGGGGGAAAAGAGCTCTCCTGGCTGCTGGGGGCGGAGTTGAGTTGCTAGTGTCGGGGTTGAATGTTTGATCAGGAGTGGGAGGTTCTGAACCTCGAGCTGCACGCTGGAGCATTTCAGCAGCCGAGGGGCTAGGTGATAAAGTGGAGATGGGAGTGGGTGTGTTGAGGATGGCCCGTCCGCTCTGCATGGCCTGCACAGTGTCCATCAGGGTTTGTTTTGACTTTAGAAGCGCAGCCACGCTGTCGTTGAGCGTTCGGATCTGCTCGCCTTAGGATTGGATGAAAGACAGGACCTAGGGGCCCTGGTTCTCGGGGTGGGTACCCGGGGTCAGTTCTGCCCCCGTGTTGGAAACTTGGCGTGGGTTGAGGCCAGAGTCAGTCGTTTAATGAGCGCCAATCATCCCCCAGTGGAGTATTGTTTGTTGTGTTTGACTAGGAAGCGCAAGGTTGACTAGCGTGGGGCCCGTCTGGGAGTCCTGGTAGTCACAGAAGCCGACTCGCTCGGGTCTCCTGACTGTGGAAGGGCGAGAACCAAAAGGGCAGACAAGAGAGAGAGATTCACGAGCTAGCGACGACTCGTATAATAAATGTGATTAACTGTTGTTTTTTTCTAGCATAAATGTGTTGAGACTATTTATAGTAAGGAATGATTAGCACGTGCGGACACGTGGCGAGCTGTGACTGGGCAGGCCTGAGCTCCGCCATCATGGCCTGGAGAGGTCCTGTCAGCGGCCGCGGCAGGCGATTGGATGCCCGCTACCACGTGGTCAGGCGCCTGTCTAGCCACAGCTTGCCACGTGTCTAATGCATTAAATGTGCGTCGGGTCAGCATTTAATGCTAAAGATACGGTATTTAAGTGGCTCTGAGGGTATATCTCTCTCTCTTAGCTGGTTGATGGGACTGGTCCCACGCGCGCTTGTAAAGCACGCGGCTCAACAATCGCTTCGGTTCTAGCCTCCATTCCACTGCCCGCGGGGAGGGGTCCCAAGCGAGAGTGAGTTAGCCAATTAGGGGCCTGGGCCCGTTAGATGTTGGGGCACAGAGCCTTGGATCGTGCTAGGCGCAGGGGCCTGTCAAGCACAGGCGCTCGTTTTGGCCGGAGCCGTGCAGGCGCGAGGCCTGGCTTAAGAGGAGCTCTTGGAGCTTGCTTGAACGAGGCTTGGTGTTCGGGTGCCGACCCTGCCGCGGGGGCGAGGGTGAGGAGCAGTTATGCCCAGCCGTGGTTTGACCACGGTTGACTTTGGGGTAGCCAGGGGGCCCACGTGGACTGCCAGGTGGGCAAAATGGGTATCACGTGGCGCCCGTAGACTGGGTACCTACAACATTAAACTTATTCGACTTTAACAATTATAGAAAAAAGCTTGTATAACTCATGATTTGTGTATCTTTATTAGTATCATATTATATACTTTGTGATATTTTCTAATACTTGGTATATTTGTGAACATACTTTTCTATAACTTCTTATTAATACTCAAAATATTAAATTAAAAATTAAAATTGATAAATTAATCTATTCTTATATCAAGTATTAAATAAAATAAAAAATAAAATTGATTTATCTACCACTTTAATTTAGCTATTTGTTAATAGTACATTTTTAAAAATTTATATATTTAGAAAAAAAATACTACCTATTAACATATATAAAAACAGATTGTTTATAAATGTAACTGTAATTTTTGTCCCGACTTTTTAATAAATATTCATATGGTACCCGGATAATTATAAATTCGCATTTTTTACGTTCTCGTATTTTTGTGCTAAATTTTATTGTCGTATTTTAAAAAAAATCATATTAAACCCGTACATATTACAAATTGTTCTTTTGTCGTTCTATATTTTACTAACTATGATATTTAGGGGCATTCCCACCATAACCTCGCATAGTTACGTCCCTAAAGACCGAGGGTGTGGATGGGGAGTCCTCTTCCACTAGGCTAACCCACTCGTCTAACTCCCTTCAGTTTTTTTTTTTTTCTTTCAAAGCAAAAATTAAAGATCAGACAGCCTACATATCTTTGGTTAACGCACCTGTTAATGTGAGTAGAGTTTAAATTTCGATAAGTAAATTGGAATAGCAATTTTTATGATAATTTGTATACTAAAATGCACTGAAATCTTTAATATTATTACTATTTTGTGTTTGAATTGTGGACAGGAATGTCTTGAATAGTTTATGAGTATCTTAACTAATTTATTTTTTAATTTAATTAAAGAGAAACCATTCATATTAAAATTAAAATATTTACGAAAAATAAATGCTTGAACTTAAATTAATCGGAGAGCATACCCTGTTGGCCGACTAGGACAACCCCGCGGATTGCACTCAAGTCTTATCACGTGCATATTCAAGTGGAAATTGGAAACAAATTGCAGAAGTGCAGCCAATGAATGGTCAAAGTCACTTATTATTCAACCTTTTTTCTTTGATTCAAAATTTCAAACCAAGTTCCTAGTATTTTCGAGGCAGGCAGTGTCAAATCTCAAGAAGATTGGATGGATGGTGGCTCCCACTATTGAATTGAAGATGTGACCCGCTAGATGCTTATCAAGCTTTGTTTCATAAAGAAAAAATAAAGAAGGTGTTATAAAATTAAATAAATATTAAACAAACATAATAATTAAAAGTAATATATAATAAAAGTAATTTTTTTAGAATTATTAAATAATAATTAAATAGTTTTTCTAAAATTATTTAGAATGGATCTTCTTGATTACTTAAAAATTTATTTCTAACTTAAAGTAAAATATAAAATATAACTTGAACTTAAATATTTTATCTATACTCGTTGCTTTCTTCTTTATTTCTTATTTTTCTCTTTCTTTTTTTTCTCTCTTTTCTCTCTCTTCTTTCTCTCTTTTTTTCCTTCTTCTCTTTTTCTCTTCGAACCCCCTTATATATAGTTAATGGGCAACTTAATTTATTAGGCAATTACGTTTGGTGAAAGTGTCATTAACCATTCTTTCTTAATACTTTCTCTTGGATGACCGCCACGAGAAATCTCATAAAAATAGTAGTGAAGGAAAAATGGATGTGCTAAAACTGCCTCGTTAAAACCCTGCCAAGAAAAAATTCTATGGGAAAAAAAAACTATTGACGAAAGAAAAAGACTACAGTTTGCGACTCCCCCTCATTCATATATCTGGTATAAAGTTGAAGTTGATAGCTTCAATTGTTCAAAGCTTTAAGACGACACATGCCAATGTTGTGTATCAATTTCTCAAATGTTGCAGTTGAGAGTGTTTTAGTAAATAAGTCTACTAAGTTGTCACTTGAACGTATCTGTTGGAAATCAATATCATCGTTTTTCTAAAGGTCATATGCATAAAAGAATTTTGGCGATATATATTTGGTTTTGTCACCTTTGATGTAGCCTCCCTTAATTTGTGTAATATATGTTGCATTGTTTTCATATAATATCATTGAGGTATCTTTGATCGAGAATAGTCCGCAACTGTCTTGAATATGCTGGATCATAGATTTCAACCAAATGCATTCTCGACTTACTTCATGAATTGCAATGATCTCAGAATAATTTAAATAAGTTGTAGTTAGTGTCTGCTTCACAGATCGCCAAGATATAGCAGTGTTACCATAAATAAATACATACCTGATTTTGTGATCGTGCTTTATGTGGATTAAAGAGATAACCAGCATCTGCATAACCAATTAACTCTGATTTTGGTCCTTTTGAATAGAACAAACCCAAATTTGTTGTTTCTCAAAGGTAATAGAATATGTGCTTCACCCCTTTCCAATGTCTCGGAGTTGGTACAGAACTATATCTTGCCAATAAATTGATAGAAAATGCAATATCGAGTCTTGTGTAATTTGCAAAATAGATAAGAGCTCCAATAGCACTGAGGTATGATACTTCAAGACTAAGGAGTTCTTTACCATCTTCTTGAGAGCAAAAATGATCTTTTTGTACATCTAGTAATCGGACAATCATGGAAAAACTCAATGGATGAGTTTTATCCATATAAAATTGATTTAGAACCTTTTCTGTATATATGGATTGATGGATGAAAATTTCATTTGATAAATGCTCAATTTGTAATTCAAGACAAAATTTAGTTTTTTCAAGATCTTTCATTTCAAACTCCTTCTTTAAATGACTAGTAGTTGTTGTAAGCTTTTCAAGAGTTCCAACAAGATTCAGATCATCGACATAGACTATAATAATAGCAAATCCAGATTCTGATTTCTTAATAAAAATACATGGATAAATTATATTATTCACATATCTATTTTTCAATAGATATTCACTGAGACAATTGTACCACATGCGTTCAGATTGTTTTAATCTATACAAAAATCTTTAAAACTTGATAGAATATAAGCTTCGAGATTTTGAAATATTTGCTTCAGGCATTTTAAATTCTTCAAGAATTTTCATATACATATGTATCATTATATAATTCACCACACAAGTAGACTGTCACGACGTCCATCAGACGTATATCCAGTCCTTCTGAGACTGACAAACTAATTAAAAATCTGAACATAAAGACATCCATTACAGAAGAGTATATTTTGTCATAATCAATACTAGGTCTCTGTGAAAAACCTTGTACTACTAGTCACGCTTTATATCTCATAATTTCATTTTTCTCATTTCGTTTTTGCACGAATGCCCATTTGTATCCAATCGATTTTACATCTTCTAGTGTTTGGACTTCAGGTCCAAATAGTTTGCGTTGTGCTAATGAGTTTAATTTTGTCTCAATAATTTCTTTCCATTTTCGGCAATCATTTCTATGTTGACATTCGTCAACTGTTTATGGTTCATTCTCTGCATTACTTCTTGTAATTGCGAGAGCCACTTTAAATGAAAATATATTGTCGACAACAATTTTATTTCTATTCCATCTTTCTCTTGTATTCACATAACTTATTGAGATCTCATTACTTTCCTTTGTAGGGGATATCTCTTTAAGAGGTTCATCTTCTGGGAATTCTTTTACAGGAATTCCTTCTTCTAGAGGTTTAGATACTGTGGTTTCTTCAGGACTATCAACTTGCTTATGTATTTGTACCTTTCTCTTTCTAGGAACTGTATCTTTTGCACCGACAGGTCTCCCACACTTCATACGTGCTTGAGATTCATTTGCTGTTATATTAGCAGATTGTCCTACAAGGACATCAATACGTGCTGGGGCATTAGCAGCTAGAATATATGATTTTGTTATCTTATTTATGTCGGTAAACACATTAAGTAATTAATTTGCAATCGTCTGTAAACAAATAATTCTGTGAACTTTTTATTCACATTGATTTATTTGAGGATCAAGATGAGATACTGTGGAAGCATTCTAAATGATCTCATGCTGTTTTTCCAGTTGAGTCTTATCTCCCCCTAATGGTAGGAACAATGTCTCATCAAAATGACAATCTGCAAAATGTGCAGTGAATACATCTCCTGTTAAAGGTTCAAGATATCTAATAATAAATGAAGAATCAAAACCAATATAAATCCCAAGTCGACGTTAGGAACCAATCTTAGTACATTGTGGTGGCGCAATTGGTACATACACAGCACAATAAAAAACTCTTAGATATGAAATATTTAGTTTTTGACCAAAAACAAGCTGTAATAGTGAATACGCATGGTAAGTAGTGGGTCGAACACGAACTAATGATGCAGCATGCAATATGGCATGTCCCCAAGCAGAGACAGATAATTTTGTTCTCATAAGTAAAGATTAAGCTATAAGCTGAAGGCGTTTGATAAAAGATTCAGCTAGACTATTTTGTGTGTGTATGTGTAATAGGATGTTCAACATCAATTCTTATGGATATGTAATAATCATCAAAAGCTTGAGATGTAAACTCACCAGTATTATCCAGTCATATTGACTTAATCGAGTAATTTGAAAATTGTGTGCGTAATATGATGATTTCAGTAAGAAGCCTAGCAAATGCAACGTTATTAGTAGAAAGCAAACAAACATGCGACCATCTGCAAGCACCCTATTTTTGACCGTTCGGCAATTTACAATCCGTCCAGACTTGTATTCAAGTCAATGCAGACATATTTTGAGTCAAATCAACTTTTCAAGTCTAATCCTATCTATTCATCGCTTCGCGGGCCCACCAGGCCCAAATAGAAGCAAAATGACCAAAATGCCCTTATGGGCGTTGTTTGGTCCAATCCCATAGGTACGCCTGTTGAGTCAATGCCTTGATTTTGATGATAACAAAACATGGTTAAATGATCTAATAATTCTACTTAGTGTGCAGATGAATTATTAATTAGATCTTGACTTGAAGCTTATCATAATAGAGGACTTATGATGAAAAGCATGATGAAGTGATGTATTCTACAAAGGTGATATTATAAGAAGAAAAAGGATTCTCAAGTTGATGAAAATCCTAGATTGAAGATTGATAAGCATGAAAGAATAGCATATTCTACAATGGTGATTTTATAAGGGAATGAAGATGATGGATATCAAAGAAGAAGAATGAAAATGATCAAAGTCTTGATTTAAAAGATTGAAGACTTTGAGTACTTGAAGATATCTTGCAAGAATGGAAAAAGAAGAGACCAACTCAAAAACATAAAAGCTTTCTTGATAGATGTAAAGATGTCTTCAAGACATGGAAGGAATCACAAGATTTGGAAAGCTTTCTTGAGTTGTTGAAGTCCATGGAGAAGCCATGTTGATTGAAGAAATGAAAATTCTAAGTCATGGAAGCTCTCTTGAAGATATTGAAGAAGACTTGAATCAATGGATGAAGCTATGATAATGGAAGAGCTCTACAAGTGATGAAAATGAAGAAAACTCACCTTGAATGGATTGAAGATGTTCTTGGAGTCATCTAATCTTGAAGAAGTGTTTGCAAGCTTTAAAAAGCCTATTTAGATGATCCTTGAAGAGATTGGAAGCTTTGAAAAAGAATGAAGAAAAGCTGCAAAAATATGGGTTTTTGGGAAAAGAGTCGACCCCTCAAGCAAAAAGAGCCGACTCATTCGAACAGAGCCTTGGAATTCTGCTGGAAGCTTAAAAGAGTCGACTCTTGGCCAAAAAGAGTCGACTCATTGCAACAGAGAACAAACAATTCTGCAGGCTGCTGAAAAGAGTCGACTCCTGGGACAAAAGAGTCGACTCATTTGGACAGAAACTTGAAAAATCTGCTGAAATGCAAAAAGAGTCGACTCATTGTGAAAATAGTCGACCCCTAGACTGTAACGGCTAGTTTTCTGACAGACGGTATGGGCAAAAACACAACCAAATCTTCTCCCATACTTCTCCAACGGCTAGAATCGATCCATACCTATATATATGAGATACATACAGCTTCAAAGAAGAAGAGAAGAGCAATCATACCATTCATATCAAGTGCTTGAAGCTGAAAATCACATGTACCTCACTGCCATATATTTTTGCTGAGTGTTTAAAGCTATCCATTGAGTTGTATTCATTCATATACTCACTAGGAGAGTCACTCTTTGTATAATCTTCATTCATTCTCATTTGGGTGGGTTTGTAACCGTGTAAGTTTGAGTGTTCTTGGAAAAACACTTGTAAGTTTAAGAGAAGCTTGGACAAAATCTCTTGGGTTTTGAAAGCTTGGGAAGAAGCTTTTGTAAAGAGTGAGCTGGGCACTCGTGGCACAACCAGCAGCTGTGTAAGGAGTATTACATAGTGGAATTCCTTCGAAAGGATCGAAGAAGAGAGGACGTAGGCAAGGTTGGCCGAACCTCTATAAATCTGGTGCACTTCTTTTCTGCCTCTGTTTTGTTTAATTGCTCACTATACATGTTTGCATAAATATATATATTGATATATACTCCACTTGCTTGATATATATATTTCGATTAAGTATTGTTAAAATACATAAACAAGTTTTAGTTGAAATTCCTGTTAAAAATTCTATAAAACCCAATTCACCCCCCCTCTTGGGTTGCCTACTTGGGCCAACAACGTCTTTCCGAAGACGGCAAATCCCCTTTCCATATTCCCATAAGCACGTCTTTTCAAATACGGTAAGTCCCCTTCCTAATTCCAATAGGCACGTCTTTCCAAAGACGATAAGTCCCCTTTTTCAATTCCAATTCCAATCCCTTTCTCAAGAAAGCTGATTGCTCGAGACGGTAAGTCTATCTAATTCAGCACGTTTTCTAAATAAAGTTTCTTCAGAACGATAAGTCCCTTTAAACCTGTCGACTGGGACGAGACCCCAAGTCCCCAAGATGGTAGAATGGTCCACCTTTGGCACATGCTAGCCCGCTAATGTAGAAATGTCTGCTTCGGCACACCTTCCGAGAAAGTTGACTTCTTAGGCGCTAAGTCCCTTTAGCAGCTTTTCGAGATCAGGCAGTCTCGGGAATGATCGCGAACCGTCGGAGTAGCAGAAGTACTCGTAAACATCGCAACCATCAGAATAGCGGAAATACTCTTAAGCAGGTCGATATAGGAAATTGCCAACAAACCCCTGTATCAACGGACCGCTGTCAAGGTGGCAGAAACACTCAAAACTCAGGTTAACACCGGTGCTTGCTAGCCCACTTCGGTGAAAGATGACCAAACTACCCCTAAGGCCATTTTTCGACACGTTTCTCGAGATAATACCTAAGTCTTCAGAACGGTAAGTTCACCCTTCTAAGATTGTCTTAGAGACGATCTGGCATGATTAGGTGCCTTCTAGTCAGTTTCGGGCCAATTCTGTGGCTTTTCGGTCAAGATGACCATTTTGCCCCTAGGCATCCGAACGCCCCGGGGACCACACCGGCTCTGGGTATCAAACCGGTAACCTCCCAAGAATTATTTTTATAGTATTCTCGACCTTCCTTTATCTTTCCGGATCATTTCAAGTCAGTTCTGATAAATTCGATGTAAAATGACCGTTTTACCCTTGGTGGGTCGATCACCTTTTCTAGCCATACCGGCTCTAGATATCAAACCAGCAACCTTTGGGAACATTCTAAATAATATTTCCAAATCTCGAGTCTTCTTTCGGGACGTTCCAAATCTGTCCCGGCAGCTTTCCGGCCCTGTTAACCGTTTTGGCCCTAATGGCTTGGTCAACCCTTCCGACAATGCTTATCATCCTTTTTCAAGTCAAATACCCCCCGGGATCCTATTCTAGGGGTTCCTGCCCTTTCTCGGACTTTCAGGCCATTCCCGGTTCCTTAAATCCTTCTCGGACCTTCCGAAGCCACTCCTAGTGAAGCTAGGCTAAAAATTGCATGGCAGTCACTAGTATAGGCACCCAAATCTTCTCAAGATACGTTGCTTGCTGACCTTAAAACTTTCCTAACTGGCTGGCACCACTCCTAGTGGCACCAGAAGGTTTTTTGGCCTAACGCCACTACAACAGGCGCCAGGTCATTCTTCTCTCTATAAATACAGAGCTTCCTCTAGCGTGAAAGAGGTCTCCAAACTCAGTCTAAAAGTCCTACTCTTCAATATACAGAGCTCTTAGTCTCCCAAAACCCTAGTCTCCTTTAGGTTTTCCAAACTCTAGCCTCCATACACAAACCCTAGCCTCCTATACACTCATACACTCTCATATACTCATACACTAGCCTCAAACCTTCCATTAAAGAATTGGATTGCTGCAACTACGAATCTTTGAAGATCGAAGACACATTCTTGAAGATTGAAGCGAAGACTGAAGCAAAGCAAGCAAAACAAAGCACGCAAAGCTAAGCAAAATAAAGAAGACATAAGGTAGGCTTTCTCTTTAAGTTTACGCATCTTCCCTCCCTCTTCTCTCTCCTAAACCACTTGGGTTTTCTTCTATTTTAATCCCCTATCTTCTTCCCTCTCTTTCTTTGCATGCTTGAAATAAGGGACTTCCCGGTCCATGTGTAGGATTAGGCTATTGGAGAGTCACAGTGTCGGGGGCTTTCTTTTAGTCTAACCGGAGACCACGTGAGTTCGACCCCCTTGATTATATGGTGAAGCCTTTAACCTTATATGTTTATGACCCCAATTTTTATTGTGCATATCATGATCTTGCATTCTTTTAAAATTCGTTTTCAAACTCGTTTTTCAAAACTTGCATTAATATCGTTTTTGAACTTGCATCAAATTCTTCTTTTTCAAAACTTGTTTTCAAAATCACAATCCTAAGGTGATTCTAGCCATTTCATGGTTAGGATTGCTTTAGAAAAGTATTACATTTAAAGTGACCAATATGGTTCATATTTTCAAAACATAGTTGTTTTCAAAACCACTATCTTAACGTAGTTCTAACCTTCTTATGGTTAGAATTGTTTTAGGAAAGTGAGATATTTTATATACTTTCTAAAAAGTCTCTTCTAAAAAATCTCCTCTTAAAAATCTCTTTTCCAACATGCTTTCTAAAAATTTTCTCCAATCTCCTTTCCAAAGTTGTTTTCAGAAACTCCCTCCAAAAATCTATTTTTCAAAAACTCGTTTTCAAACTCTTTTCTAAAAACACTCCCCTTGAAATTCACTTTCTAAAAGCGCTCCCTAGGTCTTCATCCTAGAATAACTCTTTCCAAAAACACCTTATTCGAATTCACCTTCTAAAAACACTCCCTAAACGTTTTCCTAAAAATTTTCTTTCCAAAAACTCCTCTCTAGGATTTCTTTCTAAAAATCTCTCTTTCCAAAAACCTCAATTTCCAAAAAGTCTTTCCTTAGAGCCTAAGTTAAATCCTAGAACCCACGATTAGAAAACCCTAATTTTTCTTCCCAAAAACATGATTTCCAATCCCTTATTTTTGCCTCAAAACCTCTTGTTTTCTACATCAAAATTATATATATTTCCAAAACCCATTTTCTACATCAAAACTATAGCTTTTCGAAACTGGAATTTTCAAAACTCCATCTTTCCAAATTCATGCCAAATCCTATCTTCCCTTTAGGAAACCAAACCCAATCTTCCCATTTAGGAAACTAGATCCTATCCTCCATTTTTTTAAACAAAATCAAAACATCTGTTTTTGGAAACAAAATCCAATCCCTTGTTTTAGGAGATAGGAATCTCAATCCTTCCAAGTCTAAACCTTTCCTAATTCACTCTTTCCTAATCTCATACCTTGCTAAATTATAAGTTTCCCAAAACTTCCAATCTTTCCAAATTTAAAGCTTTCTAAACTCAAAACTTTCTTACTTTTAAAACTTCGCTATTTCAAAACATTCCAAATTCAAAACTTTCCTACTTCGAAAACTTTTCTAATTTGAACCTTTCCTAATTTGAATCTTTCCTAAACCAAAACTTTCCTAAAATGAAACTTTCCTAATTCGAAACTTTCCTAATTTCAACTTTCCTAATCTTCCAATCCAACATTTGAGTTGAATCTTTCTGAATCTCAAGTCCTTCCTAAAACCTTTCTTTCCTAAGTCTAGGTTTTCTAAAACCAAACTTTCCAAAATCAAATCTTTTCAAATCTTCTAATCAAAATCTTCTTCTTCCATATCAAATCTTCTATTTTTTATCGGACTCTTGTCCAAACTACGACTGACCTGATTCCTCAAAAATGATACGTAGGCAACCCTCATCGGTGCGGTCACAACCTTTTTCAAATCTCAAATTCCACAACCTTTTTCAAGCCTTTATTTCCACAACTTCTTTCAAATCTCCAATTCCATAATCTATTTCCAACTTCCATTTCTAAAGATCTATTTTCAATCCTCAATTTCAATTTCTAAACTTTCTTTCCAATTTCAAACTTCAATTTTTCTTTTTCAAATCTATTTTCCAATTCTCTTTTTCTTGCACTTACATCTCATGTATCATTCTTTTCAAAATTATTTTCTAAAGTTAATAGGATTGAACATTTGTTAGTTGAAGACTCTCATAGGTCAATTTAAGATAAATAGACATGTAGGTACCGCAGGGCCGGGGTAAGGTGATGGCTTAGTACGTCTTCCCTACACGTAACCAACCTCCAAACCTAGATTACTGTTTTTGAAAGACCAAAATGGAGTTTATTTTAAAAAAATGGTTTAACTATTTTCTAAAGGTTGCCAAACAACCTGTTTTCCTAAAAACCATCTCTTGAGGAAGTATTTTCAAAATCGTTTTCAAAAACCCTACGTGTAATCTTTGGATTGTGCTTAGTTTTTAGGTGACCTAACTCACCTTAATCAAGTTAGGTGGCGACTCCAAATGCTTTCAAAAAGCCCTTTATTTAAACAAATTTTCAATTCAAACATAGTCGCATTCATTCTTCTAGGAGGGTGAGTTCTAACGAGAAAATATAGGGTTTTTCTCACTTGTGTGTGTATTCCTCGAGTACAAAAAATCTGGGCACGACACCATCGAGTGGATACATCTATTAAAACCATAAATAATGAAATAGTCCACATGGTGAGTGTATCGGCCTACATATATTCCCCTAAATTCTTTGTAAAAAGGTTAGGAATTAAACTATTACTTTTGAAGGGGATGGTCTCACAATTAATTTCCCTTGTGAACAAGCGAGACATTTATAATCACTTGACAAAAGAATCTTCTGGTTCTTTAGAGAATGCCCATGAGAGTTCTCAATCATCTGACGGATCATTATTGATTCAAGATGACCAAGACGATCATGCCAAAGTATAAAATCCTTTAGGTCAAAACACTTCTGGTACATCACTTTAGGTGATCCCATAATTCTTATAGTTGTATAATATAATCCAGAAGAGAAGGGAGCAAGTTTTTCTAATATATGCTTCTGGCATGAAACAATAGAAATAATGTAAAGATATTCTTTATTATTTTCATTTGTTGTCTCTATATGATATCCAATACTACGTATATCTTTAAAACTAAGCAAATTCCTTCTAGCTCTAGTTGAATACATATCATCGTCAATATAGAATTTTGTTTCTTTTGTCACCAATATATTGGCTATTCCAGAACCTTCAATTAATTGTGCAGTGCTAGATATTGTCTTAACGTTATTTTCGGCTAACATTAAGTTGACAAAAAATTTTTCTCTCGAAGAATTATATGGGTTGTTGCACTGTCTATTAGACATATATCTCCATCGTTCATCTTAAAAGTTATTAATGCTTTAGTAGTTTCCATGCCTCTATACAAAATATTAAAATTACTTATTTATAAGAAAGCAAAAACATTCATTTAAAAGAAACATGCTTAGAAAAATATTATAAAAGATGACAATAAACTTAAAAGAACAAGATCATAAACTAGTTGGTGTGAATATCTCCATCACCAATTAAGTGATCTATTTTTCCATCACGATCTTCAAAGAAATCTGAAATATTAAGGTGAGTGATTTCTACCGAGTCATCAAAGTTTGTGAAATTCATTTCAACATTTTTCTCTTTATCTTGTGTTGATACTCGGTAAAGATCTACTAATGGTTTGGGCATACGACAGGTACGTGACCAATACCCTTTCATACCATACCTGTAACAAATATCTTCATAATTTTTAGGAGATTTATTCTGTAAACGTTTTCTCTTTTCTTGTTTTGTTTTAGAGTTGTTCCACTACCGGTGGTATGGTATAGTATTCTTAACTCGAGAACTTGAAGAATTATAACTGTTACCTCCACGGTATTATTTCTACCACGGCCACGTCCGCAACCTCGTTCACGACTACTTTCATAAAATGATACGTCATTTATTTCGGGGAATGGTGTAAAGCCGGTCGGGCAAGACTGGTAACTTTTCATCAGAAACTCATTATTTTGTTTAGCTAGAAGGAGACATGATATTAATTTTAAATATTTTTTAAAACCCCGCTCTCGATATTATTGCTGCAGAAGCACATTCGAGGCATAAAATGTAGAATATGTTTTTTCTAACTTATCTTCATCAGTAATAGTTTGCCCACATAATTTTAATTATGAGCTGATTTTAAATAATGCAGAATTATACTCACTAACAGCTTTAAAATCTTGCAATCTTAGGTGCATCCAATCATAGCGAGCTCTAGAGAGAAACACAGTCTTCTGGTGCTCATATCTCTTCTTTAAATTTTGTCATAGTGTTAGTGGGTCTTTTACCATGAGGTATTCAATTTTTAGTTTTTCGTGAATATGATGGGGAAAAAAAATCATTACTTTTGCATGATCCTACTATGATTCGTCATTTTTTTTTTTTTATAGTATTTTCAAGAGTCTTTGGACACAAATAGATCTTAGCATCAACTACTCAGGATAAATAGTTCTTACCTGAAATGTCAAGGGCGGTAAATTCTAGCCTTGTGAAGTTTGATTTTTTAGAATGCTACACTTACAAGATAACAAAGTTTTAGAATCACGATAACACAAAAATAATATAAAGAAGATATACTATATAATTTCGATCAAATATCTTATACAAATCCCACTCATCTAAATCTTTAGTCAAAAGATAAATTTCATTTGTTAATACTATTCATTAATAGTAAAATCACTGTTTATGAATAGTAATTACTATTGCTGCATAGTATTATATGCAATATGTATATATAGATATATATTATTATTATTATTTTTATCCGTATTATAATTTTTAATCCAGACATCAAAATATAGTCAAAGCATATATCTATGAAAAACTATTGAAATAAAGATTCCAGAACTATAAATATCATAGGCCAAAAATCTAAGATCTGAGAGAAATAGACAAACAAAATTTTAAAATATCACTATTCATCACTATTTCTCAAACTATTCATCACTATTTATCAACTATTCAACAAATATAAATTATGCCATGAGTGAACAGTAAAATACCCAAAACAAATATTAACTGAAATATTAATGACATATAAAATGAAGTACCTTCACTAATATAATAAAGTACCTTCCAGCTATAAAGTAAAACACAATTTTATTTTTCACGAGCACTTAGAACATCGTGCTAATAATGTGTTATAAAACTAAATGAATATTAAGCAAGCACAATAATCAAATATAGTATATAATAAAAATGGTTCTTTTGGAACTGTCAAATAATAATTAAATAGTTCTTTTGGAACTATTTGGGATAGATCTTCTTGATCACCAAAGAATTTATTTCTAGCATAGAATAAAACATAAAATATAACTTGAACTTAAATATTTTACCTACACTCGTTTCTTTCTTCTTTCTTCCCTATTTTTTTCTCTTCCTTTTCTTTCTCTCTTTTCTCTATCTTCTTTCTCTCTTTTCTTCCTTGTTCTCTTTCCCTCTTCAAAGCCCCTTATATATAACTGATGGATACCTAATTTATTAGGCAATCACATATTAAGTTTGGTGAAAGTGCCATCAACCATTCTTCCTAACAGAAAGATATTTATTATGAGTAGTTTCTTGAAATAGGAAAGCAAATGCACTTTCAAGGGTTGTTTTGTAACGAACTCAGTCCACTTGATTTCATATCAACAGATAAATTTGGACAAAAAAGTTGTTACTTATATATGAGTCAAGTGTTATGGTCAGGGTGTTTGTCATTCAACTCAAAAGTCTAAGTTATTAGGTGGTGCTATTTATTCCCTTTTATGACCCAAGACCTTTCTTCTCCTATCCGATGTGAGATTGTAATATACTCTCTTATTCGAATTCGCCTCGTCGTGGGTTGGACCACCCTGCCTATTCTACCTGAGTGCTTAATGTAGAATCAGATCAGGAATTGGGTTACTTTGATACCACTTGTCACAGGCTGAACCCTTGCTATCCAACTAAAATGTCTAAGTTATTAAGTGTGCTGCATATCCCTTTCTATGACTCAAGACCTCCCTCTCTTTATCTATTGTGAGATCGTGACACAAGGTTGTACCAATTATCATATAATTACGAAGTGTGTGGTCACTTAACTAGGGTATTTGGATTTCAGATGCTTACTTTGAACGGCTAGAATGATAATCCCAATATTTTTATATATAATGTATCTACATATACAAGTAGTGCTTATCTCATTCTTTTTTATCTCTTGTATGTGACACATACAGGACACTTGAGATGTTCTAATATTTTTATAGTACCACCTCATAGGGGGATTTTGATGTATCCACTCTATACTATTATTGTTATCCAATTACATTCTCTACCAATTATATAAGTCTTATTTTGAAAGAAATTTTAATTTACAAATTAAAATTTCATATTTTTAATTATTAAGATTTCTAAATACTATTGAAGTCATTAAAGTCAAAAGTTTTTCTCTCCTCCCCCATTTCTCATTCTCTCTCATAAGTCATATAAGTATCCACCACTTAAGATTTATAAATTCAAATAATTATTTAAATTCAGTAGATCATCTCCGTCCAACCAATTCCAACCATCCAAACTTCTACTTTTTCGTTCAAATAACTTTTTTGTTGTTCCCTTTTGATAAATTATGTTCACATAACTTCATTTGAATATTAACAAATTTGCTATTAATGTGAACAACTATATATGTATTTCAAAAATCAACCTTAACCTAACATGAGTTGATCTAAAGAAGTTCAATATAGTTTTTCTCTAAGTGTAGATGATCTTTCTAGAGTAGGTTTTTCCTCAAAATATATGAACTTATAAAATTAAAATTATTATCTGATTTAGTTTACAAATCAAGAGGTTAGCTTGAGTAAATGATTATATATACATGAAGGCAAAAACATTTAACATTAATGAGAAGCTTAATACATTAAAAAGTGTACCTAGCAAAAAAATAAAAAAAAAATGCGACATAATTGAATCATCTTAGTATATTTATTGTTTTAGTAAAAGTTAAAACTACAAGATTAATAATTCAACTAATTACATTTAAAATAAAATTTCATCTATACTATTATAAAGCAAACATTAGGACTTTGGTGAGGACCTGTCACACTTTTTAACCATCCAAAACTATCTTAAAAAGTTTTAAAATTATTATAGAAATCTTATCACTTTAAGCATAAAATAACAATAGCTACTTTATTCACACGTAATTCATCTTCCCACCTTCTAATTACTCAACCCAGTAACCACTAGTAATTTACTTATTAGAGGTGAAGAAAGTAATAGGTGTCGTATCAGATGCATATAGTATGTTCAACTCTTTTAGTATATAAATATAAAAAATGTTATTCTTACAAAAAAATTCATACAAAATTTACATACAAAATAATGTGGTAGTGACAGTTTTATAATTAAAAACTATTATGGTGAGTGTTTTATTTTAAAGTGAAAGATTCTCATTAAGACACATTATTTTATATAAAAATTTTGTATGAATATTTTATTTATATAATATTATACTATATATATGTATATATCTTTATGGGGCAGCGTGAATAACTAATCATTTGTGATAATTAATATAATATTTATTAGAATCTTTCGAAATAAATTATTGTCCTTATGACGTGTATTGTACAAATGGACACCTAACTATTGTATAAGGAAGGGGTTCCTTGTTTTAAAACTCAATTAAAATTAGTAGGACCACCTTGTCTAGCAAGTCTTTTTTCCCTTCATTTGGTTTGTATGGTGAGATAATATCCTCTCCTCCCTCAGTGTGTGGTGAGATTGACATTTCTTGGCAGGTGATCCATTTTAACTTAAACTAATATTCTAGTACTTTTGCCCATATCAATAATCACATGCAAGAATAGTATATAAAAGCACTCACTGATAAGTCTGTAACGAGCGAATCGAGTTAAGTAATGAGTTGTTCAAATGTGATTTGACAAATTTAACAAACTTTAAAATATATTTAAATTTAATTTGTTTAACTTTTAATCCGAGCTTAAACGAACTTTAATCGAGCCGAGCTTAAATAGCTTGATTTCCTTAGTGTAGATAATTTTATCGGGCAGAGCTTAAAAAATTTTCGAGTTTTAAATTGTGTTCAAGCTTGACTTGTTAATATAACTAGCCGATCTCAAATGAACTTTTAATGAGTTGAACACGAACTTAGCTTTGTTCAATTTACAACCCCACTCACAAATAAATTTTTAGCTTGAAAACCCAATGCAAGAAAATCACATGATCGAATTTAGCCAAGCAATGCATTATTCGCTCAAAATGTTTTTGATGCCTTCGCTCAAGCCATTGATTGTTTGATCGAGTTATCATTGGATCAAGCCATCATTGAGCGGTTGCCTATGAATCTTTACACGTCATTATGTCGGAGTCGTTCGTTCAAGCCATCACCTTTTAACTCAATTTTTTTTTTCTATTCCTTTTTTATTTTTTGCTCGAGTCAACTCGTCCCACATTGTGCAATATTTAATTTTTGATCACCAAACCTTAACATTAAATGTATGAAGAAAGAAAACATAATCTTACATGGTTTTGTTAAAAGTTAAAACCCAACACTTCTTCTTCAAAAGCAGTGGTGATGAGAGATCCACAATAAAATTTCATGAAATGTATTATGAAAGAAGTTTAGGATTGTCTATCATGTGGAGAACATAAATTATTGTCGCGCTCCGATTTTTGGGGTGTCCAAGGTCCTTTTAGCTCGGAGATCCTAAAGCACGGAACTCTATCACTAGAACTCGTCCTTCTAAAAGGACAAGTGCGACTAGGTTTGAAAATTGATTTGACTAAGGGCTTTTTAGAAAAATAGGAGTCGCCACCTAACTTGATAAAGGTGAGTTAGGGCACCTAAAACTAAGCGTTAATCCAAAGATTAAACTTTGAGTTTTTGAAAAAGGTTTTTGAAATCTGCCTCAAGAAAGGGTTTTTAGGAAAATAGGTTGTTTGGCAACCTTTAGAATGTTTAAGCCCTTTTTGAAAATAACTCCATTTTGATCTTTCGAAAACAGAAATCTAAGGTTCGGAGGTTGGTTACGTATAGGGAAGATATCCCAAGATCATCACCCTACCCCGCCCTTTCGAAACCTACATGTCTAACCACCCTTGATTCACTCACTAGAATAACCGGTTACCATTGTCCACTTAGTATCTACTTTAGAACTTTGAAAAAGGGATTTAGTCATCACTTTTTGGATGAATGATGCATGATGCAAGTTTTGGAAGAAGTTTGAAAATAATAGAGGTTTTGATAGAGTTTGGAATAGAAACTTTGAGTTGATTGGAATTTTTAAAAAAGGGATTGGGGTTGAAATAAAAGTTATGACCGCACCATTTTAGGTTGCCTACGTATCTCATTTGGTGAGAATCAAGTCAATCGTAGTTCGGGCAAGAGCCCAATAAAAGATAGGCGCATTAGGGCCTTTGGAAGGTTGGAAGACACTTTGGGTCTTTGAAGGAGTTTCAAAACACTTTGAGGCCTTTTGATAAGTTTGAGACACTTTGTGGTCTTTAGAAGTTGAAGACTCTTTGTGGTCTTGGAAAAGTTGACACTTTGTAGTCTTGGAAGTCTTGACTTGAAATTGGAAGTGAAGTCTTTTGAAAATGCTTTTGGATTGACTCTAAGGGAGTTTTGGAAAAATGATTTGGTATGACTCAAGAGAACTTGAAAGTATTTTTGAAGTCTTGTTTTGAAATCCTAGGAGACATGACTTTAGAATGTTTGGATGAATTAGTTTTTGAAAGTGGTTTTTGAAAATGACTAAGTATTTGGAATCCTAACATGGACAACCTTAGAAGTTATTCTTGATTTGTCACTTGTCCTTGGAATCCCTAATCATGGGAGGGCTAGGAACACCTTAGGTTTGTGACCTTTTGAAAATATTTTTTGGAAATGCCTTAAAGATGGAGTGTAGAAACATTAGAAAAGTATATGGAGTTGGGTCTTTGAAGTCATGGGGATAAGAGGTTTTGGAGGGATAGGTTATGAGGAAAATTTGAATGATCATTTAGGAAAGGGTTCAAGAGTTGGAACCTTTAAAGTTCACCTAACCTAAGTTAGGTTAGACTAGGGTTAGGGGGAACCTAAGGTTAAAAAGACTAAGGGTTAACTAACTAGGGTTAAGTTAACCTAGGGTTAGGTAACTAGGGTCAAGTTAACCTAAGGTTAGGTAACTAGGGTCAAGTTAACCTAGGGTTAAATAACTAGAGTCAAGTTAACCTAGGGTTAGGTTGGAAATGGTCTTGAAAGTTGTTTTGATGCACTCTTGGAAAGAGTTTTGAAAACACAACATGGTATGCAATGGACTTTGGTTGGTAATCTTTATGAAGATCATTTTTATGAAAATTTTGACTCTAGCCAAGAATATGATTTATATGGTTGGTGATTGGAGACCATTCCAAGGAAGGTTTCCTTATGGCCATTATAACCAATATCTTGGCAAGAGTAATAGGGGTCAAAATTCAACATAATGATAATGATTTTTAGAAGATCATTTTTATGCAAAGACGGAGAGAATGCATTTTTGAAATCATCTTTGGGAAAGGACTTTGAAAACCATTTTTTAAGGGAACTATTCCATCAAGAGAGGTTCATATAGCCAATAAAAAGGGAGACCACTCAAGGGAGGGTTCCATGAGGCTATTCCAACCACTAAACTTGAGAGAATGAAAACCTTTGAAAATTAGGGAGTTTGAAAGCAACCTTTGTGCAAGTTGAAATGTAATGAGGCAAAAGTGTGAATTAGGGGGTTGAGAGGGATTTTCCTAAGGCATGACTCTTAAGGTCTCACCCTAAACTTCAAGGAGCCAACTCTTTGAACAATTTTTAAAGGGCATGTAGAACTTGAAAATGTCATAAAATTAATAGCAATGCAAACATTGTGGAATATGGCAATAAACATAAAATGGGGCCAAGCATACAAGGCACGATCAAAATAATAATATGCAAGGGGTCATGATTCACATACAAGGCTTTTAGGCTTTACCATACAAACAAGCGGCTCTTAGGCCATACCATCTTAAAGTAGGCTAGTGAGAGGTCCCCCTACACGGCGGCTCTCACTTGCTTTCCTCTAGGCATGATCTAGGAGCCCTCTTGGCTCAAGCATGCAAGAAAAGGGGGTTGAAGATGGGGATTAAAATAGATAATAGCCTAAGTAGACTAGGAGAGAGAAGAGAAGAGTGAGGGAGAGCACAAATATAAAAGGGATACCACCTTTTGCCTTCAACACTCTTGTAATCTTCAATAATTGTTTTGATTGGAGCTTGAGTGACTTCAAGAAGGCTTGAGAGGCTTGAGTGGAGTGTATAAGTGTGTATGAGGTTTTGTGTACGGAGTGTATAGGCTTAGGAGAGGTAGAATCTAACCTAAGTGTTGGAGGGGAGGAATATATGTAGAGATTCGAGTTTCTGGAATGATTTTAGCAGAGTTTCATATCAATTTCCGACCTGGAATATGCAAGGGGGGAGGCCCCTATTTATAGGCAATCTGGAACAAACCATGCGCATGTGCTACATGCGCATGGCCAAACTTTGGCCGTGCGCATGTAGGGCATGCGTAGGTACTGTTCCAATGCCAAAATAACACGTGGCACCCTATGTATTGGTTAAATCTCGACCATTGATCGAAAGTCGGTCGATCTGAACAAAATTTGAGCGCATGTAGCATACGCTCCATCACCGGGAAGATTCACCCAAACTTTGCCTCGATAATTGGGTCAACTGAGAAGGTTCCGGAAAAATTGGTCGCACTGGAGATGTTTTCCTAGCGCTTCCGATGAACTTTCATGTTTTTGAAAAGTTTGAAATATGTTTGAAGGTGAGTGATATCGCCTTGGGAAGTGTGCCAAAAAGGACACTTTTGTGGAGCGTCTGTGATACGCTCCGTGTGTGTTCGAAAGTAGCTGTTTTCATTTAATGTGATCGAGGCCTTCGAGAAGCGATCTATTCGATCGGACCGTTCTGATGGAAAGTACTCTGGAAATACTTTCTAGAATTCTCAAATTTACGCATTTCTCAAGTCGTTTGATGATGCGTTTTGATTAGGGAATCAAAGAGAAAGTCAACCTTGGCGGAGCGTCTGCGAGACGCTCCAGGGTTTGCTGAAAGTTATGGTTTGCACACCGTATGATGGAGGGCTTCCGGAGGTGATCTACTTGATCGAGCCGTATCGATGGAAGGATATATGGACGAGCTTTTGAGAATTTCTTGATTTACGCGTTTCTCAAGTCAGTTGACGGTGCTATATAATCAAAGAATCGGGAGAAAAGACAATTTGAGCAGAGCGTTTGTGAGACGCTCCAAGAAAATTTTATCGAGTCATGTGAGCTTAGTGTCATAGGGTGTTCCTTGGGTTAAACAAAGGCGTGCGGTGAAATCCTTTGCTCGAAACCCCAAGGCCGGTGCTGTTTCGGGGCGTTTTTTGCTCCCAAGGGCAAAACGGTCATTTTAACCGGAGTTGGCTGGAAATGGTCAGGAATGGTCTGGTATATTGTGTTAGGCGTGTAGGACTATTCTAGGATAGTTTTGAGAGAGTTTGTCGCCGTTCAGCAGGGTTCGTGCCGTGCTGAGTCGTTCGGGGCAAAACGGTCATTTTGACCGGAGTGGGTCGGAATAGGACCGGATTTGGACCAAATGGCGTGCGGGGGACGCCTGATGGTTTGACAACATTTGGGAGGATGGACTTATCGTTTTGAGGGATTTTGAACTTTCCCAAAACGTGCCTGGAGGTCCAAAAGGGCAGGTTTGGTCATTTTTCACCGAGTCAGGCTAGCAGGCGCCGGTGTTGACCTAGGTGTTGGTTCCCGAGACCGCCCAGTCTCGGAAAACTACCTGTGCGGTGTTGGTCTCTAAGAACGCCTGGTCTTAGAGAGGTACCTGTAGGGGTGGTGTTGGTTCTTGAGAACGGCTGGTCTCAGAAAGCTACTTGGAAGGGTGGTGTTGGTCTCCGAGAACGCCTGGTCCTGGAGAACTACCGAATGATGGACATTCTACATTGGTGAGCTAGCAGGGGCCAGAAGTGAACCGTTTGGAATCTTTGATGAGGTGTTGGTCCCCGAGATCACCCGATCCCGGGAAGCTACCTGGATGGCGTTGGTTTCCGGGACCGCCTAGTCCGGAAAACTGCCTGGAATAATGGTGCTTAAGGTTTCAGCGGATCCTTGTGGGCCCGAGAAGCGACCAGCTAGTTGGATTGGAGATTGAAAGGCTCATCTTGAGCCTGCATGTGTTGTGATGTTGGAAGCCGAATTCGGTCGGGCCGAAAATTACCGAGCGGGCAAAAATGGGGTGCTTACAATTATCATATATGACCATCATAACCTTGCGAAGCTCATAGAATTTGAGTATTTGTGAAAGTAGAAACTCTACACCCATTGCATTTGTTACCGAAGTTTTTACACCCTTACCAAAACGACGTTGTTTTGGATTTAAAAAACAAAAGGCCTAAATACCAAAATTTGGGGATGAATTTGTGGACGATTTTAGCCAAATTCAAAACACAAACTTCATCCTTCGAAAAAAGAGAGAGAGCGAGAGCTCC
>CM065379.1:19457500-19725000 GCA_033060915.1 Euryodendron excelsum | reverse complement strand
CTCCACTCAAACAAGGAAGTTATGTCAACGGAAAAGACTCCAATGACTTCAAAATTGTTGTGATTTGTTACTCAAAACCTAACAAATTACAGGCAGCAGTGAGTATGAATTAAGTCTGTAAGGAGAATTCAATTTGTCAAATCCAATCAAGCAAGCAAATATTAAACTTCAACTACATGCTTGCTTCTGTTCTATTGATATTGACTTGGCATCAAACACAGAGAGAGAGAGAGAGAGGGACTATTATTGTCTAATTAATCTAAGCTCTACCATTGATTTGATTTCAAGAAAGAAACACAGAATCACTACAAATCAAAAGATTCATTAACAAAACAAGAAAAAGAACATCTAACTTACATAAGAGAATAAAATTGAACATAAGATTAAAAATATGACCTCAAAAGTTCAAAAACAGGAATCCTCGTGAAAGGCCAAAAGGTAGAAAATTCTTTCAGATACAAAAATTTCAAACAAAAAAGCAGATATGAAATCCCAATCTTTCATAAACCTAACACCAACCCATCTTTCCAGCTCATAAATCTCTCCAAAAAGGCATTGTCAAAAATAAAACTTAATTAAAAAAAAACAAATACAGCTTAAAATAAGTAATACCCAAAACTAAAGCAAACACAAGCAAAACTCATCAGACATAACAACCCCTTTCACCACAAAACAATCAAACAAGAATCAAAAGAACGGTTTCAAAATCAAATCATTGGACTTTGACATAAACCCACAACAACTCCTAACAAAATGTGATGGAAAAATCAGCATAAACCAAAAAAACAAAAAATGAATCTAGACTTGACTAAAAAAAACCAATCAGATCACCCCAATCTTTATATACACACGTATGGATATCAAGAGAGGGGGAGAGAGGGGGAGAGAATGTTACCTGGTATGAGAGCGGTGGTCACCGAGCTCTCTTTCTCTCTCTCTTTCGAAGGATAAAATTTGTATTTTGAATTTGGTTGAAATTGTACCTAAATTCGTCTCTAAATTTTGATTTTTAAGATTTTTTTTTATAAATTCAAAACAACATCATTTTGATAAAGGTATAAAAAATTTAATTACAAATACCGTGGGTGTAGAGTTTCTGTTTGTGAAAGTTTAAAATCTATTATAAACACTAACTAAAAATCAAAGTGACTGACCATGGTAGTCTTTCTCTTGGAGGACCCAATAATTTCTTCTACTGTGTCCAAAAGCCGAGTCCACACATTGCCAGCGTGTTGCAGTGCTGGTCCAACGACTCGCAGTACGACCGTAGTGGTCAGTAAGGTCCCTTCTTTGCAGTGTCAATGGATGTGAAATTACGAGTCAACCTGCATGGTGGAGGACCTTTCTGCCATTTTCGACCATATTCGGCCTTTTTAATGACCTAATTTCTAGAGGGGTACGTAGTGGAATGGCTACCCCACCTAGCAACATGTCGTTATATACATTATACACATATATATACATATATATATGTATACACATATATGCATGCAATTTCGAACAGATCGAGTACAGGTTTACTTGTGACATGTCTGTACATTGTTCAAGCAAGTCACAAACCCTAACCCTAAACAAAAAATGATAAGAGAGAGAGAGAGAGAGAGAGAGAGAGAGAGAACTGAAACCCGCCATAGATGAAAAAGTCATTAAAAGCTTGAGAGAGAAGAATTATAGGCCTTCCATTATTAAAAAAAAAGCCCTATTCCTAAAAGTTTAATTAGAAAATAAACTAAGTTTGTTAATATCTAATAAATCTTGAGATTGTGATATATTACTTGTAATCCTAAATTTTACTAGGATGAATAATCACTGAAGATGGATTATCTTTCAAATATAATGGTTAACAAATTAATGTCAATTACGAAAGCATTTAGTTACTTTCTTAATTGTTATGTCATTTAAAATTTTGTAGTATATAAAATGCATCCAATTAAGTGCATTAATTTATTAAGAGTAATTGTACACAAAATACCCATTATAATGATGACTTTTAATTATCAAAATATCATTTTTTAAAATTATTTTAATAAAATTTTTGCCTCAATTTTTTGAAAGAATAAGCAAAAAATCATATAAAATTTATTACGAGAATTATGTAATTGAATGAAAGTCTTTTGTTTTGAAATAAGATATCATGATGATTGTTAATTATCAAATGATACTATTATATCATTTTGGTATAATTTTGTGTACAAAATTTTGAAAAATAGTATTTTCCCTTAATTATTGTTTTTTTATTATAAAAAAAACACAGTAAATGTGAATAGTATACCCCGCCTAGGGGACGAGGGAAGGGAAGGCCGGACTTGCATTTATGATATTTTGCATCTTATGAGTCTTTAGTTTGCGTACATCTGTAACCAACCACCGTGCAACTTGGTTCCTTTAACTTTTACTTGAAAAACGACAACGAAAATCCCCCATTTTCTTATCCTTTTGCGGTCAATCATGTCTGTAGCTAGCCTAGCCAGCTTATTCTTTGAATTTTTATATAAAATAATGTAATTGTAGTGGTTTTGTAATATAAAGAAATGTTATGAATTCCTTATTTTGAAGTGATAGACTCAAAATTAGGGACAGGTCTAGAAATTTTGTTATGGGACTACTCAAGGTAATTTTTTTTTTTTAATTTTGAGGGTTAAGGTAAGTATTTTAGGAGGGGCTCAATTATAGGTGGACATTATTCGGGTCAGGCCTATATTAAATATTGTTTTTATCAGGTTTAAAACCAAAAACTACCTCCAAAATAGTGTTCAATAACATAAAACCTAAATACATAAATATATTAAAATAAAAAAATATATTATTTTATATATATTTTAGGCCGAGCCGAGCTAAACTCCGAATACAATTTTCAAACTTGTCCATTAATATAACCAAGTTTTATAAAAAATTTCAAACCCTATAGATGATGAACGGGCTTGGGTAGACCAATTGGACCATTGAGCCATGCTACCTGTAGATGGGATTTTTAGGAAGGCTTGCTTGAACTCTCAAACCAAATCGATGAGCACGAATAATCTGCAAGAGAAGAAGATTATGAGAATGTTTCGACCCTTTTTGAGCCGAAAGCACTCCGATTATTAAGTTAATAAGTTTAATCACAATGAATCGAATAAATTATAGAGAGTTAGAACTCAAATGAACATACCTTACACGTTTAGTATGGGGGTATTTATAAGTTTCAGAATGCCATGCTCCCTTTGGGAATTAGAGTTACTTTTTTCCTAAGAATCTTTACTAATTGACTCGACTTAATGTATTTGACTTATCTTTTATTTGTCCTAATTTACATAAGAATAGGATTCGTATTATGGGCTTCATTAGTCCTAATACCTTTTGGATTAAGATCTATGGGCTAGGACCTTTGGGTCCTTACCTCTGATCGCACGGACCTTGTCCGATAAGTCAGCATCCATGAGCCGACCTCACTGAGTTGGTCTCTCTTGGTCTTAGACTTAGCTCTTATTTGGCCCACAATTGCCCCCCCCCCCAGGTCCTTGCGCCCTGTTTGAACTAACAAAGGGGACAAGGGCTAAGATTAGCATTTAAAGCATGTCCTTCAGCCTTCCCATCGCTTCGCACCACGTGGACATTCCATACCGGCCCTGCAATCGAAGGGGTGCGTCGAATAAGATTCCGAGGTGACGATTGGGTCAGGTGTCATGATTGCTGCAACTGAATTGACAGTATGGCTCATCATAAATTGGGCGTATTTTTATCCATCCTCTACATTCGAACCTAGCTTGAGACTTATGGTGAGAGAAAGAACGGATTCTACCCTAATTCTGTAAGTTCTTTGAACCTTTGCTTTCTTCTTTTTTTGCCTTACCCTTCCATGGTTGTCCCCTAATGGCGGCTCGTCTTAGGAAATTTGTAGACAGTCCGGCAGCTGTCGCTGCCTTTAAGTTTAGGTACAACATTGCCAACTAAGTCTGCATTGAGTTGGTTGACACCAATAACTATAAGATGGAAGAAACCAAAAAAGGGATGCCCTTCCCCATGATTGCCATCATAGAGGGTGGCGTCAAGTTTCCCTTACACCATTTTCTTGTAAAATTCCTTCAACGCCACGATGTATGTCCTGCCCAAGTAAGCCCGAATACTTATAGGATTGTTATGGGAATGCTTAAGCTGAACCGAATCTTAGGCATTAACATAGGGCTTGCAGAGCTTGACTTTTGCTATACTTTGTGCAAAGGTGGGCGTGATAGCTAGAAAGTCTACCTTAGGGCGATCGACAAAAGTGAGAAAATAGTAAAGTGTCTCCTATCTTTGGGTAAGGGCGTAGATGATGTCAAAATCTAGATTTCTGACATTTGGGAATTTAATGACCTTCATGCCAACCAAATGTTGTTGAATCAATGTCGTAAAGCCCCTAGAGAGTTAGGTTGGCACCGACCCCTTACTTTTCATGTGTGTTGACTTGTACATCTCTAACTTGCCTTGTTTTGATTTGTTCAGCTTCTGGTAAGAAGCACAACATGAGGGAGACGTGAGGTGTCAACTTGCGCGATCTGAATAAGGTTCTAAACTACAGGGCCTCTGGTCGGCTTTGTGACATTGCTAGGACCCCTCACATCTTGCTGAACTACCCACTTCGGGTTTCCACCTTCATCGCCTCATCGGGGATTCCGGTAGGCGTGATTGCCAAGCTATCGGAAGAGGGTGCAGCTAGTGAGTTCATTGAAATTCCAGTAGCGATTACAATTAAACACGTACTCCTCAACAATTGGGTTACTATTGCCGACCTACCATCTGACGCATTGCCACCAATTGGGAGTTCGGGGAATCAAGTTGTTAAAGATGCCATCCCGATGACCTCAAGAATTGCCTTCCCAAATTGGGCATCGTTTGAATTACCCCCAACCATTACTGACATAGCAGCCAATCCTACAGATTATCCAATCCAAGATATATCCTCTGATCGGTCAAGTTCATCTGAATCGACATTAACTTCTACTCCATTCACAGTGCTTGACCGTTGAGCTACAGCCAAGATTAGGCGAAAGTAGAAGTTAGTGTACCTTTCATGTTCAGATTTTGATACTCCTGACATGATGAACCTGAGGGAGATGATGCTACAGAATGCAGCAAAGAAGCTGAAGAAGTTGGGGAAGCCGGAGGCAGAAATAACGAAGCCCATTCCCCCTGCCCCTATTGTAGAGGTTAGCTCCTCTAAAACTGAAAAACAGAGGAGGGAGATGAGGTCGTCGAAGAAACAGCCAACGGCGGGGGATGTGCTGGTGGAACCTGCCGCGAAAAAAGCCCAAGTTGTGCCGACAAATCCTTATCCTGGTAGCAATGTCACGTCTGATGATGCCGACTTTGTGATTGTAAGATTTGTCGTTGGTGGCCGTCGTATATGGCCGAACAAATCCTTGATCAGGTCGGCTGAGGTAGCTATGGGAGTAGTTGAAAGTAACCTCTAGCAGGTTGATGTTAACTTGTTGGAGAGTAACGATGACCTATCGGTCTTTCTAGGAGCCTTCCACGAATCTCTGCTAGTAAGTTCTTTTATAAATTTATTTTCAGTAATGATTCTTGTTGGTTGTGTACTGATCCTATCAAATCTGTTTTACTTTCAGGGCTCTCTCAATTCTTTAGAGGCCATGCGTTATTTTTGAGTTCTATCTAGAGAGCACAATAAACTTATTGAAGAGCATGCTAAGCTGAAGAGGGAGTGGATTAAGCTAAAAAAAAGGCCCAACTAACCGCCACAAAGGAAGTTGAAAAGGCAAAGATTGCCCTGGACCAGGTTATAGCTGATTTGATCAAAAGGGACAACGAAGTCTCAGAGCTTGAGGCCAACAAGGCCATACTCTCGGTGGACTTGTTCAAGTCAAAGGCTGAAGTCGAGGGACTCAAAGCCTACCTTGCAAAGGAAAAGGCCGAGTTTAAGGAGAGGTATAAACAAGGCATGACAGCTACTGTTGATGATTTTGCACTTCAGATGGTTAATCTCTCGTAGTCGATATTCATAAAAGAAATGAAAGTCGAGACCTCTTTCAACCTCTGGAGGAATATTTTGAACTACTTTGAGACTACTCTGGGGGACAGTGCTGAGGATACCTCCAAGACGATTGAGGGTACAGACACTCTGGCAGTTCCTGCTATAAGTGTGTCCAAGATGGCTGAAGTTAATGTCTCCAAGACGACTGAGGCAGATGTGCTGAACACTGCTGAGGCTGATCTCGAAGACAGCTGAGGCTGATCCTATTATTTCCTGCTCAGGTAACGCTATCGTGAAACCTGCCGAAGACTTTGTGGCTTAGCATTTTCTTTAGTTTTTTGTTGAAATAGTTATATCTTTTTGCGAAGACTTATAATGGATTAACTATTTTGAATGAATGTAAATTTTTAAGTTGATTCTTGTGTTAATGTTTCTCAGTAAAACCACACAATTTTAACTTTGGATTTTTGTTCTGTCTTGCCTTCATTGACCAAGGCCTTCATTGGTCAACCAGTCCAATTTTTTGTACAAGATTAAGTTTTTATACTTAGTTTTTATGACCTTCATTGATCGATCTGCCTGACTTGGACAGGACCAAGTTTTCACACTTGGTTTTTTATGGTCTTCATTGGCCAACCTGCCAACAACTTGGACATGACCAAATTTTTACACATGGTTTTTTATGACCTTCATTGGCCGACCTGCCCGACTTTGATAGGACCAAGTTTTCACACTTGATTTTTTATGGCTTTTATTGGCCGACCTACCAACAAGTTGGATAGGACCAAGTTTTACAATTGGTTTTTTATGCTTATCCCCTTTTTATGCTTGTCTGTACGTTTGCTAAATCACTTGCAACTTTTGAGGACAAAAAATAATGTATTATTATTGATTGTCGTAGATCATTACATCATTTGGGAAATACCCCTACTGATAGAATTTTTTGAGATTATTAGTGTTCCAAGGTTGGGGTAGTTGTCGCCTTTTTTTGACAGTTTCTAGCCAGCATACCCCCACGTCGACCTAGGATGCAACTTTGTAAGGACCTTCCCATTTTGGGCCGAGCTTCCCCTACGCTGGATTCTTAGTTCCCCTAATACTTTTCTTAGTACTAAGTCACCAGGAACGAAAGCTCTTGGCTGGACTTGTTTGTTGTAGGCTCGGCTAAATTGCTGATGATATCTAGAAAATTTGAGTAGAGTAACTTCTTTCTTTTCTTCAATAAGGTCAAGATCCTTCGCCAAAATTTGGTCATTGAGGCTGGTGTCAAATGCTGCCAATCTAATGGTTAGAACTTCGACCTCCAAGGGTATTACTGCCTCCACCCCGTACACTATTGAGAAATTGGTTTCTCTAGTAAATCTCCTTAGAGTGGTTCTGTAAGACCACAAGACACTAGGCAATTCTTCTACCCATCTTCCCTTGGCTTTTTCTAGCTTTTTTTTTTTATTCCATTCAACATGGTCTTGTTTGATATCTCGGCTTGCCCATTGCACAGCGGATAGGTCGGCGTCGAATAGTAATTTCTGATCCCAAGTCCATTGTAGAATTCTCTGAACATGCTACCGACAAACTGGGTGTCATTGTCTGAAACCAGTGCACTATCCCAAATCTTATAATAATGCTCCTTCATGCAAACCTCTTAGTGTCAACTTTTCTGATAGTCGATAAGGGCTCTACTTCCACTCACTTGGTGAAGTAATCAGTTGCTACTATGAGGAATCTCTTATTCCCTGAAGCTCGAGGCAGCGATCTGATTATGTCTAACCCCCATTGTGCAAAAGGCTAGGGGCTGGTAATAGTTGTGAGGTCCTTGGCGGGCTAGTGAATTATCGGCAAAAATGTCTAGCACTTTTCACATTTCAGAACATACTGGACTGCGTCTTTCTGCATATAGGGCCACCAATAGCCCTGAGAAATAGCTCGGTGCGCGAGAGATCTTCTACCGACGTGACTCCCACAGATACCTTCACGAATTTCAAACAAGATGCCCTGCACCTTGTCCGGGTGGACATAATACAGGTAGAGGCCAGCAAATGATCTTCTATATAGTTCCTTGTCGGGTGATAGCTAGTACTTCAAGGACTTGTGCGTGATTCTTCTGGCCTCGTTCTTGTCTTCCAGTTGCTCATCCCTGTTGAGGTAAGAGATGATCGAGTCCATCCAGAATGGCCTTAATTGCTCAATAACCAAAGCTTGCACTTCTTCTTGAAATATGCTTGGGCTAGGCAGTGTCTCCATGTGAATTGTTCTTTTTGATCCTAACTTTATGGCCGCTGCCAATATTGCCAAGGTATCAATATGAGAGTTGTTGTCACGGCTAATTTGATGGAGCTTGTATTTACTGAATTTCCTGTGCAGCACTCTTGCTTTTGCCAAGTACTGCGCCATTCTGTCATTTTTTTTCGTATACTCACCCATCATCTGGTTAACCACCAATTGAGAACCTGAATAGATGACTATCTCGACAATCTTGAACTCTATAGCTCGGCGTAGGCCAGCGAGTAGAGCCTCATATTCTGACTCCTTATTTGATGCAGTAAACTCTAACTTTATAGCCTGCTCCAATACCATGCCATTTGGCATGATTAGGACTATGCCAGATCCTGTCCCCTGTCATTAGACGCTCCGTCGACAAAGAGCTTCCAATGATCAACAATCTCCTACAATTCCAAGGGGGGTCACAATTTGGTTGATTGGCATCAGAAAATTTAGCAATAAAATTAGCAAGTACTTAACCTTTCACTGCCGACCTGGATTAAAATTTGATGTCGAACTCTCCCAGTTCCACCGCCCATTTCGCTAGTCTTCCCGAGAAATTTGCTCTTCTGAGGAGTGGCTTAAGCTGATGGTCCGTGAGCACGTCAATGGTATGGGCTCTGTGATATCCCAAACCTCTATTTATTTAAATTAATGTGCATTCCTAACGTTTGTATTGTTTAATATTAGTTATTTCATCATTTGGGTCAAGAATGACCAATAAGAGTTTGTGTTGTAACTTAAGCTCATGGGATGAGATACATGGGATTATTCTCATGTGTATCACACTTATATACACCATGTGTACACACACACACACACAAAAAACTCACACACACAAACCGGTTGAGAGAGGGAGAAAGAGAAAAGAGGAAGAGGGAAGGGGAGATTGAAGGAAGAAGAGCTTGAAGGAAGAGATTGAAGCCATTGAAGACTTCAACAAGCTTGATGAAGGTAAGGTTTCATTTCTCTCTCTACAATTATGTATGTATATGTATCCATCTTGTTGGGTAATTGTGTTTGTGCTCCTAGGATAGTTGTTGTTGAGTTTGGAGGACCCCTTGGGTCCCATTTACTTGATTTTGAGAGCTTAAAGCTCATTTGTTGAGGGTTAGGGTTGGGGTTGAGAAAACCCCCAATTTGAGAACATGTTAGGGTTTCGAATTATTCTCTAGATCCCTTCGTCTTGGTTGTTTATTTCTTCCCATTTTGAGTTATTGTGATACTCTTGAGGTTACTTTTAAGTCCTTTTGATGTTGGGAAGATTTGCTTGCATTTTGGTTGAGTTTTGGAGTTTTTGGATCAAAATTCTGCTACTACCTAAAGCTAGGCATTCAAACTCCCAATATGGCGTTCGAACGGTAGGCCGATTTTGCCTTGGCGTTTGAACAGCCCGTGAGCATGTTTTTCCCATTTTGCCTTGGCATTCGAATGGCCCCTCCGAGCGTTCGAGCGGCCGTGGGCTGTTTTCCCAGGTTAGCCATTTTTGGCCTAGGTGTTCGAACGACCCATTGGGCACTCGAACGATTGGCCAGTTTCGACCCTGTTTTGCAATTTTGTCATATCTTGTTCTAGAAAACTTGGTTTTGAGCACCGCTTGAAGTATTGAATAGTAGACTCATATACCTTTTCATCTGTGTATAGTTTGTACCCTAACTCCTTATAGATTTTGAGATATTGGGGGTTTAAAGTTGACTCAAAATTATGCCGAAAACCTTATTTTCCAAAATATTAGGCCGTTTTTCACGAGACCTAACTTTTTCACCCAAAACGCATTTTTGACCCTTAGCCTATCAAATTAAAGGCCTTTGAGTCTATTTTCATATGGAACTAGCCTAGAGTGTGAACCCTTTGTTTGAGGTGGTTGGGACGTGATGAAAGAATCGATGTTCCGGGTTCCATACGTCACCCTCAACTTTACGTTCTCGTTTTAGGTTAGGGCTTTGCCCTAGAGTTTAGTCTTGTTCTTCTATTGTAAGAGTGAGGTGTTGGTGAATCAGGGTCGAGGGATTTATGTACTTAGTCTTGGTTTATTTGTTATTGCTTTGCCTTAGAACCTTATATTTATGTTTCTATACTTCTGCATGAATTTTGTGTAGGAACACCTTGTTTATCACCCATTCAATTGGAGAGAGGTGAGTAACAATATGCTATGAGTAAACCTTTATTATTTTTCAAATGTTTTAAGCTCACTTCTATATCATTAATGTTTTTCATGTGTTTCAATGTATCAATGTTATGTTCAATAACAAATGTTATATTTCAAACGTATGCTAGTTATATTTATGTTATGAATAGAAAACCATGGGCTATAATGTTTAAATGAAAGAGATGCTAAGTTTCCAATGTATGGTGCTAATTCGGGTCTTCTCATGGCAAAACTTTAATCTAGCCTGATAGTCCTACGATAGGGGACGGGAAATAAACTATCTATGTTGAGAGACGTCCCTAACCTAAAGAGCCTTAGCGTGATCTACATGGTTACTATGGAGCCTAGCTCATATGTCGAGTTGTAGCACACTTATGTTTTAAGCTGAGAACTATGTTATGTTCAAATGCTTTATGACAAGTTATGAAATGCTATATCAAGAACAATGTTATGTTGCATCTCTTTTTACGATAACATGTTTTGAAATGTTAAAATATTTCAAATGATGTTTACGTTACCTATGAATTCCAAGCATACGCTTTATACATTCAAAAGTTCATATCCTCATGCATAAATGGTTATCTATTTTTATACGTTAGATGTAATTACTAGTCCATGATATTTGCTCGCTCATGCATCATTGTTATTCACTAAGTATTAGCTTACATTTTCTCAAATGATTTTTAGGTAGTCAATCTGGGAGGCCCTAAAGCGAGGCCATATGTCGATTTTGACCTACGGCCAATGGTCCTCTGTTTTGTAATATGTTTGAGGGCTAGACCCCAATGTTTTGTAATGGTATAAATGTTATAACCTTGGTGAGCCTTGATTAGGCTCAGGTGTATGTTATGTTTTGGATTAGGCACAGCTCTACTATATATGACACGGATTATGTTTTTAAGTTATCAAAAGTTTTATTTTCCACAATTATGCATCATTTTATATGATTATGCACAGGTGATCAACCAACTTATGTATTGCGGCCTTAGGTAGCTTTGCTATTGGCCGGTCATATACCCTAAATCTGTATAAGCTGGGTTATGGGGCGTGACAGGCTCAAAAGTAATGTATCAACTTACGTGACACTATTACTAATGCTAGGGCCAGTTTCTCTAGTGGCAGATACCTGCTCTCAGCTCCCAAAAAAGTTTTGCTAACATAATAGACTGGCCTTTACTGCATGTCTTGCTGACAAAGTAGGGCGACACTTACTGTGTGGTCTGATACTGCTAGATAGAGGTAAAACTCTTCATGTTCGAGCGGCATAGAAAGTAGTGGTGGTTGGGCAAGATATTTCTTTTGGTTGGCAAGTGCTTGGTCACAATCAGGACTCTAGTTGAACTACTCCCATTTTTTCAAAAGTTAGAAGAACGGCCGGCACTTATCCAAAGATCGGCTAATGAACCGGTTAAGAGTCATTACCATTCCAGTCAACTTCTGAACTTCTTTGATGTTCCTTGGGGCTTGGACATTTTGGATTACACTTCTTTGCTGCGGATCTGCTTCAATCCCCGGTGTGTAACCAAAAATTCAAGAAACGTTTTAGAGCTTACCCCGAACACACATTTAGAGGCATTCAACCTCATCTTATAGTTTTTGGGGATGTTGAACACTTCCTTTAGATTGCCCAAGTGCAGTCTGCCAACTTTGCTTTTGACCACCATGTCATCAATGTATACTTCGACAGTGCTGCTGATGTGTTGTTTAAACATTTTGGTGACCAATCTTTGATAGGTGACGCCTGTGTTCTTCAAACCAAAGGGTATGACTTTGTAACAGAAAATACCCCTTAAGTTGATGAAGGCAGTTTTTTCTTGGTCTTCTTTATAGAGCGGGATCTGATGGTACCAGCGATATGCATCTAGAAAACTCATTCTCTCAAATCCAACTTTTGCATCCACGAGCGGGTCGATCTTTGGAAGAAGGAAAGGGTCTCTAGGGCATACTTTATTCAAGTCGGTGAAGTCAGCACAACCCTCCACTTGTCGTTCTTCTTCTTTACCACCACCGTGTTAAAGAGCCAGCATGGGTAGTAGACTTCCCTTATTGCCCCAGTTTCAAGGAGTTTGTCAACTTCTTCAATCATTACATCCACATGTTAAGTAGCTGCCCTTCTCCCCTTTTGGACCACAGGTCGACATTGCAGGTCCACGCTAAGTTTGTGGCTAATTATATTTGGGTCAATTTCTGGCATGTCATGAGGTGTTCAGGCGAATATTTTAATGTACTCTGTCAATAGATTAATCAATGATTTCTCCTCAAAATTGAGCAGCGACGTGCCAAGAACGAAGTAATTTTCCTCATCATGCCGATCTATATAAACCTTCTTCAGGTCCTCAATGGCCTTATTTTCTAGTAACAGCCCGACATCATCAATCGTGAGTGTGTCCTCGTGTAGTTCCATCATTTGAACTTTATCCATCTTTTTCTTTGTGGTGCATGCCATTGGGAAGCACTGCTTAGCTGTTACTTAGTCCCCTTTTATCTTTCCTACTCCTCCGAGAGTCGGAAAACGGATCAGCTGATGAGAGGATAAAGGTATAGCCTTCATGAGGTGCAACCATATCCGACCAACGATTGCGTTGTAGGAGGAAGGCATATTAACCACCAAAAACTTTGTCTGAATAGGGATCTCTCCCGCAGCGACCGGGATAGTTACCTTTCTCAGCGGCCAGATTGAATTGGAGCTGAATCCGATCAAGGGGTTTAAAGATGGTTGGAGATTGGAATCTTTCAGTCCCAACTTTTTGAAGAGGTTATATAGTATATGACTTCAGAGGAGCTTCCCTAATCAACAAGTAGCATTTTCACATCACAATCCCCCAATCGTAGTGCTACCACCAATGCATCATTGTGTGGCACTTGCACCCCTGCCAGGTCATTATCAGTGAAGGTTATGGCATCAACACTACTGCTGACCTTTACCTTTTTGTTTGGGGTTTCCAACTGCATTACCTCTTTGAGGTGTGCTGCTTTCTAGATCTCTGCCTAGTATCTATGTGGGTCTACTATTGCTGATTCTGTAGATCCATGGAGAACATTGATTACCCAGGCATATTCTGCTCTAACTTTCTTCTGCAGAATGGCTTCCTGCTTTGTTTGTTCTGCCTCCCATTTCATCTTTACCCTGTCAATATATTGGTCAAGATGTCCTGCCTTTACCAATTCCTCCAAGTAGTTCTTAAGATTTCAGTAATTCTCCGTTTGATGCCCCTTTTCCCTATGGTAAGAACAAAACTTCTTCTAGTCTCAGACAGTAGGGTCTCCTTCTAACTTTGGGGGACACTTGAAGAAGGGCTTGTCTTGTATTTGGGGCAAAATATTGTAAATTGGGTCCTTGAAGACTGTGTTGACCCCTTCTATCGCCTTTTTGCCCCAATTGTTGTTGTTTTCCTCACGTTTGGGCTTTTTGCTTTCACACCCATCTTTTTTCTCAGTTTTCTCGCCGATCTTCTCTTGTGCTTGCTGTGCTACATCTTCTTCTACCCGTGCATACTGTTCAATTCTAAGCATCAGGTCCTATATCCAGGTGACTAGTTTCTTCATAAGGGATTGCCTTAATCGGTGTTCTCTGGGAAGGCCGATCTTGAATTGTGTAACAGCCAACTATTCGTTGCAGTCCTCTATTTCATTATAGGCCTCCCAGTATCTCCTTGCATATACCCGTAACCCCTTGTCATCTTTCTTCTGTAAAGTCAGCAAGTAGTCCATCTCTTTGGATTGCTTGCTGTTTGTTATGAACCAGTTAGTAAATAGCTCGACAAGTTGTTTCCAGCTTGACACTGATCTGGGTTGTAGCTTGTCGAACCATCGTAGGGCTACCTCTTCCAGGCTTGAAGGGAAAACTCGACACATAAAGAAATCGCCATAACTCAATAATGCCATCATCTGTTTGTAATGCCGAACGTGGGTAATGGGATTCGACTTCCCATCATAAGGAGTAAACTTTGATGGGGCAAATTTCCTCGACCCTTATTGAGTCTCTTGCTAGTGTCCGATTCCTTTGAGGTTGCTAATCTTTTTCTCGGTCCATGTAGTGCCTTGTATTTACAGTGTAGCTCCCTGTTATGTGTGCGGCTGGAGGGCTCATGTTTCTTGAATTCGTCCTCTTTCTCTGTCGTTGTTTTGGGGATTTGTTAGGTACTCGTCCATCTCGTCTAGAAATTGCTTCCCTCATGGCTTCAATCGTTGACCTGATGTGGGTAATCTCTTCATCCCACTGCCGGAGCTCATGCTCAATTGTTAGGAGGGATAAATTGCTGGGTACGCGGCCACTAGATAGTGATGGATTCAAGTTCTTGCGGTGGTTCCTTCGGCGGTTTGGATTTTAGACATACTGCAGAGCCCGTCCTAAACCCTCAGGTCCTTCCATCTAGTTGCCTTCAGGGAATCGTATCTCCGATATGATAAAACATCCTCCCAGAGTTCACACTAAATAATCGTCATGCCAACTTGACTAGTAAGTGCCGTTTTGACTAAAGACATCATGGCTTTCATCTAGTTCCCTATCGATGGGATCAACTCCCCCTCTAAGATAGCTGGTACTCATTCTTGTGTAAACCTTCCTACAGACGGCGCCAATTGTAGGTGAGATTTTTAGGAAGGCTTAGTTGAACTCTCAAAATCGAATCGACGAGCACGAACAATCTGCAAGAGAAGAAGACGATGAGAATGTCTCAACCCTCTTTAGGCTGAGAGCACTCCGATGATTAATTTAGCAAGTTTAATCACAATGAATCGAATAAATTATAAAGAGCTAAAACTCAATTGAAAGTACCTTACACTTTTAGTGCATGGGGGTATTTATAGGTTTCGAAATGCCATGTTCCGTTTAGGAATTGGAGTTACTTTCCTCCTAGGAATCTTCATTGATTGAGTCAGTTTAATGTATTAGACTTATCTTTTATTTGTCTTAATTTATTGGCTTCATTAGTCCTAATACCTTTTGGATTAAGATCCATGGACTAGCCTCTTTGGATCCTTACCTATGATCGGCATGGGCCTTGTCCGACAGGTCGACACTCATTGGCCAACCTCACTGGGCTGATCTCTCCTGATTTTGGACTTAGCTCTTATTAGGCCCACACTACCTATAGGGCAAATACAATATTTCATATTATAAATATGCAAAAAATCATAGGGTTTAAAGAAACTTTTGAAAACTTAAGGGGCCTCACCCATTGGGCCCAGTGTAAGTCTGCCATTGCTTACAAACATAGATTTTGTATAATTTTTTTAAGGATAATATTATACAAAAAAAAAAGAAGTTCAAACAAATTTTTTTTATACAAAATGATGTATCTTAACGAGAGTCTTTCACTTCAAAACAAGCACTTACCATAATAATTTTTAATTACAAAACTGTCACTGCTACATTATTTTGTATGTAAATTTTGTAAGAATAACATTTTTCTTTTTTTAATGGTAAAAAATTACCAATTCATTCGAGGTAATGTTATACAAATTAAAAATTTATACAAAATTTTTAACCATAATAATATATTTTAATAAAAAACTTTTATTTTAAAATAAAATATTTATCATAATAATTTTAATTTATAAAATTATCATTATCATATTATTCTCTAATGGGTATTGATATGAATTTTATTTATGAAAAACGTTTTCCATTCATTTAACGTGGTACCCCGTCAAAACGCGGCCCCATTTCACGGGTAGATCCAGTCATCAACTAGTTAGTTGACCCTATAGTGGAATATTGGTATACTCTCAAACTTTTGTTGGTGATGACTTTGCCATTTCTTGTTTCCCACTTTCATAGGCTAAAATAATTGCGGTGAAGCTTCCTCTTCATTACCCGCGGGTTACACATCCTTTGTCCCGTCCCTTCCCTGAATGCCTGATCCCACTACTATAAATAAAGGCACCACATGCCCTAGCTACTTACAACCCAACCTTCTTGTCAAAGCTAAGAGACCTAAGAAATAGCTAGCTAGGCATTTTGTAGCTATAGCTAGCAACTATGGTTTGTGAGAAAAAGATCATCGACCAGGTCTCCGGTTGGCTTACAGTCTTCGACGACGGCTCTGTCGACCGGACCTGGACTGGACCCTCCGAGGTCAAGTTCATGGCCGAGCCGGTGCCGCCTCACGAAGATTTCGTGGACGGAGTCGCCACTCGCGACGTTGTCATCGATACAGAGTCGGGCCTTCGAGTCCGAATTTATCTTCCAGATACTACTGAGGGCCTTGAATGTGGTGGTGGTGATGATGATAAGCTGCCCATCATACTTCACTTCCATGGCGGTGGGTTTTGCATTAGCCAGGCCGATTGGTACATGTACTACCATATGTACACCCGGCTCGCTCGTTCAGCACGAGCCGTTTGTGTCTCGGTTTACCTCCGTCTAGCCCCCGAGCACCGCCTCCCGGCCGCCTGCAACGACGGCTGTGCCGCTCTCCTCTGGCTTTGCTCCTTGTCTCAGGGCCAGTCACACGAGCCGTGGCTCAACACTTACGCAGATTTCGACCGCGTGTTCGTCGTCGGAGATAGCTCCGGCGGCAACCTGGTGCATCAGGTGGCTGCACAGGCGGGAAAGATACTGGACTTGAGTCCGGTGAGACTAGCTGGTGCCATCCCGATCCACCCGGGTTTTGTCCGGTCCAAGCGGAGCATGTCCGAGTTGGAGCAAACGGAGTCACCCTTCCTGACCTTAGACATGGTGGACAAGTTCTTGAGCCTGGCATTACCCGTAGGCAGCACCAAGGACCACCCGATAACCTGTCCGATGGGGGTGGGAGCGCCGCCGTTCTCCGGCCTGAGGCTGCCACCTATCCTGCTGTGCGTGGCGGAGAAGGACTTGATCAGAGACACAGAGATGGAGTACTACGAGGCCTTGAAGAAGGCTAACAAGGATGTGGAGCTGATGATCAACTCTGGAATGGGTCACAGCTTCTACCTGAACAAGATCGCCGTTGACATGGACCCACACACGGCAGCGGAAACCGGAAAACTCATTGCTGGGATTGCAGATTTTATCAGTAGGCACTGAGTTGAAACAGTGCCTCACACATGTGCAAGGGTTTGTGCTGCATTGATGGGCTGCTATATGTTTTTGCTTTCACTTGGTTTCCATATATAAGAGTCATAACATCCACTTAAATGTGCTTTTCTTTTTTTTTTTTTTGGGTGCTTTTCAATATGTGTTTGTGCATTGCGGAACGCGGATATTTGTTGGATCTGGTGTCACGGAGGTCTAGTAGTGTAGTCAACTCATTAATTAGACTAGAAGGGTTAGACGCAACATACCTGTGCACTACACTATATTTAATTTTTTATTATTATTAATTTAGTTGTTAAAAATTATAATTTGAAACAGTTTAGTTATGAGCATTGCATAATTACTTTTACATCTGTTAAATAAAAACTAAATAAATTTTCTGTTGTGGATCATTTTTGCCAACAATTTATATCAACAAAAAAAAAAAAAAAACCTCAATAAAGTAGAGACTTCACAAAAAAGATTTATTTTATAATAGTAAGTATTGATATAGTCATTGCCCATGTGCCTCGTTTTCGTTCGTTATCTCCTTTAATATTATGGGAAAGAGTAATGTTACGTACATTTCTACTAATCACTTCTGTATTGATAGCATATGTTCCTGCAGTCACTTGCATTGATGTGAGTGAGTCAATGTAGGAGTACATACAATCAATACAAGAGTAGTCGGTAAGAGTATACATAATATTATTCTATGAAAAATGTTATACGTAAATCATTTTCTCACTTACTTTCTTAACATTGCTCTAATGTAAATTTCACATGCATGAAGTCCACATGCATTTATTAATGTAAATTTCACATGCATTATAACCGGTGAGTAAGAAAATAGGTAAAAAAAATGATTTATATATAGCATTGCTCTAATTTTATGTCTCTAGGAGTGACAAAATGGGTATCAAATAGGATTCCGTATAGAATTATTCCAATTTAAAACACTATATTCTCTATCTCATGAATGATACTAGGTTGCACCTAATTAAGAGTGTGGAGTAAATAAATAATCCTCTTTAGAATCGAGTTTTCAGCTGTTTGAGTTTAGTTTGAGCCGAGTGTTAAGAAGTCCTTATTATTGTTATTATTATATTATATTTTGTTTTATTTTATTTCTATTTTACTTGATCAGATTGGAGTTGTCGGTAATTTCTATTAGTTCAGCCAAACCAGGATTTTATCATGGGTAAATTACACTGATTACCCCTGAAGTTTTACAAAATGTAAGAGTATTGTTTACTTATTAACAATTACACGGATTCCTCTTCTTTTTGAGTTTGTGTAACAGTTTACTCCTTCCCGTCAAGTTGCCATTGAGAGAGGCAACGGTTTTTGCTTACATCAGATAAAAATATAATGCAATGACTAAAATGCCCTTAAATAAATGAAAAGATAAATTACCAAACACCCTAGTTGACATGTGTGCTCACTATGTTATCCCTCTTGTGTTTTCCCTCCACCACCGCCGCCTTCTCCAACCAGCATCACCATCCAACTCCCAATACACCATCAATACACCATCAATACACCATTTACAAAGAAATCTATTCTGGCAACAATGAATTCACCAACAAAATGAAAAACACAACCCATCTTAAACCCCATCAAAACCGCCCTCCCTCTCCATGAAACCACAGTTAAATGTATAGGAAAATTAAATCAAAGCTACCATTGTTGTTCAGTGAAGTCCATCAAAGAAATGGGTTTTATATTTTCTCTCCATAACTCAATAATAAAGATGGGTTTGATCTTTCCCTACATGTTTGGATATTTTCGATCATTAAAACTCAATAGCATAGATGTGATTGAAATTCTCTCTAAAGCTAAATCACCATGGTAGTCAAAACCCATCACCGCCCATTCCAACGCCGTCACCACCACCCCTTCCACTCCTAACAATCGACCAAATTTCTTCAGCTGAAGCCAATCCTTGCAATCACTCACCTCCATGGCCACCACCCACCCACCACCGACAGCACCAACTCATCACAGACTCGCATGGATAGTCCAGTGGTGGTTATCTTATGATGTGGTCTTGAGATATGGTGATGTGGGTGGTTAATTTTTTATTAGATTTTGTGAAATTGGGATAATTTTTGGTCTAATTTCCCAAATTATTATGCATGCATATTTATGAGTATATCCATATATGCATACATATATATATATATATGCATACATATATATATATATATATATATGGTTACCTTTTAGCTAGGTCGATTGGACAGAGTAAGAGGATGGGAAAGAGCTCGGAGAGGAAGAGGAGGTGGTTTATGGTTCTATACTGGTGGTATGGTGCAGCAATTGGCCATGACAGCTGTGCTTGAGTGATGTTGGCGGTGGTTGTTGGTGATGGGTGCGAGCATGATGGTTGAAATGAAGGGAAGAACACCACTGGTCGTCCCTTTCAATTTTCTCTCTCCCAAATCACTCTTCCTCCATGTTCTAGACTATTTTCATTAGCCAAGGTCCACAATTTCCGCACTAGGGCATGAATCTTGGCCTCAAAATGGGGAGAACCAGTGGCCGGAAAAGGGAATATGAGTTTATTGGTTTGGTAGTGAGAGAAACTGTGGAGTGGAAAAATATTATTTTCTTATCCAAAAATAAATTTGTTTCATTAAAATAAGTTTAAGGTTAAAAGTTTAATTTTATGATCTCAGTTACTACTGTTTGCAGACAAACACTGACAAAGGGTGGTAAGTATAATTGTCAAAAAGAGAAGAGTACTATCTTAATTTTCCATAAACTTTAGGGGTAATTAATTTTCTATAAACTTTAGGGGTAATCAGTGTAATTTACCCTTTTATCATTGACAGCAAATCTAGAGAAGGGTGCACGTGATCCTCAATGTTTATTAGCTAATGTGTATATCTATTATCCCGTCATTTGAAAATTTTATCAAAAAATAACAAACATTTCTTATAAAACATAACTTAAACCTTAAACTAAAATTATTAAAAGATAAATCTAAGTAAAATAATAGATATAAATTTAAAATTTTAATAAAAAATTCCCTGCATTACTAAAAAATGTAGTAATAGCCTAACGTATAACAAATCAATCCTATTTCACAATAAAATTACACTATTTTAAACAATTAAATATTAATTAAAAATCTCGACATAAAAAAGATAAGCTCTCAATTCATTAACCTTTATTTTCAATGAATGATCATGACTAATGTACGAATACGAAGAACTTTTTTTTATTTCATTCTCTTATTTCTTCTTGTTTGTTCTCTTTTTTTCTTAGCACCAGCTTATTCACATAGTATTTTTACTAGAATTTTTTTTTTTTGTCTTTGGTAACTCTTTTAAATTTATTTGTTATTTTTTATGAGCTTTTAGATTATGCATACTCATTTTAAAAAAAATTAAATTTTAGTTAACAAAATTACTAAAGACAACAAAAGCTATTTTAGAGGGAAATAGGTGGCCGAAATATCTTTTTTTTTGTTTTTAGTGACTTTTTTCAGCCAACACCCAATTTTATATATTCTGTGAGTATGCATAATAATAATAATAATAATAACACTAATAATAATAATAAAATTAAATTCGTTGAAAAAAATTACTAAAGACAAAACTGGTGCCAAACCAAGCCTTATCCAAAATCTTGTTTTTGTATGTATTACTGTATATACATACATATATTTTTAAACTTACAGAGCAACAAGTAGGCAAAGTTGGACGATTGAGACTTTTGTTGTTTATTTAAAATATGTTTTACATTGTATGAAGGCAGTTTATAATTTCAAGCCATTATGTGTGCTTTTTCGTAACAATCTCTATGATATTGGTGGGCCCTTCCTCTAAAAGAGAGATTATGAAAAAGTATAAAAAAAAAAAAAAGGTGTAATATTAATAATTTTTTAATTAGTAGTTAAAAACTAAACAATACTTGCGAGTTACATGATTTCATAGGAATGTATGTGCGCTACAAATATAGTGATTCTAGGAGTATACATGTTTTAAGTGTTTTCCTCGTAAAAGTTGTTAGAAATTTGAATTTTTTAAAATTTTTTTGGGTATCAGAAATTTTTTATTATTGAAACATGACCTCTTCTTTACCTCATCGGACATCCCAGTGGGTTCAAGTAATATTTAGTGAGATCAAGTTATATAAAAAGTTAATATTTTACTAATATTATATGGAATAAGAGATTTTTTTGTAAAACTTCAGTGGAGTCGATTGACCCACACTTCATAAGGAGGCGCTGCTATGAAGGTATATTATATGATATGGTATAAAAGTGGTCACATAGTGTCAGACATTGGCACTATTGACGGTGAGTGTCAGGAGCCCACGTATAGACTTGTATAGTGAGAACAAGGATTGAGAAGTGAGATTTACATAAATTATTTTTCAAATTGAATTGGAAAAGGTTCACTGGGTAAAGTGGCTCGGGCTCGTTTACTATTGTAATTTTTTAGCTTTTTTTGCTTTGTTTTTTTGGTTTATAAGTAAAAAGGTTAGAATTTTTTTTTTACTTTTTTTGCTTTTATAAGCTAAAAATAAACCAAAAAAAAGTAAAAAAAAAAAAAGAAAAAAAGTCAGAAAAATTAACTTTTTTACTTATAAGTTAAAACATAAACTATGCAGAAAAGCCCTTCCAAATAGACCCTCAATATTGTCTGAGTTGAGGTAGCTTGACCAAGAGAAACTCTAGTTTGTGGGGGCATGAAATGCACTAGAGATAGATCCTTGAATTCTAACTTTTTTTTTTAATCTTACATGATGAAATATAGGTAAAAGTCTAAATATCATGGGCGAGAAACCTTAAAACTAAGGCTAATAACTATCAATGATCATGGGCGAGCATATAATTAAAAACTAAGTGTTAATCCGTACAATATAGAGATTTTCAACTCCTATTCATGATGCATGTCTAATAGACTATTTATTTATAGTTTAGAATAGTATGTATGTTCAGTGATGACAATAGCATACATGTCAAGTACTCATTGGTTTAATGATTTGATTTTTGATATGTATATTCTATGTATGCATTAGACCTTCAATCACATTGAATTTTGCTTAGTTTTCACTTGCGATTTTAATTAGCTGGAGAGTTCTGATTTATTCACTTAGAAACTTAATACATATCTATACATATATACGTCTAACCCCAAATAGATAACTCATACATATTTATAAGTATAAAACAAATAATAAAGATATTCATTACATAAAATTCTTTTTAAAATGAGACTTATGTGAAAAATAGAGAACTTGATGAGATTAGTAATAAGCATCTTCATTACTCTGTGACATGGCATTTTAAAAGTATAAGAACATAGAGAGTACCACCTAAGCGTCACCTAAAAAAGAGATAAAATATATGAGCGAACATAACTTTTATATATATATGGTTAGTTTTATCACCGGTAATTAATGACAGAAATTCGGAAATGCACTAAATTAATTATAAATATTGGTTGCAGCATGTTTATGTTTTATATGTTATTTTTTTATCATTTTCTTTTGTTGGTAATTAAGTATGAATTGTGGTACTGTATACTACAAATATATGTATTGCAAATTTGGAAGGCAATTAAAAAGCAGATATTATAGGGATAATTGCATACATAGAAGCTTCTGCACTGAAATCACATATATATATATATATATATATAAACATATAAATATATAGGGCACGAAATTAACATTTAGTGAAAAATAATTAACAGAAAATCCCCACCAAAACCAGACGAGTGGATCAAACACATGCAGCACATAATTAATCATATCTCATGTAATGACCAAAGGACTCTTTTCAAACTCTGATGTCCCATCTATATATAGTTGCAACTACTACTACCAGCTTTGTGTTTAAAATAACACTCAAATTAGAGGATGGATTCTATTCCAACCATTAATAATTTTTGGTTCAAGTTCAACTGCATCTGCATGCATGCCACAACAGTTCTTCATGAGTTTTATCTTCAATGAATTATTTGTAATTTGTAGGGCCCAAATATTTGTTTACAAAGAAAGAACTAGATTTCATTTATTTTCCAATGATCTTGTAATTTTTAAAAGAACTAAGCCAATGCTTGGTAAAAAAAATAAAATGATCATTCCAACATTCATTCTCATTACCTTAGTTGGAACCATCATTTAAAGTTGCTAAGAATGATCATTCATATATTTTATTGAGATGTCGTTTCTCCTTTTAAGAGTAGGAATGATTACTTCATAGAACAAACATCAAATATCGCTACCCATTACCGTTGTTGTCATACCGCAACCCATTGTCACCATTGCCACCACCACCCATCATTGTCACCACCCAACACCACCACCCTCCGCCGCTCACCACCCCCTACTCACCACCCACCACTACCACCACCATCCACCATCGTCATTTGCCATCGAACTCTTACCACCCCAGACCACCACCCAGGGGTGGACTCAGAAATTTTCTTGAGGGGTTGTGAGGTAAATTTTTTTAAAACTTTTGAGATGCAAGGATTTTGTTTTTTTGAATTTTAGGGAATTAATACTCAGATTCTTTTCCTAAATACTCAAAAAAAAAAAAAAGCTATGGCACATAAATAAAATTTTTCAAAACTCTAAAGCACTAATTTTTATCATAAATATGCAAAAATTATGGAGACTAAGTACAATTTAAAAAATAAAGGGGGCCGGGCCTCCCTTGGCCTATACATAGGTCTACCCATGCCAAGACCCACCACCGCTAGTGTGACCACTGCCCTCCACCATTGCTACCAACATCACTGCCTCTACGCCCATTACCGTCACCCACCATCTGCCACCCACACCTATCACCACGGCCGCCACCCATCACTTACCACCAGCTACCACTCACCACCCACCTCCCATCATGAGTTTTATCTTCAATAAATTATTTGCAGCTTGTAGGGCCCCAAATTTTTGTTTTCAAAGAAAGAACCAGATATCATTTATTTTCAATGATCTTGTAATTTTGAAAAGAAATAAGCTTTGAGGAGAGGAAGATATTTGTATGGCACTCGTCCCCAGCCTACTCTACAATCAAACTTATGATAAGGAAAATGTTCTGAACATGAAGATATTTTTTCTAGTATCTTCGGTCTGTCTTCAATAAAAACTATAATAATTGTGATAAGCCTCGGTCGACGACCGAGCATTAATCAGGGCTGATGCGGGACGTGCTTGTTTTGATAGAAAGATTCACTCCTAATGAAAAATTGTTTCACTAGAGGTTGTGCTCCCCCCGGCCCCAAAAAAAATAAAATAAAAAACATTGTGTTATAGCTAAAATATCTTAATGCTCATATTCTCTGAGTTGTTAGTTGAGGGTTGTTAGGACGGTAGTAGTCATAAGTCCAGGAGTTTTTATTGATGGGGTCATTCAAAAATTTAAATGTCAATTCTCAAAACCTAAGTAAAAAAAATCTTAATATATTAATACTAATATTTTTTTTTTACAAAAAAGGTAAATATATGTACATTTACAATTTCATTTGATGAGATTTTATATTTTCTAATCGTAATATAATAACCTCATTTATCTCATTATTAATATTATGAAATATGTAATTTGCAGTATATGTTACCACATATTCATTAGTCTATTGATCTCTAATTGACTGTTCAGAAATTTCATCGTTGTAAAAACATTTTCTAGTGTTACAGTCATGACCAGTTATTTTAGTGTAAATTTTAATGATGAAATGTTGATATTATAAGATTTTACTCAGCCTAAAAACTTTATATTATACTTTACACGTTACATCATTGCAATTTTGTTATTGTTTAATAGCACTCAATATATTTTTCAATTATTATATTATATAAAATAATTTCTCTTATACACTTAGTCATAAGGAACACCCATATCTTAACTTTAAAAGATCACAAGTTGTACATTTTATATACAACTTGTCTCGTTCACAAAGCTAATGTCTTTTATCACAATGAATTACATTTATTTTATACACAATAAGATCATGCACATGAGCGGAGGAAGAGGGAGTCGAAAGGGGGCAATTGCCTCCATAAAATTTTTCAAAGAAATCTCTTTTATATATTACATATATAGGTGCAATAGAAATACCCTCTTGAAGGTTCGAATGGCATTATCTGACATAGGGTAATAAGCATTTTATTTATATGTTACAATCTAAAAAGAACTATAATTTTTTCCACTTGGAAGTTTCCTATTTATGTTTGAAAACTTCCAGGCTTATCCAAAAATGTCGCTGTTCTTCAATCTTCCCTTTCCTTTCTTGTAAGTTATACAGATTTAGATTTTTTAAAAAAACAAGATAAGAGATTATCAAATCATCTTATATAATTCAGGAGTATAGTAACTGTTTCCATGTTTGAAGAGAATTTACCTTCACATCTTTCTTTTTATCATCTTTATTTGTTAAAGTACATTAGGGGATTGTGAATGATCCTATTCGGAGATGATGATTTGGGGTTTCTTCAATTATACGCAGGCTTTAAAGCCATGAGTTTGTTGTTGAAGTCATATTACATGTAAAAATATAGGAATTGGTTTTTATTTTTGTGGAGTTTCTTCATGATCCTGATCTCTGATGGCTCTTACCCTTCATTTCTTGTATAAATTTTTATCGAATTCAATGCTAGTAAAAAAAAATTTAGTCTAGAAATTTTCATATATTTAAATATTTATTCTCAATGATTACCATTTTACTTGATTCAATTCCAAATTGTCTTGGAGTTGTTATTCTCCTTCCCCAAAATAATTTGATGGATGCGATTGCCCCACTCACTTGATATAACAATTTAACATAAAAACGTAATAAAAAAAAATTGGGTTATAATAGATTGAATGATTTTCTTAGAAAGATAGAAGTATGATAATATGCTTAACAATGTTAAGAAAGAAAATATGAACACATATGCGAAAGAATACCACAATGTGCTATATAATTAAAAAATGCTATACAAATTTATCTTTATTATCGTATTTTTTTTAAACAACAAAAACAAGAGAATTAATATTATCTCGAAACAGATAAATAAGTTTTATGTGCATGTATTACCAAGGGTGGCCCTAATGGCAAGGGGCTCCTGGTTTTTGCCGGGTTAGAATTGTGTGGATGAGGAGAGTGTCCTTTAAAATGCCACATAAAAACTTTGTTTTTTCAACACAAAAAAGAAAAAGAAAAATGGATATGTCCTATCGATTAGTGCAAGCTCTAATAGCTTTCAACTATAAACAAATAAAGTCGGGGTCTATTTGGTAATGTTGTCAGTTTTTGTTTTTTATTGTGTATTTTTGTTATATGTTTTTATTGTGTGTTTTTTTTTATTTGGTGATCGGCATTTATAGATTATCGTTGTGCTAATAGTACTAGACCAATGTTTTAATAAGAGAAAACACACCTATTTAGTATTTTTAATTTTCTTTGTTCAAATTTTGTAAAAAACTAAAAAAAAAATTAACAAATGATATTTTTTATTTTTTTTAAAAAAAATAAAAAACAAAAATAATAAATGTAATCAAACGAGTCCAAAATTCTATCCCTTAGTGTTAGGTTTGAAATAGAAGAAAAGAGCAGTTCCGTCGAAAGATCAAAGTCTATTCTTAGAAAAGAAGTCTTGGTGGAGGTAGAAAGGAAAGGAAAAGGAATAAACAAATGAAGATACACACAGACCCAAACACAATTAGTGGGAAACATGAAGGCTGCTTCGCATTAGTCAAAAGTAAATAAATCAAAAGGAATTACAGGAGTTATTGTTTGTGCCAAGTGCCAACACAGTTGCTGCGGCGGCGGCTGCTGCTGCAAAGGGCCCATGGGGTCAGGCCGCCCCTCCTCTGCCTAGTGCTTGATTAGTACTGCGTGTGAGGCTCGCGGAAACAAAATGGTTTAGCCGTCTATCATCCAAAAGAAGTCCCGCCCAAACGTACTACTCAAAAGTCATGTAAATTCGATTCCAAAGGCATACTCCAAATTCTACCCAACCCTCTCACTACGTGATCCAAAATTTTCTGTGTATATATATATATATATATATGTATGTTTCTTAGTCAGTCAAAATGCTTTTGGTATTTGAGTCGGATTCAAGCATACATGAATGGTACCCAAAACATGTACCTATGACTCATGAATAGTAGATAGTAGTTGTTGTAACCGTCCATACTTCTCGCTTAAAAAAGATGTTAAAAGGTGATTTTGTGGCCTATGTTCTATGTATATGTTATACACATATAACAATTGAGTGTATGCTAAGATTGGTTCTCTCGCATCTCTCATGGATAAAATATTTCCCATAAAATTGTTTGTGTAAGTGCACTTGAGTTGTGACTTGAATGACTTTATCAAGTTTGATTATACTCTTATCACAAGTAAAATACAAGAGAGTACATAGGATGGCATGTGAGACATATTAGGGTTGAAATCTTAGGTCCTTCTTTCTATTTGACACCACAAAGGTAAATCCGAATTTTTGCTTCGGCATTTCTTTGAGTTCTACAATGCACATAATTGTTCCTATCCAGCAGAATGGATAATGAACTAATTGGGTTTTGTCAAAGAGCTTTCCACGCCCAAATGTTTTAATTTCATGTTTAGGCTGCACGCAAGTTAATTGTTTGCTACTCCTAATACTTTCTTCTTTTTTGGGGGGTTATGTTGGTACTCCAAATATTGGTATTTGATATAGTGGGCTTCTAATTGAAAGAATTTATCAATAATTACATTTTATCTCCTTGTAGTTTAAGCAAAAAACAGCTGATTTCTTGTGGTTTAAAGTGAACACATAACTTTCTTATGGTTTAAACTTATCTGCAAAATAAATAGAACCATGATATATTTGATAAAATAACAAAAATGCCCCTGCGAAAGATAACCCTTTATTTTGACATAAAATAGTACAATCGTCTTTTTAATATTTTATTTTAAAAAAATTAAATGATAAAAGTACTCATGTGACAGAATTGTTATTAGTTGTAACTGTTTTTGTCCATTTTACAGTTAAGTCTAAATTATAATAGAGTTATGTTTTTACTTTTAAATCATATAAGGGTTCTGATTTTTGCTCACAAACCACGAGAGGTAAGGTGTAATATCCCCAATAATTTATGTAGCCACCCGAAAGCCTTTAGCTTGTTTTCTTTTCATTTTCATTTTTGAGTTTGGGCTAGCCTGGTTAAAATTCCAAAAATTCAACCAAAGCTTCTGTAGATGTATTTTCTTTAAAACTACAGACTAGTCTTTAGTTGCGTAGATTCATCTCCCAATTAGTCTCTTTTTTTCTATTTTTTTGATTCTATAAATTCAGAGAGGAAGTTAATTAGGTAACACGTATATGATATTGAACGATTTTCTCTATTGAATTTCTCTTCACTTCTCTTCTCAGCCAAAAAAAAGAAAAAGTAAATAATTATTAACTTGTGTTCCCTTTCTGTCTCTCTTTTGCTCTTCTTTTATTCTCAAACAGTGTTTAATCTTTTCTTCTCCACTTTGGAACTTTTCCTTCCTATCTTCCTTTGGTTTGTCTGGGTGTAATTAACTATGTCCTAGTATAGCAGTAAGAAGGGTGTAATTAACTATGTCCTAGTATCGCAATCTTCTAGTTTTGTTTTTCTTCCTTGGGTCCTCTTATTTGAATAACTTTTTATTTTCTTTTTCTTTTTTCGATAATCAGTAAGAGCTTTGTAATCTACTCATTCTCAAGGTCTAGCTGTTGGATTTGATTCCCATCCAGACCTTAGTGTTTGTAATTCATAATACTTCTTATTCTCTTACCTCATCAAATCTAGTCGTGTTGTTGTCTCATTTAAATCTATAATATCTCTTAATGTTAAAAAAATTTACAAAATTAGATTAAGGATTTAAATGAAATAACAACATTGATATGAGATTACATTTATTAACATGTTACTTAGAAGAAAAAGAGTACAGAAAATTTTAGATATGAAAGTCTGAAAATGAGCCTTTCCCTTGTTGTTACACCGTTTTTAAGTTCAATTTTTTTAAGTTTCTTTGTTCGGTAGAATCTGCTTTGACCATTTGGAGGTTGCAATTGTTGAATTTTCTTAGAGATGAGTGTCCAGTTCAATATATTTCTTATAATATAATTATTTCCTATCAATTGTCCCAAAAAAGAAAGAAGGAAACTTCTCTGACCATTGAAGGGGTTTGGACAAGCCTGCTATAGTTACCCTTAGTTACCCTTAACACAAGTCTAGATTAAGGTCACAAAGCCCAATCACTCCTTGGGGCCTGCCTTGGTTTCTTGAAAATAAAACCCAGCCAACCCAACCCAAACCAACCCATGCCATGATTTTTTACCCCCGAACAATTCGGTGCTTATGTATTTGCATAGTTTATTAATGATAACCAAAAAAAAAAATTCATGTTTTTATGTAGCCAGTGGCGGATGCAGGATTTCGATTGAGGAGGGCGAAGAACTTTTTTGTTGTTGAAGGGAGGATTAAGGAAATGTTTTGATTTTTAGGAGATCAATATATTATATCGTATTCTAAATATTGAAAAATTTACAAGGGTGAATAAAAATTTAAAAATTTTGAGGGATACACTATATTGTATCCAAAATATCCAAAATTTTATAGGGTACATAAGAGATCTTCAAAACTTTGGTAGGGCTGCCCCCCTCCCCCGGTCCGCCCCTATATATAGCTATATGTATAATTATATCCAATGAAAAAATAGACTTTATTGGAAAATTACAATTTAAGGTTACCTCCAGCCTCAAAATTTTCCAGTTAGGGTTGGGGTTTGTATGGACCTGCAGCTAAAGGAGCACGGAGGTTGGACCAGGCCAGTCTTGGACCAGCAAAGAAATAGACTGTGAACAATGATGGCAAATTGCAATTGTCATTTGGTGCAGAAAATTTCCTAAAATATCGTAAATTCAAAATTCATTATTGTCCCTAAGATTTAGTTAAACTTAAATTGTCAGCAAAAAATAATAAATTATGTGACAATCATGTGATCACTTTCTATCCATGAAAATTGGTTAGGGTTGACATTGAAACTTAATTAGAACTGCAAGATTTTGACTGTCACAATTGGAAATGCAAGAAGTAAATGAAATTTGAGGTAAAGTGTAAGGTTAAAAAGTGAATTTAGCTCCACAATAATTTTCTTTTGTTTGGAATTCCAAAAATAAATCTTAAAGAAGACAAGAAAGGATACTTTAAATAGATGTCCATTGGAATAATAATACCTAAATGTCGGTTTAGAAAACATTTCTATTTGGTTGAAAATGTTATGCTTAATGGTTCTGAAATTATACAATGGTCAGTGCAAAAGTCATGCGACTCATGCCTATTGAATAAAGAGACATGATGTTTGGAGATTATACCCATTTGCAAGGGGTGTAAGGAATAAATTAGCAGTAGATATTAATCAGGTTGAATCGCCGCCTAAACCAGTCCACTTAACACAACATTTATGTAATAAATAAGTTTTTCTCCAAAAGTAATGTTAAATTACATAAATTTAATTATAAATTAAAATATATTATTTAAATATATTTCGGAGCGAGTTGGGTTTCAAACAAAATTTCGAAACTCGCCTATTAACATAATTGGGCTTAAAAAAATTCTTAAGCCTATGAATGATGGGCTGAGCTGAGCAGGCCAGATGGCCCATGGTGGATTAATTTTGGATTTCGTTATACAATCATTATTTTTTTTTTTTCATGTTTAGCTGCCCACCCAAAATTAACAAAGTCAAATAGAACACACTATTGATTTTGTTTGAAATACGTGGGCATTTGTCTTCTCTCTTAATAAAAATGAGATACAAATTCCATCAAATTCCTTTGTAAACAATTATTATTCATGTAATATATAAAATTTCACATAATTTATATGAAAACTAATCTTGTATGAACTTGAGAGTACTTTTTTTTTTTTTTTTTGTGTCAAAATGAAAAGAAATCTTGATTCCGTTGGTTGAAATTGCTACTGTTAGGTTTTATTTTTTTTTAAAGATATAATAGAACTCTTTTTTTTTCCTTCCATTTATTTAATATTTTATGTGGACAAACAAAAAAGGAAACTATAGGGTTATTTAGAGGTGACGTATTTGAACACTGTAATAATTTTTTTTGTCTTTAATAATTTTTTAATTATAATTTATTATTATTATTATAGACTTTTAGATCATGATAACAATCATAAAAAGAAATATTATTTTTGTTAAAAAGTAATATATAACTTACAATTAAATTTTGATTAAAAAAATATTAAAAATAAAAAATTTAAATAAGCGTAAAAAAACAAAACTTCTTCGACGAAATTATGAATTTTTTTTATTATAAAAAACACTTGCATAGACTTCTTCAAACATCACGCTCACACCCATAAGAAAATAAAAAATCACGCCATTGACCGCCTTCAACGGCGGTGAATCGATCTGTACCTTCTTTTGGGAAGACCTCAGCACCCCCCCCCGCAAAACAATTCCCCGAAAACTGTGTGGCCCACAACCACCCTTTCCCCCTCCCCCACTCAATTCTCCCCCGCCGACGGGTCTTTCTGTGCCTTTGATGCTCTGAAGAGCTGTTCGCTCAGAACTATTTTGGCTGATCTTCGTAATGGGTTCCGTAGAAAATGCCACAAATAACAAAGGAAGTCGTCTACCAGGAGAGGCAAAGAGAATTCTGGAATCCTTGGCGTCAAGCTGGGGTGACACGATCCATACTGATTCATTGCAGGTGATCCCACTCAAAGGTGCCATGACCAATGAGGTCTACCAGATAAAGTGGCCGACAAACGAAGAAGAACGCTCTCGGAAGGTTTTAGCCAGGATATACGGCGAGGGTGTCGAGGTTTTCTTTGACCGGAATGATGAGATCCGGACGTTTGAGTTCATGTCCAAGCACGGGCAAGGACCTCGTCTTCTGGGAAGGTTCGCCAATGGGCGAATCGAGGAGTTCATTCATGCTCGGGTAATTGTTATGTTTATTTTGATTTTGCTTTTTTGTTTTGTTATGTTATCATTGATTCTCTGCTTTGAATTTTTGCATTCTTTTGAAAGTTGATAATCAAGGAAGTGTATTGGGAGATTGGGATGATTGAACATTTTAATAAATTTCAAATGGAGGCCATTGCTTTTCTTTTTCAAAGTAGCTTGCATTAGCATTAGGACTTTTTATTGTGTATAGTGATGATGCAGTGAATTTGTAAGTCTTTCCCGACCTCCAATGCCAACCGTTGGAGTGATTGAGTCCTGTTGCCTGGAATATCGGTGTGGTGCTTGCTAAAGACACTCCAATACCAAAGTTAGGCTAGAGATAGATGGGCAGAGTAACAGCGTTCAAGGGTTGGTGTATCTCGTACCTTCTTGGAGATGATGACTGCCCTTTTTATAGGAGTGTTGGCTTAGATCGTGGGCACCTTCATGGGATAGCCAATCGTGCCCTCTAGTTATGCCTCTGCTATCGTGGGGATGTATCGTGCCTGGATATTAAGCTTCATGGACCATGCCCTTTATCGTGGGGGAACTGTTTCAATTATGGGATTGTGGGGGTTGATCATCAAGCGAGAATTTCGGGGTGCTTTAATGGTGGCCCCTTGTGTATCACAGGAGGGCGTTGCGTATATAGAGATAGTGGGAGATGGTTCTTTCTCCATGTGGCAGCGTGACATTGGAGGGCCAGACTGGTGGTAGGATAGTGGGGGGAGTGGTTGTCCAACCCCACATGTGGCGTTCCCTTAGGTGTGTCAGAGTGGGGAAGGTGACTATTTCCTGCTACACGCAAAGTCCTGGAGTTGAGAGCACGTTATCATGATTGGGTTGTCAGTGATGCACCCAACTAACGTGACAGGCGAGGGGGAATGATCGGTATCGTTCCATAAGGTCTACTCGGGGTATGGCTTGCTCGGTCATGCTCGGCATGGTAGTGCTTGGTTGTGCTCAGTAGCTCGTGCTTGGTAGCTTTTGCTCGGTATTGCTCGGTCGTGGTTGGACATGGTTGTGGTGGGCCATAGTCATGGTCAGCCATGGTGTGCTCAGTCATGATAGGCCATGGTCTTGCTCAGCCATGACCTGCTTAGCTATGATCGGCCATAGTCTTGCTCGGTCAGCCCGTTGTTGGAGTCCTGATCAATCATTACCAGATCAATCCCCATCAGTTGTTTTCAATTCCTCTGAGTACCCCAAGTATGGTTAGGGAAATTTTAGAATGGCGGGTGTCGCTTCGTAAAGGTGGGATGCATTTATGGAATGAAAAAGCTCTGTTAGCCCCCATTCCTGTAGTTTTTGCTTTAATCTGTAAATTTCGTTGCCTTCTAAGAATAAACGAACTCTTATTAGTAGTAGACTGACAGTTTAACAAACTCTTATTTGGTCGGTTATGAAATTTGGCCAATGTAGGTAGTCAGCAAAAATGTGTTTGTAAATAATCAGCGTGAATACTCTGGTCAATTAGCCATGGTCGGCAGAGCAAGTGGATGCTCTGGTCAAGACTTTTTGTTGCCTTTTTTAGATTGGGCCTAAAGCCTCTGCCTGCCCGGCGTGGGCCTGAGCAGTGCTTTGCCATTGCCACTGAGGCCGTCTGGATCTGCTCGGCACTTGACCGAGCAGATTCAATGTCATGGCCATTAAGGCCGTCTGGATCTGCTCGGCACTTGATCGAGCAGATTCAGTGCCATGGCCATTAAGGTTATCTGGCTCTGCTCGGTACTTGACCGAGCAGATTCAATGTCATGGCCATTAAGGCCGTCTGGATTTGCTTAGCACTTGACTGAGCAGATTCAGTGCCATGGCCATTAAGGTTATCTGGCTCTGCTCGGTACTTGACCGAGCAGATTCAATGTCATGGCCATTAAGGCCGTCTGGATTTGCTTAGCACTTGACTGAGCAGATTCAGTGCCATTGCCATTAAGGTTATTTGGCTCTGCTCGGCACTTGACCGAGTAGATTCAATGTCATGGCCATTGAGGCCGTCTGGATCTGCTCGGCACTTGATTCAATGCCATTGCCATTAAGGTCATTTGGCTCTGCTTGGCACTTGACTGAGCAGATTCAGTGTCGTGGCCATTAAGGTCGTCTGGCTCTGCTCGGCCCTTGACTGAGCAGATTCAATGCCATGGCCATTAAGGCCGTCTGACTTTGCTCAGCACTTGACCGAGCAGATTTAATGCCATTGCCATTAAGGCCATCTGGCTTTGCTTGGCCCTTGACCGAACAGATTCAATTTCTATGCCATTGCCTTATGGTCTTTTGGCTTGTGACATTCCTACTAGACTGGTTAGTCTTGGGGCTGACCATTTAGGCTTAGAAGCCTCGTGGTCTTTTCAGTTGGTCTGGTTAGTCTTGAGGACTGATCAGTTGGGCTTAGTAGCCTTGTGACCTTTCGGCTGGTCTGCTTATTCTAGGGGATTGACTAGTTGGGCTTAGTTGCCTTGTGGCCTTTCGGCTCAGTTGGGCTTAGTAGCCTTGTGGCCTTTCGGCTGGTCTGGTCAGTCTAGGGGATTGACTAGTTGGGCTTAGTAGCCTTATGGCCTTTCGGCTCAGTTGGGCTTAGTAGTCTTGTGGCTTTTCGGCTTGTGGCCTTTCTGCTAGTCTAGTTAGTCTAGGGGATTGACTAGTTGAGCTTAGTAGCCTTGTGGCCTTTCGGCTGGTCTGGTCAGTTTAGGGGACTGACTAGTTAGGCTTAGTAGGCTTGCGGCCTTTTGGCTTGTGGCCTTTCGGCTCAGTTGGGCTTAATAGCCCTGTGACCTTTCGGCTTGTGGTCTTTCGGCTAGTCTGGTCAGTCTAAGGAACTGACTAGTTGGGCTTAATAGCCTTGTGGCCTTTCGACTTGTGCTTCAGAGGTCATCCGAGTAATCGATCGTTTTGGGGGCCTCGAATAACAAACATTTCATTAAAGACTGCTGATTACATCAAACATAGTATTTTCTTAGGTGCTCAGCATGCCAAGGGTTTGGAAGCCCTTTGTCATTGACTCCAGTTAGCCAGTAGGTCCCTCTTTTTGGAGAACCCTTTAACTGTGTATGACCCTTCCCAATTCGGCCTGAGTTTACCGTCACTGAGCTTCTGGGTAGACTGATTGACTCTCTTGAGAACCAGATCTCCTGCTTTGAATGCCTTGGGTTACACTCTGGCATTGTGATACCTGCACATCCTTTGTTGATAGGCAGTTACTTCCACGGCTGCTTGCATCATTCTTTCTTCAAGTAGGTCTAGGCTCACCTCTAGGGCTTCGTTGTTGGTCTCGGCCTCAAAATGTTTGATCCTGGGACTATGCAGGCCTATTTCCACCGGGATGACCGCTTCAGACCTGAAAGTTAGGGCGAAAGGGGTGTTTCTTGTTGCGACCCTTTTTGTTATTCTGTAGGCCCACAGGATATTGGAGAGCTCCTCTACCCAAAAGCCCTTCGCCTGCTCCAGCTTTGCCTTGATACTTTTGAACAGGGTCCGGTTGGTGACTTCGACCTGGCCGTTGGCTTGGGGGTGCTCTGGGGAAGAAAAGTGATGGCTGATCTAGAGGTCTGAGCACATCTGACCGAATTGACCGCCCTTGAACTGTTTCTCGTTGTCTGTGATGATTACCTTTGGGATACCCAACCTATATATGATGTTCTTCCATAGGAAATTCGTCATTTTCTGCTCACTGATGGTGACGACCGCTTCAGCTTCAGCCCACTTTGTAAAGTAGTCAACAGCTACCACCGCGAACTTAGTTTGACCTTTCCCCAAAGGCAGAGCCCCCACTATGTCTATTCCCCATTGAGTGAAAGGCTGGGGGCTTTGGATTGGCGTTAGTTCTTGGGGCTGTTGTCTTGGGATGTTGGAAAATCTTTGGCACTTGTCACATTTTCTTACAAACTCTTGGGCGAACTTCTCCATTGTGGGCCAATAGTAGGTTGCCTTGAGAATCTTCTTGGCCAAAGCTCTCCCTCATGAGTGGTTGTCGTAGACCCCTTCGTGCACCTCTCTCATGATGTAATCAGCGTATGTTTTTCCTGTACACCTTAGCCAGGGCATGGTGTTCCCCTTTTATACAGAATGCTGTTTATTAGGGCGTACGTACTGGCCCTATACTGAATCCTTCTTGCCTCAACATTGTCTGCTGGTAAGGACCCTTGTTCCAAGTAGTTTTTGATTGGTGTTGCCCATTCCACTTCTTATTCTACCTGCAGTATTTTTGGGTTTCGAATGCTTGGCGAATCCAGCACTTCCATCGGCACTCCAGGGTTGTCCTCCTGAGATGAGGCAATCCTGGCCAGTCAATCTGCCTCCTGGTTCTGCAGTCTTGGTACTCTTTCTAGTAGTATTTTGGAAAATTTTCTTGCCAAGCCTTTAGCCATCTCACAATAGTCTTGCATCTTTTCTCTTCTGGCCTTGTATTCTCCTTTGACTTGTTCCACCACAAGTTGAGAGTCGCTCCATACCAGGACGTGCTCTGCCCCCATTCGCTAAGCCATTTGGAGACCAGCGATTAAGGCTTTGTATTCAGCCTCATTGTTGGAGGCGGGAAATTTGAACTTGAAGGCATATTCGAGTTTATGCTCTTCAGGGGTTACAAAGACAACCCCGGCGCCGCTTGCTCTGTCCGTGGAGGAGCCGTCTATATTGAGTACCCACTTGGGCTACAGGGAGTTGTCACCGGGGTATGTTGTTGGGTGGGTGAACTCAGCGATGAAGTCTGCTATAGCCTGCCCCTTAATTGCTAGTCTTGGTCTGTATTGGATATTGAATTGGCTGAGTTCTATGAACCATTTGACAAGTCTTCTCGAGGTCTCCGGCTTGTGGAGGACCTTCTTTAATGGCTAGTCTGTCAGGACAACTATAGTGTAGGCCTGGAAGTATGGCCTCAATCTCCTTGCTGAGGTCACGAGGGTGAGGGCGAGGGCGAGCAGCTCCATTGTGGGGTATCGCTCCTCTACGCTCCTCAGGGTTCTACTTGTGTAATAGACAGGCTTTTGGACTCCTTCCTGTTGCTTGACCAGGGCTGAGCTCACCGCTGTATCTGACACGACAAGGTAAAGATAAAGCTCTTCCCCTTTCACGGTTCTGCTCAACAGTGACACTGAGCTTAGATATCCCTTGAGTTGTTGGAAAGCCTGTTCACATTCAGGGGTCCACTCGAAAGCTTTACGCAGAATTTTAAAGAAAGGAAGACACTTATCTGTTGATCTGGAGATGAATCTATTCAGCGCTGCTACTCTGCCAGCCAACCTTTGAATTTTCTTGGTGGATGTTGGGGACTGCATGTCTAGTACTACCCTGACTTTCTCGGGGTTAGCCTCTATCCCCTGGTTGGAGACCATGAACTCTAGGAACTTGCCAGATGCTACTCCAAAGGCGCATTTGGCAGGGTTCAATTTCATCTTATAGGCTCGCAGGTTCTTGAACGTCTCTTCCAGGTCTGCTTGGTGGTTGGTGGCTTGTTTGCTTTTTACTAGCATGCCATTTACGTAGACTTCTATGTTTCTCCCAATCTGATTGCTGAACATGCAGTTGACAAGCCTCTGGTAGGTTGCCCTGGCGTTCTTGAGGCTGAAAGGCATCACTTTATAACAGTACAGACCTCTGTCTGTCACAAACGCAGTATGCTCCTGGTTATGCTCCCCCATTTTTATCTGGTTATAACCTGATAAAGCATCTATGAAGGTTAACATCTTATATCCTGCCGTCGAATCCACTAGTTGATCTATTATGGGTAAGGGGAAGCTATCCTTGGGACATGCTCTGTTCAGGTCTGTGAAATCTACGCACATCCTCCATTTTCCATTTGCCTTCCTGAACATCACCACATTGGATAACCAGGTCGGGTACTGGGCCTCCTTTATAAACCAGCTCTTGTCAATGTCTCAACCTCGTCTGCTACCGCTTCATTACGTTTGGGAGTGAAGGACCTTCTTTTCTGCCTAACCGGTTTTACCGTTGGGTCTATGTTGAAATGATGGGCAATAACCCGAGTATCGATGCCCGACATGTCCTCATAAGATCAGGCGAAAACATTGGCATTATGCCTGAGGAAAGACCTCAATTCCTCCTTGAACTCTTCGAGGGCTGTTGTCCCCATTTTTACTTTCCTGGTGTGGTCTTGCCCTTCGACCACGACCTCTTCGAGCTCCTCTACAGGTTTTCTTTTCCTGATCTCCTCTTCGTCTCGAACCTCCAGTTCCTCAATCAGCATGGCTTTCTTGATCTCCCCCTTGAGGGATGCCATATAACATTCTCTGGCTGTCTGCTGGTCACCCCTGGCTTCCCCAACTCCTTGGGATGTGGGGAACTTGACCTACAAATGGTAGGTTGATGGTATGGCTTGGAATTTGTTGAGGGTTGTTCTGCCTATAATGATGTTATAAGCCGAGGGGCAATCCACTACTAAAAACGTTACCATCTTGGTAGTTTGTTGATGCGCCGTTCCTAGTGTTACTGGTAGGGCTATGGAGCCCAGAGGTGTAACTCTGTCGCCAGTGAAGCCGACCGGGGGGAGTTGACCGGTTGTCACTTCTCCCTGCCGACCTTTAACTGCTCGAAGGCCTTTAGGAAGAGAATGTCTGCCGAGCTTCCACTATCCACCAAGACTCTCCGGATCACGAAATTGGACACCACTGCTGATATGACCAAGGGATTGTTGTGGGGTTGACACACGGCCCTAGCCTCCTCGTCGGTGAATGTGATGGGATTATGCTTTGGTCTGGTTTTTTTGGTTGATCGGTCTATGGACATGACTTTCCTCTGGCTTCGTGTCTCCCTAGCGTGTCGTGTTCTTACTAATGAAGACTCTCCCCCACCTGCAAACCCTCAAGAGATGACCCTTATCTTGCTCATGGGTTGCTGGTTTTGCCTTTGTCTCTCTGGACTTTTTCGTTTGGCTTGCCTTGGTGCTTGGTCTCGCCTCTTGGCATCTCTACCCCCAGCTATGTACCTGCTTAATCTCCCTTGCTTGATCAAGTTCTCGATTTGTTGCTTGAGGTCGTAACAGTCCTCCGTATCGTGGCCATGGTCTTGGTGGAATCGGCACCATTTGTTGGTTGACCTCTTTTCTGGTGGGGACCTCATCCGTCCAGGCCATCTTAGCGCGGTATCTCCCTTGATCTTGTAGAGCACTTGGTCCAGAAAAGTGTTTAGTGGGGTAAAGTGTTAGTTGTACTTGGCTGGCTTTGTTCTATCGCTCTCGCCTCGTGGCTTCTGTTCTGCAAGTCTAGGGGCTTTCACTGCCCTATCGTCTTTCTTTTCCTCGGCCGTCTTCTTTTTGTTTAGGTTGGGCGTAGTGTTCTTCGGGTCTTTCCTAGCTTTGAAGGTATCCTCTGCGTTCATGTATTTCTGTGCTCGAAGCATTAGTGCAGTCATTGTTTTAGGCGCCTCCTTGGCCAGGGAGAACAGGAACTTGGGGGTCTTGATGCCTGTAATGAAAGCTACTACTGCCACTTTTTGATCCAGGTCATTCATATAGGGAGTTTTTTGGTTGAAACGGGTGACAAACTCACGCAGGGTCTCTTTCTCGCGTTGCTTAGTGTTGAACAGGAAGGTGGAGGGCCTCCTTTGTCTCTGTCTCCCAATGTAATGGCTGATGAACAACCTACTCAGGTCCACGAATTTATTGATTGTCTCAAGAGAGAGCCTGTGGAACCAGATCTTGGCTGGGCTCTTAAGGGTGGTAGGAAACGCCCTGCACATAATCTCGTCGGGAATTGCCTGAAGGTCCATCAGGGCCTTATACGTCTCAAGGTGGTCCAAGGGATCTTTTGTGCCATCGAAGTACTCCAACTTGGGCATTTTGAACTTTAGAGGTAAAGGCATCCTCATTACCGCTGGTGTGAAGGGCGTGTCTATCCGGTTTACCAGCTCTTCTACCGTGCTGGGGCCTTTCTCTTTCACCGCCGCAATTACTCCAGTCAGTTTGGCCTACATTTCCTTCAACTGCTCGTCCCATATCGAATGAGTTTCGCTAGTGTGTTTCGGAAGCACCACTGTTGTTGCCTTAGACCGGGCGGCATGGCTCTGGGCTTCGTCATTGTGGCATCGGGCCCCTCTCAGGGGAGGGTTCTCTCCAAGAAGCGCTGGGTCCTCTGCTCTCCCGTTAGCGTCGCCTCCTTGGTTCCTTGCCGCAGGCTGGTTGGCAGGCATCGGTGGATCCTCTTGCGATGATGGGTCCACCATTGCCGGTACCTCCGGTGGCGGTGACAATCTTCTCTCCAACTCCTGATTCCGAGACTGAAGCTGGTTCATAGAGGCCATTATTTTGATGATCTGCTGCTCCAAGACAGCGATTCTGGCGGTGCTTGGTTCCTCAATTTCTTCGTCTAACCTAATTGATGCAGCACCGGATCGGGTCAAGACCATGAAACGATCAAAGTGTCGTTCTCACAAACGGTGCCAACTGATGATGCAGTGAATCTGTACGTCTTTCCTGACCTTCAATGCCAACCGTTGGGGTGATTGAGTCCTGCTGCCTGGAACACCGGTGTGGTGATTGCCAAAGACACTTCGATGCCAAAGTTAGACTAGAGATAGATGGGTAGAGTAACAGCATTCAAGGGTTGGTGTATCTCGTACCTTTTTGGAGATGATGACTACTCTTTTTATAGGAGTGTTGGCTTGGATTGTGGACACCTTCATGGGATAGCCAATCATGCCCTCCAATTATGCCTCTGCCATTGTGGGGATGTATTGTGCTTGGATATTAGGCTTCATGGACCATGCCCCCCATTGTGGGAGAACCGCTCCAATCATGGGATTGTGAGGGCTGATTGTCAGGTGAGAATCTTGGGGTGCCTTAATGGTGACCCCTTGTGTATCGCAGGAGGGCGTTACGTATATAGAAATAGTGGGAGATGGTTCTCTCTCCACGTGATAGCGTGACATTGGAGGGCTAGACTGGTGGCAGGATAGTGGGGGAGTGGTTGTCCAACCCCACACGTGGTGCTCCCTTAGGTGTGTGTCAGAGGGGGAAAGGTGACTACCTCCTACTACACGTGAGGTCCTGGAGTTGGAAGCACGTTATCATGATTGGGGTGTCAGTGATGGCCCCCACTAGCGTTGCAGGCAAGGGGGAATGATTGGCATCATTCCACAAGGTCTGATCGGGGTATGGCCTGTTCGGTCATGCTCGGCATAGTAGTGCTTGGTCGTGCTCTGTAGTTCGTGCTTGGTAGCTTGTGCTCGGTATTGCTCGGTCGTGGTCGGCCATGGTTATGGTCGGCCATAGTCATGGTCAGTCATGGTCTGCTCAGTCGTGACAGGCCATGGTCTTGCTCAGTCATGATCTGCTCGGCCATGATCTACTCAGCTATGACCGGCCATAGTCTTGCTCGGTTAGCCCGTTGTTGGGGTCCTGATCAGTCATTGCCAGATCAATTCCCATCATATAGTTTGGCTTAGCAGTAAAGATTGACATGTAAGTCATCAAATGTCAAAGAAGGAGGACCCAAATTCATTGAATATATAATTGCTTTTATTCATGTAAGTAAGACCCATATTCATGTGCCGTACTGAGCTTCATTGATATGCCCAAAACAGAGTCAAAGTATTTTGGTAAACCAGCTACTAAGGACAGTCCTGATGAGACACCTTTCTTTGATGTTACAGATACCTTGTGTATAGTTGTAGCACACCATGCTTGGCAACAACCCCTGTGCTGTAGTTCATCTTATTTCATACCAGGGTAACTTGTTGTGTGTGCTCATGTGTATAGGCACCAATAGGCAGTTGCTGTGTTTTCACCTCGTCATGTAGATGAACAAAGATTTGTCTGCCAAGTGCCAACCGACATAATTGGAGCTCCTATAGTATCGCCAAAGGACTGTTGTTTATGGAACTAGAATAACATGATGTTCGGCTTTGATGTCAGGCTTATTAAATTCTGGGCTTCTCTGTGAAATTTGTTTTCTGCAACCTTGTCTTATGCTCAGTTGAATTTCTATTGTTTTGTATAATTATTTTATAAATTAATTATTTTATGAATTTCATCCTGCACAGTTAAAAGGGAGATTCTCATTTTATCAAGAGGGCCAAAATAAATAAAAAAGGACTCTCAGCCTTGTTGCTGATTTCTTGCACATATAAGTAAACTTAGTATTACCGAACCAGATATGAGTCCATGCGACACATTTAAGTCAAATTTATGATGAAAGACAAATTGTGATGCAACAAATTTTAGTATACTTTTGAGTTCCAATGGTAGCTGCTATTGCTCAAATTTCATTTTTGAGAAGTGTATAACATCTTTAGTTATTTGCTTGTTCCTTATACTTGTGGATACTAATTAAGAGCCTGAATCAACTGTGGGTGTCTCTAATAATGTGAAGCTGTTCAAGTCGAACAACAGGCTGTTTATTCTTCCTTTGCACATTAAACTACTTATTTTCTTCCTGAAACCTCTAAAATATCTTCTTTTTCTCATCGGAATTTCAGACATTATCAGCCTCTGACCTACGTGACCCAGGTATATCTGCTCTAATAGCAGCTAAAATGAGGGAGTTTCATGATCTCGACATGCCTGGTTCCAAGAAAGTCTCCATGTGGGATAGATTGCGGTATGCACCCTTCTCTTCTTATTTTCTGACCAAGATAGAGGTTGTACCTGGACTATGATTTTTCCTATAGCTGTAAAGGTTTATAGTGTTCTTTTTCAATTTCCAGTAATTGGCTTAGTGCAGCCAAAAGTATGTCTCCCCCAGAAGAAGCTGAGGCCTTCTGCTTAGATGCCCTAGATGAGGAAATATCAATTTTGGAAAAGAATCTTTCAGGTGATAATCAACATAGAGGATTCTGCCACAATGATTTACAATATGGTAACATAATGATCGATGAAGGGACCAAGTCAATAACCATCATTGTAAGTTTCTCCTTAAGCTAATTAAATCATTTATGATTTCACTTCCTGAAATTTTTAAGGCAAATCTTATGTCATTTCTTTTTCTCTAAAACCTCCTCATTAAGATATCTATGTGATTAGATCTTATTAGCACAATGAAACACCTATTTAATAGGCAGTTGTTTTCTGATCGATTTGTTAATGTATATATTACCAAGTGATCAACAATGCATATAAAACTAAGTTGTATGAAGTAGGTGCAGCTTCTCTCTCTCTCTCTCTCTCTCTCTCTCTCTCTCTCGCCTTTTTTTATTTTATTTATTTCCCCTTAACATGTTGAATTCTTTAGTTAGATTTTTTTTTATCTCATATGTGTGACATTGATTCATTGGTGTAGTGATTTATCCAATTCGCATATGAGAGAGAGATGGAGAGATCTCATATATATAGTGGGTTTAACTTCTTGTTGCAAGTACATGTGTGTAGATCTCCTCCATGGTACATTATGTCATAGTCAAGCTATCATCTCCATGAATCTAAGATCCCCGTGTCGCCGACCAATGAAACATCTCCATGTGTTATGGTGCTTTCCTCTAGAGTTGAGCCATGCATGCTGGAGCTAATGCATGTGGTGCCTTAGTCTCGAGTTGAGGCTAGAGGCTTAGGGTAATCTCTTAGGCATTTAAGCATGCTTGCCTAGATGCCCTCTACATACTCTCTTGGCTTGGCTGAGCAAATCTTCTTTCAAGTGTATTATCTCTCTCTCACAATGCAACACTTGGTTCTCTTAGCTTGGTTTCAACCCTCCACTAGAGCATCTTCTTCTCAAGCCAGCCTAAGGTTGGAGCAGGGCATGGGGATCCCCATGGGTTGGTGCCTGGGGTGTCCAAGCAACCCCATGACCCTACCACGAGACCTTTGGGGCCATGCAGTTTGGTGGCTAGAGTCGAGGGTTCGTCAAGGTATTCGTCCCATTCCTTTGAGGAACTTGCACCTTGACCAGGTTTAAAAAGAGATCTTTATAAGAAGGCAAAACTTTAGATCATGACAACAACTCATGGCATGCTCTATACATCTTTGTACTTATGGAGCACATTTTCATGTTCTCTACAACTTGACTGTCTTAGATGACATCAGTGCCACTATTAGTTGAGATCGCTCTGCTAATTAAGTCATCTAGAAGTGGCCATCTGGTTGCTCAGGAACGGCTTCTGAACGTTTGGCATGGCTAGAAATGGTGCTTGGTAGACTTTCTCCAGTGTCAACACGCCAGGTGAGCTGGCCTCCTAGGCATGATCCCTTAATATATAGCGAGCCCCCACTATCCTCGTCTCCAAGCAAGCACCTTCCTCCGGTTGCTTGCAGACTTTGGTTTATCACGGCGAGCTCTTCGTTATGTCATTGTCTTCTAAAACAGCCTCAACTCTCAGCCCGTCCACGTCTGGTGGTCTCTCACCATCTTTTTGTGTACCATAATTCCCCGAGGGCTCCACAACTAGCCTACCTACCCTTAACTTACCACACTTATTGTGTTAAAATTCATATGATAATGGTAGTAACATGGCTAGCCTATGTATATATGCACTCCTAAGCTTTTTTAACACCATTGATAGTACATGGATTCATAGGAAACCTTTGTTCAAACCTTTGGAGGCCAAATATTCTACAGCTAGAATTTTATTTCAGCTGATAATAAGCTTCCTATATCCATTGCTTGTCTAAAGGTGAAAGGAGGAGCATTGAGATAAAAGTTCACTGACTTATGCACTGTTTGCCTAAAGTTCATGAACTTTGTCCTGTGTACTTGGCTGCTAGAATGCATTAGCAGTACGGGTTGCCCAAACATAATATTTACATACAATCAAATTGTTAGGATTAGTAATGGAAAGATGGCATGTCTTGAAAGGTATAGACTACATAAAATCAATTGTCAGACTTAATAGTGGACAGATGGCATATCTTCGAAGTTATGGACTAAGGTCTTAGACAAAGGTAAAACGAAAGTTGCTGCTTCTAATTTGGATGGTTTTAGTGATGATTAAAATGGGTCTAAGCACTATGATGCCACTGTGTCAGAGGCCAAAAGTCTACAAATCTGTTTTGGATTATTCTCATGTTCTCCTCAAAATGGAAGCTCTTTCCAGCCTGTTGTCGTTGTCCTCTTTTAAACACTGCAACTTGAACCTTATAAGATGGAAATGGGAGAAATTGGCTTAATACTAGGAAACAATAAAAGCAGTAATTATTCAGGGCAAAAGCATGGAAGGGAATGCAAAGCTACTTGGAGTTCCTCTACACATTTCTGAAGCACCCAAAATAAGGTTGTTAGCTAATAGCTGTATAATCTTTAGGCGAGATGGTATTCTCCAGCCCTCTTTAAATTGCAACTAGAGAACAAGATGACCCCATTAAAATATGGGCTTTTTTCCCCTTTACGACTGGTAGTTGGTAGCCTCTGTGCTGCAGCTAGTGTGTTTGTTGCCTTTTGGACTCTAATATTGGGTTTGATGCGTTCATCTTGGGTCTGGGCTTTGGTTTGTCTATATTGCCCTTGTTTTTCTGAGCATTTTATTATGCTCAGTGTGTTGTCTAGAGTCATAAAACTCAGAGCTGATGGATGAATATCATATTCTCACCTGGTTCAGGTTGGAAATTACACAGAATGTTCTTGCTTATATTCAATTTAGTGAGAAAGGCCTAGCTAGATACCTTTCTACCCGATTTAGTCGATGTCAAGAAACTGAAAGTAGAAACATTCAAAATGGACTTCCGCAGTATTATTCTGCCAAGTAAGGCTTTGAAAACTTCCTAAAACCTAAAAAAAATTAAAAGAATTATAGAGCACAGTCGTAAACAGGCTCTATAAATATTTGGGCTGTTCACATATAAATATTTGGGCTTAATGTGAACAGCCCAATAAAAGCTGGTACGATAGGCTGGAGCTGGCTTAGACTAGTGTCTGCATCAGTATTTATTATTATCCTTACATGGACCTTAGACGAATCTCTGGCTAGGTTATTATGGTTATGAAACCAACAGTGGACTAAGATTTAAGGAGTTTTGATGTGACAATCTGTGTAATCTGAGTGGCAAGTTCATATTGCATCTTGTTTTCTGGTCTTAGAGGATGATTTCATGGTTTTTCTTTGAGCAAAGTTTTATAGTAGACTGCAAGCCCCTCAACCCTGCCCTTGCCTCTTTAAAAAGAACAAAAGAAAAAGTAAAAAATACCGGATTAAAACAGTATGCGTTACTTTCTTTGGATCGAAACAGTTGTTTGACTTTCATATGTAGATTTTAATTGTTAATTCTATCATTCTTTTTCTTTCTTTTTGTGTTTTGTTTTCTGTCACTCTCTTTTTGGCTGTCATTCCCTTAAGTTCTACCTTCTTTACCAGGACTATGAGTATGCAAGCTACAACCCTGCTGCCTACGATATAGCGAATCACTTTTGTGAGATGGCTGCTGATTATCATACAGAAACACCTCATATTTTGGACTATAGTCGATATCCCGGTGGGTGAATATTGTGATTCATTTGGTTCGTGTTTCATTCCCTTAATTGCTTCAATTGAACTATTGGATATGTGTTGGAATCTATATTGCAGTCAAATAAGTTCGCTCTTCACTGATTGTGCCTCATTGCTCTTGGCACTACTGTGTCAACTTTCCCCTTTCCCTTATATATAACATAGTGAAAAAAATAGTGGGCTTGTCCGACATCGACATTGTTGTGGGACTGCCGTGAGTATATAAGGTGCCATCACCCCTTCAAAAGTTAGGTCCTTTTGGAGCTGGTGCTCGGATTGGGCCTCATTACTCTTGGCTCTACCATGTCGACTTTCCCCTTTCCCCTTGTAAATAACTTAGCAAGAAAGAAAGTTCTCTCTTCACTTTATTACTGGCTGCAGGTTTGGAGGAGCGGCAAAGATTTCTTTGTTTTTATCTGAGTTGTTCAGGTAGTTGTTGATTTAAACCTCATTTTCTTGTTTTGTTGGACTATTCTTGTTCCTAGTTCTCGAGCAGCTAGTGTTCACAGGCAACTATTAAGTCTCATAGTTGCACATTAATGGGTGAAGAATTACCAATGAACTAAAAGAGCATGGAGACGTCAGATATCCCTTGACATCTTTTTGGCAACAGGCACAACTATAACTGTTGAGGGTTGTAGTTATTTGTTTTACTTGTCAATATTGTTGCATGATGTGCAACTTATCATACTTGCCAAAAAAAGCATCTGGGGAAGGATTTGCATAAAGGAATTATATATCCTATCTAATAGTGGAAACAACATCAACACAATTTCTGATGCATGAGGAAGAAATACAATCAGACTTTCTCTGAATGTAAGGAAAAGGAAAGGAAAGTGGCTTTGTTATCATTGTCCTCTAAACCTTTCAAAATTTTCATGCAGGTGATCAACCTAGTGACCTGGAAATTGAGCAGCTTATTCAAGATGTTGAGAAGTATACTCTTGCAAGCCATCTGCTTTGGGGCTTATGGGGAATAATATCGGTATCTTACACCTTCTCATTTAATTTTCATGATTGGTACTTTACTACCAATAAATAATCACTTAGGAACAGTGCCCCGAGCTTTGATTGTACTGATTGCATGAGCTCCCCCCCCCACCCCCCCCCCCCCCCCCCCCCCTTTCTCTAAAAATGACTCAATGTAATAGTAAGGATAACTGGAAGATCGAGATAAGAAGGATAAGAAATCTCTCCAAAACTGAGATAATAGTAAAGTTGAACAGGGAGCGCTAGTCAGAAAGTTTATTCCAACTCCTACGAAACTAACCTCAGACCCTATGGAGGAAGGATGGAAATGACTTGGAAGGACTCCAAGACTAGACACAGCTGCTTCATGTGAATAAAACCAACGGTTAGGCTTGTGCCTAGTCCAACCCTCTAGCTGAATGGATGGCACCAAACAAATAATGGGCTTTTTAAAGGTGTATTGTGGATAACTGAAAAGACTATGCTTCTTGACTTTATAAGATGGACAAACATTAACAGACAACAAATTGGAGAGGTCAAACAATATGGAAAAGGGGGAGCACCGTATTGTACCTAATAGAAGAAGGAATAACAGCTTCAGATTTTTGTCTCATGCCAAAATAAGAACTCCATTTCATTCAACAACAACCCGAAAATGGTTACAACTCCCTACTTTTAAAGCAGAGGCTTTAAAGTAGTAGTCAATTCAAACAACTAAGAGGTTTTAGTCAATTTGAACAATTTAACTTCCTTTTCTTAGTAGAAAAGAAACTACTTTCCTCTTTAGGCTAAGTAAAGGCTATGGGCCTTGGACTCTGGGCCTTGGCACAAAGTTGTGGGCCACTGATATTGGGCCTTGAATTATAGGCTTTGGCTCTTGAGCCTTAAACTCGCTTTTTATAAACTCTTAAGCCCTGATCTACATCAATCCTCCCTGGCTTGGAAAAACTTGGCTTTGGAAAGTGTATGACTTGGTATTGTTGGAACAATTATGGGTTGACTCATTGAATATCTGCTGAAGTTATCCATGTACTATCTGAGACTGGCTGACCCTTCCATTTGACAAGGAGCTTCTGATATCTGTCACTTCTTGTGGAAACTAATTGATGATGTAAGACATCTTATATTTCTTCCTTAAGCTGTGGCATAGTAAGTAGTTTTACTGTTTGCTCATCAGCAACTTTGTCCTGATGATGTCTATGATAAAGTGCCAAATATTTAATATTAAAGACATGACTTATTCCAATGTCTTTTGGCAACTCTTAAGACATAAGCATTGACACTGATCTTCCTTATGATTTTTTAGGGTCCAACACTTCATGAATGAAGTTTTTGATACTTTCCCTTAGGATATTTTTCTGGCCTAATTTGTATCCTTACCATGTCAACTTTTTCAAACTCCACGACTGTGATGTGTCTCTGCTCTAGACTTGTTCGCTTCATTACTAGTAACAATCTTTCATATATAAATATTTTGTATATGACATGCAACATTCCAATGTCTTCACTTGGTTTAGCGGTAGATGGTAATTAAATCAAGTTGATTGGTTAGCATGGCTGAATTCCAATAGCAACCTCAAATGGGATCCTTACAATACATTGGTTCACAGAACTATTTTTAGCATATTCTGCCATTGGAAGAATCTGTTCCCATGAGGAAATATGATTGCCTACCAAGCTTCTTGGTTGAATTTCCCAAGCTCCTATTGACCACTTCAGTTTATCCTTCGGTTTGTGGATGATAAGTGGATGAATATTAAAGTTAGGTGTTCATCAACTTCCAAAGGTTCTTCCAGAAGTAGCTCATGAATTTTATATCTTGATCAAGTTGATTTAGGTACACACCATGTTGTCTCACCAACTCTTTGGAAAATAATTTAGCCACTTGAAGAGCATGATATGATTTGCTGCATGAAATGAAATTCACTATTTTGGAGAATCAATTAATCACGGCTAGATGGAATCGTGGCCTCTAACGGTCTTGAGAATCCTAGAACAAAATCTATACTTTAAGTCTTGTCAAGGCTCATGTGGCACTTGCAGGGGAGTGGACAAGCTTGTATTTTGCTTCCTTACTTTAGCTAGTTGACAAACATAACACCTTTGTATAGTTTTTCAACATCTACCTTTTAAGTTTGGCCAGTAGAATCTATCCTCCAATGACGCTATTGTCTTGCATGTGTCTCCATATTATACTCTCTTAGGGATGTGTTGCGGAGGCGTAATCACATTCCTTTAAAGAGAGAGCCATAATGCATAGAATTGTTGGTGATCACCTTGTTGTCTCAGTAGGATATTGACTGAACTTAGGCGAGAGTAAGGATCTGATACGTATTCTTGCTTGATCTGTTGAAACCCAAAAACATCCACAAACATAGCAACAGGTACGTGGCTTCTTCTGCTTAAGGCATGTGCTGCCTTATTCTTAACTCCTGAATGATGTTTCCTCACAAATGAGAATTATTGCAAATAAGCAGCCACTCTTGGCATGGCAAGGACATAACTTCTTTTCAGGGTTTAGATACTTCAAAGCTTCATGATTAGAATAGAGGATAAACTCCTTACTGATATGATAATGATGCCAGTGTCTAAAAGCTTGTAAAATAGCATAGAACTCCTAGTTGTATGTACAATATTTTTGCTTTTCCTAGTTAAACTTTACTGAAGAATGCCATTGCGTGCCCCTCTTGGCTAAGAAGGTGACCTATGTTACTTGGACTCTTCTAAATATGTGAAATACCCGTGTCAGATACCCGACACTCGACACCCGACACTCGACACTTGACACTAGTTGGGCATGCATCTAATAAGAATGTATAACTAATTGAGTTTACTATAAAACTAACTATAAGACTTTCATTTTAGGTATGAAATGTTATATTTTAGTTTGTGTAAATGTCATTTTACCTTTAAAAAATAAAAGAAATATTTAAAAAATATGAAATCTAGCCGTGTCCAAGTATTCGTGGACATGAAAATTAGATGAATTTGACACTTGGACACATACCCGCACCCGTACCCGAATTCAGGTAACATAGAAGGCGACCAATGCCTACATGAGAGGCATTACATGCTATTTCAAATATTTTATTGGTTTGGAAGTTGTAGGATTGGAGCTTCAGTCATCTTCTGTTTTTATCACCTCAGAGACTTTTGTCCAGACTCCAAATAAATTCTCGTTTCTTCAAACGAAAGTTGCTAAGCCACTCGTGTAATCTAGTTGGGATTGGGTAACTCACAATAGCCTTCACCTTTTGCGGGTTTGCCTCCACACATTAGTGAAGATACAACAAATCCGAAGAAAACAACAATATCACTCATAAAAGAGCACTTCTTCAAGTTACTATAGTTTTTTTCTTTTTCTAAGGACGCTCATCACTTTTGAAGGAAGCTGGATATGGTCTTCCTTACTCTTTGAGTACAGAAGAGTGTCATCGAAATGAACAAGAAGAAATTTGCCAATGAAATGACATAATGTGTGTTTCATAATCAACATGAAGGTACTAGGTGCATTAGTAAGGCCAAATGACATAAGTTGCTGCTGTAGAGTCCATCCTCGTCGAAATGAACAAGAAGAAATTTGCCAACGAAATGATGTAATGTGTGGTTCATAATCCGCATGAAGGTACTAGGTGCATTAGTAAGGCCAAAGGACATAACTAGCCATTGTAGCGTCCATCCTTAGTTTTAAAAGCTGTCTGCCACTCTGTTGCCTGGCCTAATTCGGATTTGATGGTAACCACTGCATAAATCTATCTTTGAAAAGATAGTGGATTCCAGTTGTAGAGTTCATCCGTAGTTTTAAAAGCTGTCTTCCACTCATCCCTTAGCCTATTTTGGATTTGGTGGTAACCACTGCATAAATCAATCTTTGAAAAGATGGTGGATCTAATCATCATGTCTGACATATCCTCTAGGAAAGGGATAAGGAAACGATCCTTGATTGTAATTTTTTGTGATACCTCTACTGTCAAGGACTGAGGCTTTCATGAACAACTCATCTACTTGGCTTTTGAGCTCTTCATGCTCCATAAGATCTATGGCATGCTGCGCATTTCTCGCAAGTGGTAATTCATCTGGCCGATCCTCGAGAACTAAATATGAGAGCTCAGGCAACAAACATTTTACTGCTTGTGGTAAATCTGACCTCTTTTCTTAAGGTGATTCCATAACTTCTCATGCAATTAGTGCATACGTGGCTACTTCAGATCTAATTTCTACCTTGAAATGCTTCATAGTTGGTTTTTTTGGGGTTTCAACTCAACCAGTCTTTAATTTCTTTTCATTCTCTCTAGTCTTCTTTAACACTTTGACGTTTGTTGGCTTGAGAGTCATATTTCATCCATCATGTCTGGAGTAGTAGGATTTGTCCCGTCGTGATGCAACGCATCCAAGTCGTACAGTCAGAAGTCGTAGAGTCATGGCCTTCAAAGTAAAATGTGTAACTTTCCTAGGAATCGCATCACCATATGCCCTAATCTACAATGAAACCTAGCATGGTTGGTTACTGGAATGGAGATGTCATTCACCCAAGCTACTTTGTAAGGTTGGAGGTGTGTCTCTGTAGGTAAGCGCAACTTTTGTACTATCCCTTGTGAGACCATATTCATGCTACTTGCACTTTCAATGATTAATTTGGACACCTTGTCTCCACACTTGACTGGTGTATGAAGGATATTGGAGCGCAACCAGCTAGCTTTCTCTGCCTTTTTAGGTTTGTGAAGTGAGTATTGGCTGCACTAGGTTGAAATGCTCCTTATCCTCTCCATAGTCAACTACTCGATTGTCATCACTAGCATCACTGTCAAGAGGTTTTATTTCATCTACATCTTGATTGTCTCCAGCACTTGAATGTAGGCTTCTTTGTGTCCATTGGAATGCGTAGTTGCCCCCTTCATGGCAGCAGTATCACTTTATGTCATTTCCAGCAGCTTTGGAAGACTCTCTGGTTAGACCCTTTCCTTTAATTGCAGCTGTTGGTGTAAATTTTGGAGCATCCAGAAGGTTGTTTCCACTGGCCATGTGTCCTCAGGAGTTTTTCTGGTTGTAATCTCCCTGACTTGTGCACCGAATCTTCTGATTGAAGGCTGCCTTAATTGTTGGTCATCCTTCAAGGCCGTTTGTTTCATCTATGTTATAAACATGCAGTGTGGTCATTTGAGTTTGTAACCCCATCTTGAAATGCATAATGGTTTGTCACACCCTAAAATTCGGGGGTGATTTATAATGAAAATAACTAATTTTGTGGAAAATAAACCAATTTATAAGCCTTTTAAAAAATAGTAAGTCCAATTTAACAAACAACACATACCAACAGCTGAGCAGCTATACATCGCCCAACTCATAATCCGAATCCGATGAAATCCCAAGTACAACTTTACTACAATGTACAATATCAGACTACTCACAAAACTGACAAAATAACAATAGGAAAACTTTAGCTAATTTCTAACTACTCTTCGAAGCAGTTATGAACTCTGAATAATGTTCCACAGCCTTTCATTTGAATCATCACCTGAAAAGTTTGGTAGAGTGTGAGCTTGGGCCCAATAGTCTGAAACATCCATAATAAAACAATAGATAGCATACAAGCAAGATATAGGCATTTGATCAAATGTAACCGCAATGCAACGTAAATGCAATGCATATGATGATCCCTCTTTCTCACTTTAATGTAATAACATTCTTGTAGTTCTTTATTTAATTTCCTAACCATTTATGTGACTTAATGCCATAACATCTCATTATTCAATGCATCTTCCAACTCTCGCATTTTCATACTCACTGTCATATATTAACTCTTTGGGAAAAACAATGGTTTTCGGAGCTCTAATCCATGGTACCATCCACCAACTTCGTTTCTAGAACTTTCATCTATGGTACGAGTTGATTAACACGCTTTTGAGGATGCTAAACACACTTGGTCAACACTCAATTCTAGGCTTTTCACCCGAAGGGGAAATAATCCATACTTGCTTACATCCCATGCTTTTTGTTATTTAATAATAATCCAACTTAAATCTTATCCATTATAGTCTACCTTTTCCTATACTACAATATTGCGTTATTCTCCATCGACATCTCAAATATGTATTTTCACTATCTCATCATGAGTTATGTAGCTTAATGTAATGCATGCCTCAAAATGATCATAATCCAACAAATCAGTGCATCATAAGGATAAAGCGATCGTTCAAATCATGTATCTCCTTAGTAGCACAATTATGCCTTATATAACATTTTAATCATAAACAGAAATAATCAAGTTGGGTAAATAATGTAGAACGATATAATGTAATAAAACTTCACAACCAATGAGACAATAGGTAGTAATTCATTACTATATAAATTCATGATACATTCCAAGTACCTAAAATGCCGAACAATGCCATTTTATGCAAATAAGGAATAGAAAATTATTCCGTCAGATCCAATCTGTTTGATAATTAAATTTTATCATTTAGATCAACATATTAAAATTTCATAGCAATCTAATTACGTTTGACCGTCAAACCAAATAAGCTACTATTTAGACCATTCATTCGCTATCATTCTAGATCACCATCATATGGTCAGAATTTGATCAAATTAACATTTAAAACAATAGATTCAGAGCACCAAAGAAACTTAGGATAATGTATTCGCCCAATCCAGAATATGTTTGGAGAATTCCGAATACGTGAGGGTGCACTATTACTTATATTGGACTTGCCCACACTGTAAAATTAGTCAGGTCACCCCTTACCTTCAATGACCCAACAACATTCTCTCTCTAGAATTCTGGGTTTGAAATTCTAACCCTCTCTCTGCCCTTCTGTTTTCCTCTCTCTTTCTCTCTTTTTCCCTCACAGCTGGCCATCACAGGCCACTACTGCTCATGGTCGTATAAAGGTTACAGCTGCTTTCTCCTTTTGCCTCCATTCTTACTTTCTTTATTCTTTCTTTTCTTATTCCTTTACCATATATTCTCTATTTCGTTTACACCAAAAAATATATATATAAATAGTCAGCAATGGCTGCCAAGCAGTCCTTTTCACTTGCCTAAGCTACCATCATTACCACCATTCTTACATCCACGAAGCACACATTCACTTGTATATATATATATATAATATAATATATGCACACACGCACACACTTGTTACACAGAACTATGGCTACCCGAGGGAACTAGTTAAACTTCCACACAGCTGCCGTTCCGATCAAACATTGCTCTCCGTGACAAACAACCATATATAAACAGCACCAAACCTAAGCCGCAAGGCCTCCATGGCTTCTGTCATACAATACCCTGATCAGCCTCTACAATCTTTTTGATTCTTGGGTTCCTCTCTCTAAACCTGCCTTTTTTTTTCTCTACAAAAAAAAAAAAAAAAAAAAACACTGTTTTTGCCCCTGTCACGCACTCATGCACATGGCCGAACTCGAATCTTAGTGATACAAACATTCACACAGAACACAAACAAACCTTCACAACCCGTGCGAATGCAAACGCATACACATGTACTGGACAATCCCAATGCGCAATTTATATATTATATAAATGAACAATGAACACCAGATGTACCTAGGTAGATATAGATATATATATATATATATATATATGTATATATCTCAAAAAGATCTAATGTAGATCAAACTATTACCCTAGGCAGATACAGAGATAGGGGATGCTCCACCATATGAATACATATCTTGTATATATAGTCGTAGGCATCCACAAACATACAAGCAATAAGAACAAAGAGTGCATGTGGGAATTTTTTCCATCAGCCTACACAGTTTTATGCATGACCAAGCAACAAAGAATACAATCAAGGGATGCTCCATCACCCTACCTTGCGTTATCGTCGAAATAGCCCATCAGAGAACTCTCAGCCGCAAGCCTTCTATCCCCTCCCTCGTGTGACTATCTAAAGCAAAGTCCAATTCTATATATAACCTCAAAACCCTAATATTTTATTAGGTCTAGAAAAATTACAAAAATATCCCAATGCAAGCCCAAAATTATTGACATGCCCATAAATCCTATTTTCTAATTAGGTCTATCAAATTCTAGGCCCAAAATTATAATGATGACCAAGTCTAAATATGAGATAAATTGTGTAAATGTTAGGCAAATAATTTACTAGTCAATTCCAACGTGCAGTTCAATATACATGGTAATGAAAGATTTATGATAAAATAATTAGAAAAGTCGGGGTTTTACACAGTTGTCTTTCATCTTCAGACACTTTGCAACGAACTGCTAATTCTTCAAATGCCTCCATGTGTTTAGCCAACGTCATGTTTCCCTTTCTCAGACTCAGAGCAACCAGCTTTTCATAGAGGTTATCTTGATAATTTGGATGTTACTATTTTCCTTTAGATTCAGTTTCATCTCCTCCCAATAAATAAATTATGGGCAATCCAATAAGATAATAAAAAAAGAAAAGAAAAGGATAGGTGGCTGGATAATGGCTTGTCAACGATCTTCTAAGCTCCGCCATACTCTTGCTCAGCCAGTGCGCTTCATCTTGGAAAAAGGAACTCTCCGATCATTGACATATTATACCTGTCAAAGTATTTATCCATGGCAGCAAGCCAATCAAACTATACTTGAGGGTTTTAAGTACCCTCAAAATCTGGTACTTCAACTCGCATTCTTTCAGTGATATCTTTATTGATTCAAAGTGCTGTTACTGATTCTGATTGAACAGATCATGAAAGACCTCCACCATTGATGCTTTAGGAGTAGGAATCGTAAAATGATTTTCTGTTTATAGGTGCAGCAGCTGGTTGATTTGTTCCTTCATTGCGCAAATCAACTTCTTCAACATCATCTTGATTTGCTGCACCTTCAAGCACTGTAGATGCTGGATTTGCAGTAGTTTGTGAAGTTCCTGGAACTCTAACCTGCAAATTACGGAGTCTTTCACTCAGATTATCCATTTTGTCTTGAAAGTCGCAACAAGATCTCATCTCTTTGGTAATCTGTGAGCCTTCCCCTTAAGTTTCAACCACTCCTTGTCATTGCAGTCTTTGAGCCAAATATCTGATACTGTAAAGGCTTCAAAGAGTATATGTGACAAAACATATAAACAAATGTTATGAACCTAAGAATGACTCATAGGGATCCACTAGGAATCAGCACCTAATGGAAAGAATGAAGGAATCACATCTTCATATTTTTTCTCTTACACCAAAATAAGAACTCAATTTCATTCATCAACAACCCTAAAATGGTCTGGCCAAGTAATTTTTTTTTGTTTAGAAGCTTACTTTCCCTTTAGGCCAAATGAAGGCTACGGGTGTTGGGCCTTGGACTACAGGCCTTGGGCACAAAGTTGTGGGCCATTGCTTTTGGGTTTAGAATTGTGGGCTTGGGCCTTTGAGCCTTGAATTCTTCTTTATCTACTTTAAAGCGCTGATCTTTGTCAATGACATGGACTCTTCAACTTGTGTACTCCTCTTTACCTCGGGTACTCGCCTCCCATGACATTGGTTTGTTTATCGTTCAAAACATGTACCTAGGGCCTCTGATCCTAATGACTGAAAAAGAAGAAAAGCTCAAATATTTTATCTGGTTTCCTACTTCTCACTTAGAGGAACAGATGGATACATTTTCTTCCACGATCTCTGTTTCAATTTAAATTATAGTCAACCATTTCCTGAAATGACATTAAGACGTTAAATATTAAATAAGCAGTTAAGTACAATGTATTTGAAATTTGAATGTGCGAGATGTCTGTACCTGTATCCAACTTTTGGACGCATTTTAAGTGGATTCCTGCATCCTAAGATTTGGTCCTCAATGAAGTTAGAAAACTAGACACACCCACCCCATAAATGAAACCAAGCACACGTAAGTTGATTCATGTATTCTATTAATTTATGTTACAGGTTAAGCAGATTAACTGATGATGGACTGAAAATAGATTTCTATTATTTAACAATACTTACAGATTGAAACTTGAAATCTTTCTTTTAGGCAATAAGATAATCAAACTGATGTGCATGAATCTCCCATCTTCTATGCATAATAGATGTGAATTAGATCTCACTTATCAACCCCTAAAAGGCTATAAGAGTGTCACTCCCATTATGACATAATGCTAGACAAGTTATGCTGTGAAACACCTTGGTTATTTTGTATTAACCGAGCTTAGAGCTGAGTCGCAGACCTTAGTTTCTATTTTTTGGACTTAGTTTAAAAGCTTTCTTTGAACAGAGAACCAAATAAAAAATATACAAAAGGTGTCCTTTATGGCTAGCCCAGCTTTAGCCTAACAGTTTAGAAGCACGGATACGGACACGGGTACGGATGCAGACATAGCTACATAGCTATAGACACGGGACACTTGCAATTTTCATAAAGTGAGGACATGGACAAGACAGGGCTACGGTAATAAAATATAATTTTTGTTCATTTTTATATGTAATGTATATGAATGTAACATCCACAAGTGAAGGGCTAATATGGTGTTAACATGCACTCAGTTACGAAGTCAGCAGATAGTTTTGCAACTTCATGTCAGTCTATAAACACAATATCTGTAATAAAACAGGACCGGTAAGAGCATTGGAGCAATTAGCATTAGCCAACACAGAGTTCAGCTGCAAAAAATCTTTCACATATGATGAACCCTTTTAAGAGTAGTAACTGCCCACTCCAAAGCTTGCCGCAAAGCTACAGCTTGCCCTTCAAGGGGAGAATGTGTCTGCCACTATGTTGCACGGACTCAAGTACAGGTGAGGGTATGTATTTTAGTGTCAGATTTAGCTAATTCTTATGTCTAAGGACGGACACGGCTAGATATGATATTCTTAAATATATATATATTTTTTTAAGCATAAAATGGTGTTTACAAATTAAAACAGAGTATTTTATGCATAAATTGAAAGTCTTATGCATAATAATATGTAAACTTGACTACTTATATATATTCGTTAGGTGCATCTCCAACTGAAAATTTCAAACACATATTCCATACACTTACCCAAGTGTTAAATGTCCGACACGAATACATCACAAATTTAGAAGAGTCCATGTAAACATAGCTGCCAAAAACATGCTGCTGCTAGGTGCTTCCCCTTGTATCTTGCCTACAAAACCCAATCCCAGCCTTTCCTTCGCTTACTTCTGTACACCATCTACCAATGAAGTTCTCCATGAAAGTGTCATTTGGCCTCCATGAAAGTGTGTCTTAAAGTAATACATCTGTGGAACTACTGCTGTTAGTAGGCATCAAAGTATCATAATTCAATTTATCAAGAAATTGGTATGAAGAAATAAAGTGGAGGGGAAGACGAGTAAAAAAAGAGAGTGAAAAGTGAGGTGTTCCTGCCTCTTGGATCCACCTAAAATCTCGAACATTCGCTATTTTCCTTATATTTTCCAGCCATCTTTTGGCTTCATCATTTTGTTTTTAAGCCTATTTTCAGAAGAATTGACTTCCTGGAGAATTTCAAACTGATGCTGGGCTTTCTGGAACTTGTTAAAGATACCAATTTGGTTTTTCTAAACGATTAATAATAGTATCTGAAATCATTTATTTAAAAGAAAGAGCCTAGTTTTGTAGATCAAATTCATTTTGCTTATATTTTTCACTTGTTAAAAATGTTAGGAGCAAGTCAAACAACCTATTTATTGTAAAATACATTTGAAATTGGAATAATTTCGTTCATTTTTCTTGCATGAAAATCAACAAAAGAATGGTAAACAGTGGTTAGTTTCCTCTTCCTTTCCACACAAAAGGTCATCAGCAGGGACCAATTTCTTCTTCCTTTCGACAAAAAGGAAGGTAGCAGGGAGCAATTCCTTTATCATTATTCGTATCTCACTGCTATAATATTATGATGGGTCTTGCTAACACGTGCCCTGTGGGCACATTTTAAGGTTGCTTTGTCTTGTTGTACAAAGCATTTAAATTGTAAAAACACAATTTTCAACACTGAAAATACAATTTTCAATACATTGTACAATCAGACAATGCAAGCTTAAAATGTTCTCTAAGGGCACATGTTAGCATTTGCCTATTAATTAGGAAGCACGGACACACCGTTTACGGTGCCTTTTGCGTGTCGGACACACCGCGGACATGGATACTTCTAGGACACACCAAAAGATGTGTCGAACACGCCAGGTGGCGTGTCTTATTTTTTTAAGCTGTGGATACGTCGGGGACATGGCTGGGACATGTTTAGGACACGGCAGGAGTTGAAGTGTGATTATGAAAATTTTAAAATAAGGTATATTTTGTAATTTTTTTAACTTCAATATAAAATGTACAAAATATCCCAAGTCAAAACATTTCTTCTTCTTCATCATCGTTGCCTAGATCTACTGCTACTGTATTTCTTCTTTTTTCCTTCTTTTTTTGTTCTTCTTTTTCTTATTTACTGCCTTTTCTGGTGTTTGTTTCACTGCTACTTATGTTCAATGTGGATACTGCCCTGCAAAATCAACTAAATAAATTGGTACTGCTCACTTGTCACTGCTTTTTTTTTGTTTTTTCTTTTTTTTTGTGAAAGTTGGATGTTTGGTAGTTCAAGCTTTAGACAGTAATGAATCCAATGATGTATTAGATGACGATCTTCTTTAACTTGTGTCTTTATCTATGCTTGATGGATAATGAATTGATGAACTATTGTTTATTATATTGAGTATTGGATTTTTAAATATTTTTTGTGGTAAGTGAATGTTATATTTATAGACATGGAAAATAAAATATATAAAAATAATATTTTTTTGCCGTGTTTCCGCTGTATCTGTGTCCCCGATTTTTCAAAATTGCCGTGTTTCATGTCCGTATATGTGTCTATGTCCGTATCGGTGCTTCTTAGCCTATTATGATATCAACCTTTATCCTCCAATTTTGTGCATGTTGCCTTTGGTTGGTGTTCATTTCATAGTTAATCCCAAGTGCAATAAACCAAATGGTCAACGTGCAATAGACCAAATAGTAGGTCATAAAGGTGAACTTGAGTATTTAATTTTAGTTTCAGCCTAGGGTGACCGTCATCCTGATTCTCATGAAATGATGTCAGGCCTTGTGCAGGGGGACGACATTCATGGTTGGGATGGCACGATAATATGCTTGGAAAGGGTATATTGATTTTCCACTCTATGCGTAGTTCTCAATAATAACCTACTCTATGATTATTCCAGGAACATGTTAATGAAATTGACTTTGACTACATGGAGTATGCAAGACAGAGGTTTCAACAATACTGGTTAAGGAAGCCTGAGCTATTGGGTTATGGCGGAGCTAACCTTGATGGCATAGCTGATGGTAACAATACTACCTATTCCTTGAGTTGCTTTCACTTTTTAACTTCATTGTTTGGATACTGATTATCTATGTCATCTGCAAGATTTCAAAATGCAGTTAATGTTATTAAAGCTTGACTTCTTGAGATAATTTTTCCAGATTTTTTTTTGTAGATTTTAATCTTTGTTTAGAATCTTTATCATATATTGGCGATTGAATTAATAATGGCCATTTTGCTATTTGTTTGTCTTTTAGTTCCCTCAATCAATGGGGAGCCACAATAGGTTTTACATACATCCTTTATTTAACGTTTATTTATCTCTGTAGCAGCTTTGCTTTCAATGAAACATTTTTTATGAAATTTTTTGGGTACTCTTTCCATGCAACTCACCTGCTCTAACCATATGCTTCATGTTTCTAACCAATACAAAGGTTGTACAAATGTTAAGGTTTAGTGTCAATATCACAAAAAATGTTGTGCCCTAGGCCATGGAGTATGGTGTAGGACATGTCCCATGTCTCAAAAGAAGTTAGTCCACATTTGGTTGAAATTCCTTGTAAAATTGTTGGAAAAATTAAAATGATCATTTTGAAGTAAAATTTAGGAGATCTCAATGGGAGCAGTCACAACTTTGAGTAGTATATTTGAGCTTCTGAGAGGATTCTTTAACCAACCAAAACTTACTAAAGTCCTTAGTATCTTCCACTTGCAAGTTGATAGATGTTCCATTCCCAATGGCAGAAAAAGGATGCAAGCTGGAACAACTTGGACATGATATTTTTCGCTTACACAGGAAATGGAGCATCCTTTTAGTTCAAATTTAGATCAGGACACTCATGTGCAGGTCTTAGAAATCTAGTTGCAATCTTGCTCGTATAAATCTAGTGTTGAGTTCAAATCCAGAACAGTGACTGCTATGTGGAGATCTTGTTTGAAATGTTGGAAGGTACGAGAGCTGGTGTCTCCATTGAAGGATCAAAGTATCAGTAGGAAACACATAGTTAGGCTTTATACGTAAACATTAAGTGCTAAGGGATAAGAACCCTGAGCTTTTAACTTGCATCCATAGCTTGGTGTGAAAGATTTGAATGCTGTTCTCCTGAATTATTGAATTTCTCTCTTGTTGCCTTATGTTGTTGAAGATGTGGTTCTGTATGCAACTTGACCACATTCATGTTGCCTTATGTTGTTGAAATGGTTCTGGCCCATTTCAACAATATGCTTGCACACCTCATTCATACAGATGATCATTCTCTATCTCATATTGATAGATTCCTTGTCTCTATGGATTGGGAGGAGCATTTTTCTAATTTGTCACATATTGCTCTTCCTGGACTGATTTTGGATCATATACTAATTTCCTTGGGGAGGATTAGGAATGGTCCTACTCCATTTAGATTCAAAAACATGTGGTTGAAAGTGGAAGATTGATGAGATCATATCAAATTGTGGGGACTCCACTGTTCATTGGTGCTTGGAAGATGAAGCTTCTTAAGGAAGATGTTAGAATATGGTAGAATTAGGAGTTTGGCAACTTAGCTTCTCAGAAGGCTAAGATTTCTGTGATTATTAGGCAAGTAAATATGATGGAGAGTTTTGGTAATGCCTTGCAAGAGGATGCTTTGAGGAAGGAAGAGGCAAAAAGCGAAGATATGCCTTGTTGCATGTAGGGAAGAGATTAGTTGGCGCCAAAAAGTATGATTGTTATGGTTAAAGGAAGGAGTAGGAATACTAACTTTGTCCACAAAATGGCAAATGCACGTCAATGCTACAATCTCATTAGGAGCTTGTTATTGAATGGGGTTGAAAAGATGGAGGAGGAAATACACGAGGTAATTCTTTTCTATGAGCATTTGTATTTGGAGGGTTGGGGGCATCGTCCTTGCTTGGGTGGTTTGGAGTTTTTGTCTTTGCCTGTCATGGATAAGAAAGAGTTGGAATGCCCTTGTTCTAAGGAGGAAGTACTTTCAGCTCTGAACGACTGTAATGAAAAACCTGATGGGATGACCATGTCATTTTTATTTTAAGGGTGGGATGTTGTAAAGGACGATGCTTGTTAGGTTTATCATTTTTTGAGCATTGCACCTTCGAGAGGAGTCTTAATACTAAATTTATTGGTTTGATTCATTAGATAGGGGAAGTTATGGAGTTGAAGGATTTTAAATCAAATATTTTGATGGGATGCAAGTATAAGATTTTAGCTAGCGTCATAGGTCTTAGATTGAGGAGGGAAAAGTGGTATCAAACTCTCAAGGTGCATTTGTAGGAGGTAGACAAATATTGAATGTAGAGCTCGTGGCTAATGAGGTTGTGGATTCTAGATTATGTAGTGAAGTTCCAGGGGTGTTGTGCAAAGTAGATATCGAGAAGGCGCGTGATCATTTTAATTAGAATTTTTTGCTTTATAGGATGGAAATAATGGGGGTTTGGGAAAAATGGAGATCTTGTATTCGATTTTACGTTTTCACGGTTAAATTTTTTGTCATGGTCAATTGTACTCCGGCAGGATATTTTTTACAGCTGTGGGTTGGGGGTTTTTTTTTTTTTTTTTTTTGAGAGGGGGGGGGGGGGGGGGGGGGGGGGGGGGGGGGGGGGGGGGGGGGGGGTTTAAATATCATTTGGTGGATTGGGATATCATTTGTAGTCCTATGTCAGTTGGAAGTCTGGGTATGTGGTATTTTAGGCTTTTTAACCAAGCCTAGCTTGGTAAATAGTTATGCAGATATGCCAATGAAAGAAGGTTACTTACGGAGAAAAGTTGTTCGATGTAAATATGGTTTAGAGGAGGGAGATAAGGGGTTCTTACGAGTGTCTTATGGTAGAAGGATTAAGTTCCGGCATAATGTTTAGTGTAGGGAGATTCCTTTGGTATGGTGTTTCCTAATATATTTAATATTGCTTTGGATAAGGATGTGTGGGTAAAGGATTACATGAAAATAATTGAGTTTGGAATAGTATGGGAACCACGGTTTAGTAGAGATTTGTAGGATTGAGAGTTTTTTCAATTGATATATGGGAAAGTGTGACCCAAGGATAGAGTAGATTAGATGATTTGGGCAAATTATGACGGTAAATTTTCAATTAGATCTTTTTATTATGTGATCAGATATGGTCCCTTTGACAGTTGTCCTTGGAAGAGCATTTGGAAAGTTGGGGATCCAATGAAGATGTCTTCATTGGGTGGACTGTGTCTCTAGATGCTATTATGATTATTTGAGTAAGAGGGGAAAGATGCTTCCTAATTGGTACCGCTTGTGCAGGAAGGCTGAGGAAACACTTAATCATTTATTGTTGCACTGTGATGTTGCAAGGCAATTGGAGAGCCCCATGTTTGCTGTCTTTGGTATCATTTGGGTTATGTTGGATTCGGGGATTCATCTTTTGGAACGTTGGGATGGAGAGTGCTGTTTAAAGAGAATTAAGAAAGCATGGCAGGTTGTTCCTATCTGTTTGATATGTTTTCATTTGGAGAGAGTGGAATAGACGCATGTTTGCGGAGGCGGATTTAGCTATTCATAGCCTTAAGTTAGCTCTTTTGAATTATTTTCATTTTTAGAAACAAGGAGAAGTTTGTCAATATTCTTTTGCTTTTATTGATTTTATGGGAGATTTATCTTTGGTGGATGCTTTAGGTTCCTTTTTGTATACTTCTTTTAGCTCTAATGCAGGACACTAACCATAGAGGAGTAATCGAAGAGGAGTGAGAAGGAAGAGAAAGAGAAGAAGAGTAGAGAGAGAAGCAGACACAGAGAAGCAGAGAGAAGAGAAGAAAGAAGAAGAAGAATGAAACAGAGAAGGGAAGAAAGAAGAAGACGGGAATAAAGGAAGAACATAAAACAGAGGGTGATCACAGAGAGAGAGAGAAGATGTGGAAGCCAAGATCTTCTCAGCTTAAGATCCCCTGATCAGTAAACAGAGTGGCTGGAAGATGGGGTGAGGCAAGATGGAGTGTGGTGACTATCGGGCCATGTGTTAAGTCCCACATCGCCGGGGTGTTTTGAGGTGAAGGGAAATATATTGAGGATTAGTACTCTTCATGATACGAGGCCTTTTAAAACCATTTAGGCTCAGGTCCAAAGTTGATAATATTGTACTGTGTGGATTGCCCCAGTGGGGGATGTGTGGCCCAAGGGGGGTGGAATTTGAAGTCAAGATATTACGAGCTTAAGATCCCCTAACGAGTGCACAGAGTGGCTGGAAAATGGGGTGCTGCAAGATTATGGTGGTTGTCAGCAATGGAGAAGGGTGGAGGTCAACTGCTTTGACTGGTTGTGTTGGTTTAGAGAGAGAAAAGGGCAGTAATGATGGTGTTTGGGTGATGTAGATGGTGTGGTGCAATTATCATCTTCTTTATATTTAATTAGATGGTAGTCATGACCAACAAATGGGGAAGACGATGGAGGTGGCTATAGTGATTTGATGTGAATCGCATTTTACGCTTGTGCCCATACACACACACTTTTGGTTAAAATTGTATTCAGTACTATAGCTAAAATCATAAAATATCAGAATATGTTGGCATCCATGACCTGATAAGTCTTAAGGAGAGAGGTCAGTGTAAATTAAAAAATTTGGTGGAAGGTCTATTGGTCAAAAATGCAATTGAGGTCAGTATATTTAGTCCTTTATTTGGTACTAATTATAGTTATATTATTGTCACTTTCTTTTGTTACATTCTTTCATATTAATTATCGTTATTTAGCTTGTGATTTCATTTTTTTGTACAATATTTGTATTAACTTTGTTGTATCATAATTGATATTATATCTAACCTAATTGGTTGAATATTTATTGGTTTCAGAAAACAATAGGACCATGATGTGACTTGATGAAATAACATTTGATTCCCATAGAGATTGGAATGGGTTACCTTCCCTTGGATGGGAATAAACTACCAACTCTCAGTAAAGATCTCATTTCTTGAAGAACGGGATTCCTGTTACCAATATAATAGCCCTAGAAGGCAGAATAAGAATGAGATTTTCCATCATAAGCTGGACAGCATTGGTATCGCATTCGTTCTCAATAGCCATGAAATGATCACATTAGGGTGATCCTTTTGTCGATAGATGCTCCTATTATACTCGTAGTTTCTGAAGGATGAGAACCAACTATGTAACATTTACATTGAGAATTCAAGCATTGTATATGTCATTAGTCTGATCTTTTGCAGGAATTGTCCGCAATAACGAACTTGCAAAATGGATCTGTTTATCATGAAGAGATTCGTCGTTCGTAACCTTAGTTCACCTTAATTGTTATTTGAACAAGTAAAAGTTCTGTCTTGGTCTGAGTCGGGGTAGGCATTTCTCTTCTGCATGTCCATGGAGTTTTGAAAGGTTCTATACATCTGTTCTTTCTCAATGCATTTATTTAGACAAAGACTCCCATTTCGGGAATTGGTCTAATTGTATCTCTATTCGTTCCGTTTAAAGAAAGGAAGGATCCCAAAGAATCGATTTTTCTTTTAGTTGTTAAATCTCTCTTTAATTGATCAATGTGTGATATTCCGAATCCTCATTACTAATGGAATCCAAATGATCTCTGAATTGAATAGAAGATCTTTTCAATTGGTTAGAATCCGTTACTTGAACAAAACTAGATTTGGTTTAGACAATGTGTGGTTGGTAAACAAGAATTGGTTTTTTTAGCAAGGTATGGAATGTATTGTCAAATATTCAAAATATGAATTTAATTTAAAGTTGGGTCTAATGCATAAATGGATAGAGCCCTATGGCTTCAATTAATTATAGAGAAAGAAAAAAAAGCAACGAGCTTCTGTTCTTAATTTGAATGATTACCTGATCTAATTGCAAGTTAAAAATATATTATTGCTTGTTGCAGGAAATGCTTTTTCCATGCATGTATTATTGATTTTTTAATGAATCGTAACTATTGTGACTGTCCATTATAGAATGGAAGTAGATGTGTAGAAGAAGCAGCATATCAATAAAGAAATTTTTTTCCAAAATCAAAAGAGCAATTGGGTTGAAAAAATAAAGAATTTCTAACTGTCTTCTTATCCTATAATGAACATAAATAACCAATTAAATTAAATGGAAAAAGCGAGGATAGAGAATCTATTGATAAGTTTACTGAGGTATCTATTCTTTTCTTACTACCAATACCTTGTTTTTGATTGTGTCACACTATGTAGCATTTGATAACCACAAAATCCTCTATCTTTGTTTCAATTTTAATTTCAAATGGAGGAATTAAAAAGATAATTAGAACTAAATAGATCTCAACAACACAATTTGGTATATCCATTTATCTTTCAGGAGTATATTTATTCACTTGCTCATGATCATGGTTTAAATAGATCAATTTTGTTGGAAAATACAGGTTATGACAATAAATCCAGCTTATTGATTGTGAAATATTTAATTATTCAAATGTATCAACATAATCATTTTATATTCTTTGTCATCACATTGTGAACGAGCAATAGAAAAAAGAATTAGACCAAATTCATTTTATTTATTAGAACTTGTAGAGCTTTTGCACAATGGCAATTTCAGTAAATTCAATAAATAAAAGTTGTAATGACTCTTCCCATAATATGTCTAAGAGTTACATTGTCTCGTGCATACATAAGTATGACTAATATTTCTGGCCACTGTTGAAATCACCTGTGTATCCTTGCCAAATGGCTTGCTAGATGAGGATGACTCACCAACACAAATGTAGTAGTAACACAGCCAAAATGAGGGGGGAATGGTTACCGCTTGGACTGACCACAATTACTGCACAACGTGATAACAGTTTCTAGAAAATGTGATCACATTTTTGTTGTAACTTAGTTTTGCCCAGAACCGCCTTTATTTTTTCAAAGATTCCCATCCAATGGTCATAGTTTTTCTACTTTTTTATTGAAGTGCTGAGATTTGCAAGCTACCAAATGAGAGTCAGATATGTTGTATTTAAGGCTACAGGAACCAGGCTGGCCTGGTTCTTGTTTAATATTATGCTCTTTTAGGTAACGAACTATAATGCAATCATCTTGAGAATTTGTAACTTGTATAGAACCCAGACCAATTGAGCAAAGTTGTCAAATACGAAGATCAAGCAAACGGCTTGCTGTTACAAAATGGCAAATAAATTTAGTCTCGATCAACTTCTGCCCAGGGAGATGCATAGTATTTCTTCTTACTTCTTAGATCTAGTAGACTCTAGTTATGATCATCTAAAGTAGTGAGGTCAGTTAGTACAAATGAACTTCAGATTGGTATTTGCTTGAAGCAGCGCTAGTTGCTCAGTCTTTACCATGTAGCACTTAAAAGCATTCGTTTCCCATTTTTCATCTTAATATAGTATTATTTTATTATGCAGGCAGGCAAGAAGGTACAAGACTCTGTTGAAGACATTAGGTCTGCTCGAGAAAATTTTTTTGTGACATTTGCTAGGTTAGCAAGAATGACAAGCGGGTTGTTGAGATCCTTGTTATGGTTGTTTGTATCAAAAAGAAAGAAAACCAAGTATCCTGTTTCTGGTGATTTGTAGTTGGATAAAATTTTTTGGAAGTGAGGGTTAAGCAATGATGTATATATGTAGTCATCTTGAATTGTATCTATGTCCATGAGCCCTTCCTGCTATGGCTTCATATTGTTTTGATGCTTTTGAGTAATTGAATGTAGCTCATAAGTGTGTTGGTATTGCATGATTACGAATCATGGAAATTGATAAATTCTAGGATTTGAAAATCGTTTGGTTTCAACTTATGATTGTGTTTATATGTTCCTATTGAACCCCAGGTTCTCTTTGAAAAGAAAAAGAAGAGAAAATGTAGTGTTATGTTCATTTATGATATTAATGGAACTTTTTACCAGCAACTTTGGCGATTACTAGCGATTCCAGCTTTATGTAGGCTAGTTGCGGCCTGCTATCTGAAGTGAGATCGTGACCGTTTGTCCAGACTTAAAAAATTAACCAAATTTACCCCCAATTAAAAAAAAAAAAAAGCCGCATAGGTGATTATAACCTACGGAAAGTGGGCTAATCCAAGCAATGGGTAGAAATTTGATTGTCAATATATTTGAAATCATGTGTACAATTATCAAAATTGTATTACTAATCAAACACTAAGCACCAATTCTTTATCATAGAGTAATTAATTAATTATCAATTCAGTCGATCAGCATAACCAAATGACAAATAATTAATAGTGCTCAGCAATGAACTTTCTTAATTTAATCAACAATATGACCATTTGGTGAAACAAGTATCAATCAATATTTTCAGCTGGTTTTCATATTAAAAATGAGATCTCAAGTTTAATTTTTCTTCACATCTAGTTGTGATCAGTCATCACTCATGTAATGCATGAAGTTTACATGATTTGTATGAATGGAAGTTATACACAAGCTCAAGAATGTAGTCAATCAAATGCTTAAACACTCAGTATCAAAAAAATAAAATAAAAAACTAACAATGTACGTTTGGATAAAATATCAATTCCCACCCCCATCCACCCCACCTCACTCGAAATAATAATAAAAAAAAATCGTTGGTAGTACATGCTTTCTGTTTTGCAATTTTTCATGAACGGCCAAAAAAAAAAAAATTGCGTACAAAGAGTAAACGCTCAAAACCATATAAGAGCTATGAACAATAATTTAATCCCACATTTCTAAATAGCATTAAAGGCAGTCGGCAGTTCTCAATTTAATAATGTCCAATCCAATCCAATCCCCTATTCAATTGAAAAAATCTCAAATCCCACTTGGAGCAAGTTCAAATAATGAAATATTCAACTATCAATTTCTAAAACCCAATTTAAAGGTGATAATGAAAATACAAGAAAATTTCCGGAACCTGACTTTAGGCATGAGTGACCTAGCTTTAGACGACTACTCAATGGAACCTTAGGGGTGTAAAATCGGCCCAGTCGGGCCGGCTAGGGCCACACCAAATTTTTTGGGCTAGTTTGAATGAGCTTTTATTCAACCCTAGGCCTAGGCCCAGCCCGTGACCCTAAGGTTATTGGGTTTGGACCAAGCCACAAGTGGCCCGGGCTCGGACTTGGGCCATAACTTTTTCTTTTTTAATAATAACTTTATAAACTATTAAACTTATATAATTTATAAACTTTTTTGGTAAGTAAACTTATATAAATTCTTTTGTAAACTTCATTTATTATTTTTATGTGTCTAATACCTAATAAATTAAAATTTACTTATGTAACTTTATTAACTTTTTTGTTAACTTTATGTTATATTAGCTAAGTTGATTTATATAAAAAGAATAAAAGAATTGAAGAAAAAAAAAAAGTTTAACTACATTTTAAAGACATAATTCGTATAATGAAACAAAATTTATTAATGACATTAAAATTTACAAATTACAAGAGAAAATAAAATGGTGGATAAAATAGCATCACTAAATGTCAAAGTGCATCCCAAATGGCTTCGCACCTACAGTTTATCATTTGCATTACTTCACTTAAAGTTTAAAAATATTACAATAATAACCTTCATAAAAATTACAAAAACTATATATGAAAAAAGTTAATATACTTCATCTTTTTCATTTAATTCTTCTACTTACCCTAGTGTAATGGTTTCCAAATCTACTTGTATTTTTTCTTGCTCATCTGATTCATGTTGTCATGATTTTGTATACATCCGATCTTTTCAACATGTTAGAGCCTTCTCTCTCTCTAGCGCAAGTCTACCATGGGGTTCGCTCACGATCCATTCACTTGCACTAAAAGTTGTTTCCAAAGCAACTGTGATGTAGAGACATGGGCAATAGTATGTGTTTTTGTTACTTTCTAAGTCTAATTAAATGTCTTATTGTACAAGTGTTGTGTAGGTAATATGAGTTATGTGGTGTATTTGTATACTTGTTATGCTCTGTGTTTTGAGATTGTTTCGGTGTATGGGGTGTTGGTTGAGTCCTTCGAGATCCATAGTACGTGTTGATTGATTTGAACATGTTTGGAGGAATTGTAGAAGGATTTTGTGAGATTTCAACTTGTTTGTTATGGGTAATGATGTGATGTGGAGACTGAATATTGGAAATTCTCGATTGGCGCTTCCTTAGTGCCCCCTTCTCGCCCTATCAAAAAATGAGAATAACGTAAGATAAAATTTCAGTGAGTGGCACTACTTATTGGTTGCGGCCACTCTCAATGTGAGTCGTATGCATCATACTAGTGGGGCGCTCCGTTAGTTCTACCTGTTGGCCGCTGCCACCACCTGAAAAATACATGGTGTTAGTAACAGAGGGCATAACAGTAAATTAACACCCTAAGTAGTATAAAACCCATATGACCTCAATTTTTTTCTCATTCTCTCTCTGTACCAAACGACTCTCTCTCTCTCTCTCTCTCTCTCTACCTTTCCTTCTCCCTCTTCTCTCTAGATTTTGGGTGCCTTAGAGTGGGATTTGGAGTAAGTCTGCAGAACTAAAGTAGTTCTTCTCGTTGAAGGTTACGTCTTCATGATTTTGGATATTCATTTAAGAGGATTTTTATTTTCAGAGTATTTTTCTTCTCACTAGAGGTAGGGAATTGACTAGGCTTGTTAATCACTGATGTGTTTTCTTGCATTTACATGTTTTATTACATTAAAATCATGCTTAAATATAGTTAAATAAACAAAACACTAATTGTAGTTTGTATTTCATGAGTTTAACATATGGATTTTGCTTCATGGTGTAAATTGATTTTAGATTATGTGTTTATGATAGATAAAACATGTGTTACGAACTATTTTGAAAAGAAAGCCATGATGAAAATGTGAAAAGTCCTATTTGGAGAATGTAAGTAAAAATGGTGCACTCCAAGTGTTTGAGAAAATGTGAATGTGGGTATTTGTTGATTCGTATACAACATAGGATATAAGAATATCTATATTTAACGAATTTGGAGTCTAAGCTAGGTTTGTGACAATGAATTGATGTATGTGTTGTTGACACCAAATTACCCGGCATACACATCAAACATCAAGCCAGAACCCCGCGACCGCATCCTAGTTGGACTCCAATGAACTTAGCTTTGGAGAGATTAGACATCTCTAGTCATATCAAACTAGAGTTTGACAACCACATCCCGGTCAGACTCCGATGACTTTAGGTTAGAGAAATTAGATATCTCCAGTCACGTCAAGCTAGAGTTTGGCGACCGGATCCCGATCGAACTCCAATAAATTAGCTCTAGAGATTAGACATCTTCGGTCAGTAAAGCCAGAGTTTGACGACTGCATCCCGGTCGAAGTTCGATGACCCTAGTTTCGGAGATTAGATATCTTTGGTCACATCAAATGGGAGTTCGATGACCATATCCCGATTGGACTATAATGGCCTTGGCGCCTAGATTAGACATCTCTGGTTACCTTAAGCTAGAGTCCGGTGACCACATCCTGATCGGACTTCGATGACCCTAGGTCTAGAGAGATTAGACATCTCTAGTTCTATCAAGTTGGAGTTCGGCGAATGCATCCTGGTCAAACTCCAATGACCTTAGCTTCGGAGAGATGAGACATCACCGATCACCTCAAACTAAAGTCCAGCGACCACATTGCAGTCAGACTCCGATAACCTTAGCTCTAAAGATCATATATTTCCAGTCACACTAACCGGAGTTCAGCGACTGCACCTCAATCAGATTTCGATGACTTTAACTCTAGAGATCAGACGTCTTTGGTCACATCAAGTTGGAGTTCGGTGACTGCATCCTAGTCAAACTTCGATGACCTTAGTTCTAGAGATCAGACATCTCTGGTCACATCAAGTTGGAGTCAAGCAGCCGCATCTCGATCAGATTGTGATGAACTTAGCTCTAAAGATTAGACATCTACCGCATCTCGATTAGAATCCGATAACCTTTGGCCTCAGAGATCAAACATCTTCGATCACATAAAATCAGAGTTCGGCAGCTGCATCCTAGTCGAACTACAATGACCTTAGCTTCGGAGAGTAGACATATCTGGTCACCTCAAGTTGGAGTCTAGCGACTGTATCCTGACTGGACTCTAATGATCCTAGCTCTGAAGAGATTAGACATCTCCAATCACATCAAATTATAGTCCGCCGACCACATCTTGGTTAGACTTTGATTGCCTTAGCTTTGGAGATCAGACTTATTTGGTATCATCAAGTTATCGCTAGACTCCGATGACCTTAGCTTTAGAGACAACCATTTCTGGTCATATCCACATCCTTGTAAGACTCTAAAGACCTTAGCTTTGAAGATCAGACATCTTCGATCACCTCAAGTCGGATTCCCGTGACTGTATCGCAGTTGAACTCCGATGACCTTAGCCCTGGAGATCAGACATTTTCGATCATATCAAGACGGAATTCAACGACTGCATCCTGGTCGAACTCCGATGACCTTAGCCCAGAGATCAATTTGACCACATCTTGGTCAGACTCAAAGGACCTTAACTCTGGAGATCAAACATTCTCGATCACCGCAAGCCAGAGTACGATGACCGTATCCCAGTTGAACTCTGATGACCTTAGCTCCGAAGATCAAACATCTCCAGTTACCTTAAGTTAGAGTTTGGCGATCTTATGCCGGTTGGACTCTATTGACTTTAGCCTCAGTGATCAGACATCTCTGGTTACATCAAGCTAGAGTCCGGTGACCGCATCTCGTTCGGACTCCGATGACCTGAGTTTTGGGGATTAGAAATCATGTCAAGCTGGAGTCCGACAACAGCATCCCGATTGGACTTCAAAACCCTGAACTGAAAGTTTGAAGCTTTTGAAGCTCTGACGACCAAAATCAGAGTTCGGTGATCTCTGATATCATTATTTAAAGTTCGGCCATCAATTAGAGCAAGAACCCCGAATTGGAGAACACCAAAACATATCGAAGCAACAGAGGATAGGCCTGTCGGCACTGGAGTGCCGTAAAGGCCAAAAGACTCTTTCACAATACTCAGTGCCGTGATGAAAAAATTTGGGCATCACGGTATATGTGCAATCCTAATGGCTTGGGCACTGTTGTGCCTCACTACGACATGTCATGTTAACATTATCAGGGTGACATAATCTTTAGAGTACGTGGTAGAATTTTGGTAGAGCCACATCTCCTCTGTCCAAAGCTTAACTACTGTTGTGCCATATAGAAGAAAATAGAACATCCCGACAATGCTATGCCATGAAGGGCATCAATATGTTTATGATTGATAAAACATGTGTTAGGAACTATTTTGAAAAGAAACCTATGACGAAAGTGTGAAATGTCTGTAAGTATCCCATTTTTGACCGCTGGGCAGTTTACAGTCCGTCCAGACTTGTATTCAAGTCAATGTGGATATATTCTGAGTCAAATCAACTTTTCAAGTCTAATCCGGTCTATCCATCACTTCGCGGGCCCACCAGGCCCAAATAGAGGCAAAATGACCAAAATGCCCTTAGGGGCATTATTCGGTCCAATTCCAAATCAGGCGCGTTTTTCCGAATGCGGTAAGTCCCCTTTCCATATTCCCATAGGCACGTCTTTCCGAAGATGGTAAGTCCCCTTTCCATATTCCAATAGGTGCGTCTTTCCGAAGACGGTAAGTCCCCTTTTCCAATTTCAATAGGCACGTCTTTCCGAAGATGGTAATCCCCTTTCCAATTCCAACCGGTAACCTCCTGGAATATTCTAAATAATGGTTCCAAATCTCGAGTCTTCTTCCGGGACATTATGAGTCCGTCCCGGTAACTTTCTGGCCCGATTGACCGTTTTGACCCTAATGGCTTGGTCAACCCATTCGACAAATCTTGTCATCCTTTTTCAAGTCCATTATCCCTGGGACCTTATTCTAAGGGTTCCTGCCCTTTTCCGTCCTTCTAGGCCATTCCCGGTCTCTTAAATGCTTTCCGGACCTTCCGGAGTCATTCCTAATGAAGCCAGGCTAACAATTGCATGGTAGTCACTAATATAGGCACCCAAATCTTCTCAAGATACATTGCTTGCTGACCTTAAAACTTTCTTAACTCGCTGGCGCCAAGCCAATATTTGGCCTGGCACCACTCCTAGTGGCGCTAGAAGCATTTTTGGCCTGGCCCCACTGCAATAGACGCTAGTTCATTCCTTTGTCTATAAATACTGAGCCTCCTCCAGCCTAAAAGAGCTCTGCAAACTCAGTCTAAAAACCCTACTCTTCGATATACAGAGCTCGTAGCCTCCCAAAACCTTAGTCTCCTTTAGGTTTTCCAAACCCTAGCCTCCTATACTCTCATACACTCTTATATACTCATACACTAGCCTCAAACCCTCCATTGAAGGCTTGGATTGTTGTAACTACGAAGCTTTGAAGAACGAAGACAAACTCTTGAAGATTAAAGCGAAGACCGAAGCAAAGCAAGCAAACAAAGCGCGCAAAGCTAAGCAAAATAAAGAAGACACAAGGAAGGCTTTCTCTTTAAGTTTATGCATCTTCCCCCTCTCTTCTCTCTCCTAACCCACTCGGGGTTTCTTCTATTTTAATCCCCTATCTTCTTCCCCCTCTTTCTTTGCATGCTTGAAACAAGGGACTTCTCGGTCCATGTGTAGGATTAGGCTATTGGAGAGTCACGGTGTCGGGAGTTTTCTTTTAGTCTAACCGGAGATCACGTGGGTTCGGCCCTCTTGATTATGTGGTGAAACCTTTAACCTTGTATGTTCACAACCTTCTTTGCATTGTGCATATCATGATCTTGCATACTTCCAAAATTCATTTTCAAACTCGTTTTCAAAACTTGCATTAACATTGTTTTCGAACTTGCATCAAATTCTTCTTTTTCAAAACTTGTTTTCAAAATCACAATCCTAAGGTGATTCTAGCATTTTCATGGCTAGGGTGGCTTTAGGAAAGTGGGATATTTTTATAAGCTTTCTAAAAACTTTCTTTTCAAATCTCTCTTTCTAAAAACCTCTTTTCCAACAACTTTCCCCAATCTCCTTTCCAAAATTGTTTTCTAAAACCTCCCTCCAAAAATCTATTTTCAAAACTTCTTTTTAAACTCCTTTCCAAAAGCTCTCTTCAAAATTCCTTTCCTAAAAACACTCCCTAGGTTTCCTTCTTAGAAAACTCTTTCCCTAAATCTCTTTTCTAAAAACTTTTTCCAACGATCTCCTTCCAAAAATTCCCTTTCCAAAAACTTTCTCAAAGTGTTACTTTTCAAAAACTCACTTTCCAAAATCTCCTTCCTTAGAGTCCAAGTCAAGCTCTAGAGCCAACAATTAGGAAATCCTAATTTTCCTTCCTAAAGGCATGATTTCTAATCCCTTATTTTGGCCTCAAAACATAGGTTTCCAAAACCTCTTGTTTTCTACATCAAAATTATATATATATATATATATTTCCAAAACCTATTTTCTACATCAAAACTATAGTCTTTTCAAAACTAGAATTTCTAAAACTCCATCTTTCCAAATTCATGCCAAATCTAATCTCCCATTTAGGAAACTAGATCCTATCCTCCATTTTTGGAAACAAAATCAAAACACTTCTTTTAGAAACATAATCTAATCCTTCGTTTTAAGAAATAAGAATCTCAATCCTTCCTAGTCTAAACTTTTCTTAATCCACTCCTTCTTAATCTCCTACCTTCCTAAACCATAAGTTTCCTAAACCTAAACTTTTAGATTTTTCCTTAAACTTTAAGTTTCCAAATCTTTCCTACTCCAACCCTTTCCTAGTTCCATCCCTTTCCCAAATCTTAACTCTCCAAATCTAATTTTTCAAATCTTTTTAAACTTCCAAACTTTCTAAATTTTAAATCTTTCCAAATCTAAAACTTTTTAAATTCGAAACTTTTCAACTTTCAAATCTTTCCTATTTCAAAAACATTCCTTTTTCCTAAAATGAAACCTTTCTTATATCAAAACTTTCCTAAATCAAAACTTTCCTGATTCAAAACTTTCCTAATTCAAAACTTTTCTAATTCAAAACTTTCCTAATTCAAAACTTTCCTAAAATGAAATTTTCTTAAAAGGAAACTTTCCTGATTCGAACCTTTCCTAATTTTAACTTTCCCTAATCTTCGAAGTCCAACATTCGAGTTAAATCTTTCTTGATCTTAAGTCTTTTCTAAATCCTATCTTTCCCAAGTCTAGGTTTCCTAAACTTCAATCTTTCCAAAACATGTCCAAATCTTTCCTCTAAGTTCTATTTTTCCAAATCAAAGTCTAAACCTTTCGATTCCAAACTCCAATTTTCAATCTTCTATTCTAAGTTCAAATAAAAAAACTATTTTCTATCGGACTCTTGTCTGAACTACAACTGACCTTATTCCTCAAAAAAGATACGTAGGCAACCCTCATAGGTGCGGTTACAACCTTTTTCAAATCTCAAATTCCACAACATTTTTCAAATTTCTATTTCCACAACTTCTTTCAAATCTCCAATTCTACAATCTTCTTCAAGTTTTAATTCCATGATCTATTTTAAACTTCTAATTCCAAATTTCTATTTCCAAATCTCTATTTCCAATTTATAAAACTTTCCAATTCCTTAATTCTTTTTAAATCTCTCTTAAAGCAAATCATTTTCTTTTCAAATCTATTTTTCAACTCTCTTTTCTTGCACTTGCATATTATGCATCATGTCTTTTAAAACATTCTTTTTCTAAAGTGGATAGGATTGAACGTTGGTTAGTTGAAGACTCTCATAGGTGAATATAGGGTAAATAGACATGTAGGTACCGCAAGGGCGGGGTAGGGTAATGACTTAGTGCATCTTCCCTACACGTAACCAACATTCGAACCTAGAATCACTGTTTTCAAAGACCAAAATGGAGTTTATTTTCAAAAAGGGCTTAAAAGTTTTCCAAAGGTTGCCAAACAACCTATTTTCTTAAAAACCCTCTCTAGAGGTAGTATTTTCAAAAATCGTTTTCAAAACTTCTAAATGTAGTTTTCGAATTGTGCTTAGTTTTTTTAGGTGACCTAACTCACCTTAATCAAGTTAGGTGGCGACTCCAAATGTTTTTCAAAAGCCCTTTATTCAAATCTATTTTCAATTCAAACCTAGTCGCATTCATTCTTCTAGGAGAGTGAGTTCTAATGAGAGAGTATAGTGTTTTTCCTGCTTGTGTGTGTATTCCTCGAGTGCAAAAAATCTGGATGCCACAATGTCCTATATGGAGATTGTAAGTAAAAATAGTGCACTCTTAAGTGTTTGGGAAAATGTAAATATGGGTGTTAGTTGATTCGCATAGAACATATGATATAAGAATAGTTGTACTTAATGAATCTGGAGACTAAACTAGGTTACAGATAATGAATTGATATATGCATTGCCCAAATTTGGAACTCCAACATACACATCAAACATCAAGCCGGCACCCGGCCACTGCATCCCGTTAGGATTCCAACGAACTCCACAAAAGTGGCTCATAGTGAAACCAACCGGTAGGTTAATGAGAAAGTGAAAAATTAGAAATAGAGCACAACACATAATGAATTTGGACTGTAACGAGCAATTTCAGGCTATACTGCTGTGAGGACTATAAGCACCCTATTTTTGCCCGCTCGGCAATCTCCAGCCTAACTAGACTCACATTCAAACTTCATATGCACATTCAAGCCCAAACCAGCTTTCAAACTTCAGTCTAATTAATCAATCGCTTCCCAAGCCCGCTGGGCCCAATCGAAGCCAAATGACCAGAATCCTCATTGGCATCCCCTCCAAACATGTAGCTTTTCGAGACTAGGTGGTCTTAGGAACCAACACCAGATAGGTAGCTTTCCGAGATCGGGCTGTCTTGGGAACCAACACCACACAGGCAGCTTTTCGGTAGGAACCAACACCACATTAATCATAAGCATTTCACTTTTGGTACCTGCTAGCCCGCCAAAGTAGAATGTTTGCTATTGGCATGTCTTTTGAGGAAGTACAAAATTCCTTGAAGACGGGAGTCCACCCAATTAAATTCTAGGATGACACGTTCACCAAGAAAGTATAAATTTCAAGAAATCGAGATGAAAAGTCCATATCAAATCCAGATCGATTTACACTAACGCATGCTAGCCTGTTTCAGTAAAAAATGACCATATCGCCCCTAACAGGCCTTACTTGGCATTCTCTTCAAGAAAGTACTTAACGTTGGCCCAAAAGGCTGCCCAAGAGGGGGGTGAATTGGGTTTCTTATAAATTAAAACAATTAAAATCAATTAAAAATACTCTAATTAATGGAACAGTAGTTCAAGATGTATGCAATACAAAGTACACAACAATGAAGTGAAAAACAGAGCACAAGAATGCACACCTAGAATTACTAAGGTTCAACCACAATTTGTGGTCTACGTCCTCACCCCAAGATCCCCTTGAAGTCTTCTTCCACTATATAATCTCCAATTATAAAGTTGATATTGATTTCCAAAGTGCTCAGCTCACTTTTACATAAGAACTTCTTCCTTAGTTCTTCCAGCCGCTAAGTGGTTTTATCCAAAATCCACTTCAACTTACAAGTGTTTTTCTTTTACAAGAGTACACTCCAACTCTCACTTACAAGTATATAAAGAGTATACAAATGAAATATAAACTCTCTATCAAGAGTAAATGGAAATTGAATGGCTCACTAACTACCACCGTGAAGACAAAGAGAATTTTCATATTTTTAGCTCAATCAATCAGTGAATATTGTATCTCTTGTTCATAAATGCATTTGGAGGCTTATATATATAAATTCCTGAACTGATTTCACCCGTTGGAGGTTGTTAGAGCTTCATTAAATACGCATCCACTTTAATATCACGTTTAAAAATATAGCCATTAGTCCCTAAGTGTTGACACTTGCCTTCCATGTGTCGACACATCAAGTTTGCATTCTCTAGATTTTGTCCATTATCTTCATGTGTCGACACATCAATTCTGCATTTTCCAGAGTGTGTCTACTGTTTTCATGTGTCGACGCATCACCCACAAACTGTCCTTCATGTTTTTCTTGATCAGTTTAGTTTCAAATAATCTGGATATGTTCTTCAATAGATCTTCTCTTTAGGGTATGATGTTCTCCAAAAACACTTGAGATATTCAATGAGTCTTCTCTTTGGGGTATGATGATAGATCAAAGTTTTCAATCCTTCAAAGATGTCTTCCATTTAATTTGGATTGAATTTTTCTTTTGATGATCATATTATCTTTGCTGTCTAGCTGCCAAATTCCTTTTCGTTGAAGCCGAGTTTCTCTTTTTCATTTTCTAGCTCTTTCCACTTGCCGCTAATGTTCTTTTCACCCATGTTGAGCTTCATATACATGATGCCAATTTCTTCTTCGTTAGGATCACTTCATTAGAGGCTTGATGAAGTCTACTTTTAAGTACATAATCCATATCATCTTTCTTGAATCTTCACAGCTCTGATCTAGTTCTTATTTGAATTCTTTATAGAGATTTTGCAGACATGATGAATCCTTTCTTGAACACCTTCAATCTCTTCGAATTTAAGTCATCTTCATTTAGTCTTTTCACACTTAATGAAGTCTTCCTTTGACACCTTCAATCTCTTCAAATGCAAATCTTTTGTTTGAAGATTGAGTGGGAGCAATTGCACTATTTTAGTGCATGGCTTGAGCTTATAAGTGTTGTGCATCCATTTTGATATGAAGTAGACTTTAATTCAAACTTTAAGTCTAAATTATAATCCTTGTTAATCTGCACATTAATTAAATGCATTAGTAAACTAACACAAGGTTTAGTTATCATCAAAATCAATGTGTAGAGTCAACACTTAAGTCCTCAGAGTGGTAAGGCCACCCTTCCAAGACTATCCCTAGACAGTCTGGCATTCTAATGCCATTCAAACTGACTCTAGACCAATTTCGGTGACTCTCCGTTAAAATGACGCCGATCATTCATTTTCAATTACATTAGCTTTGGGTATCAAATCGGTAGCCCCCATGACATTCCCCCGAGTGTCCCTAACCATCAAATCCCATTCCTGTCAACTCTGAACCAATTCCAATAAATCCTAATTAGCATGACCATTTTTTTCCATGTGGGCTGATCGCCCCTTTCAACCACATCAACTCTGGGTATCCAACCGACGACCTCCAAGGCACTCCCTTGAGTGTCCCTATCCTTTTCTAGTTGGGCCCCGTAGCCCGACACCTTTCCAAATCAAATTGGAACTGCTCGGAGCCACTTGTAGTGGAGCCAAGCCAAAAAAATGGCTTGGTGCCACTCCAAATGGCGCCCTGATCTTTGCCTTACAGCCCAAGATCGAATTAAATTATATCTCCATAAAATCTGGGCCTGGCCAAATTTTGGCATGGTGCCACTCCTAGTGGTGCCATTTTCTCTAAATGTTTCCTATAAATACAGTGCACTCACAGTGTATTCGAGGTCTGAAAAATGGCAAAAAAGCTTTATCAAACTCTTTATCTCCTTTTCTTGCATGCTTGAAACAAGAGGACTTTGGGTCCATGCCTTGGGAAAGCCTTTGGGAGATCACTGGTCGGGAGCCTTCCTATAGTATACTTTGTGATGGTGTGGTCTTGAGCCCTCTTGATTATATGGTAAAACCTTAAGCCTTGTATATTCACGACCCTTTGTATTATAATTGTCATGATCATGTATTGTTTACAATTGCTTTGATTTCAAACACATAATCCTAAGGTAATTCTAACTTTTTCATTGTTAAGGTTTCCCTAGGAAAGTGACATGTTCAAAGTGAATTTGAGTACTTATCCTTATCTTATCCTAATCAACTTTTCCCATGTCCTACCAAACATGGAATACATATCTGAACCTGTGTCATACGAAACATACAACGAGGTACACACAGTCCTGGGATACAATCTCTCAGAACATCCTATCCTAAGGGACTATATCCCATCCCTTCAATGAAATAAGGAGAGTATGACTAGCATGTGCTGCTAACTACTAGGCATACCATTTTTTCCCTCTTGGCTCGACAGTATGACTTACACAATTGAATTCCATAGTAGATACAAATATCATCCCCTTTGGTTGAGTTGTATTATAAATGAGTATCCCTAGATTCATCTTCTGAGTATATTCATTCAGGATAGACTTGAAAACATCTATATGCTGGATGAATGAAAAGGAAGTTCTTTAGGACAGAGAGAGAGAGAGAGAGAGAGAGAGAGAGAGAGAGAGAGAGAGAGAGAGAGAGAGAGAGAGAGTTGAAATTTGCGTGTCATAAAAAATGAAAAATACAGAAAAAAATTCTCCCCAAGTAGGATTTGAACCTACGACCAGTCAGTTAACAGCCGACCGCTCTACCACTGAGCTACTGAGGAACAACGGACTTAAGGAAGCCGACTCTCGTTCTTTACCAAGTTGAGCCGATTTAGCACGAGTCAGTACATTGAAAATTAGACATATCACTTAATAAGTTGAATATTAGAATCCTTTGTGGCATATACCTCGTGAATGAAAATAATCCCTTCAACTTTCATTTCTTCTATTAGACCTTTATCTCTTATGTTTTTGTGTTTTCAATTCCAGAGTGACTTTTGTAGTGTGTTTCTCTGTTGACAAGGATAGTAGACGGGGAACGGTATGACTCATTTTTGGTGTATTCCTGAAGCCAGTTCTTTTACTTCAGGAGATCTAGCGGGATTAAGGCAAAAAATTTAGCACAAAAAAATAGCATAAAACTTTAATTTTCATAGAGCTCAAACATACAACTTTCATATGTCGGTGGTCCACTGATAGCTCTCACTCGTCTTCCCTAACTCTCTCTCTCTCTCTCTCTCTCTCTCTCTCTCATGCATCTCCTTTCCTTTTCTGCTACGAAACCCATTTATGTATTGAAGATCTCTGATCTCCTCATGTCATTATAGTCAAGTTCTACATGTTTCAGCAATCCCAGAACAACTAAAGACATTAGATCTAGAATATGTTTTTATCGAAAAATTAAAAAATAAAGTGTTGAAAGGAGGATTACTGGTAACTCGTGTAGGTAGGGAAGGTTGTTCAGACATGTTGGAAGATAGAACATCCCCACTTCTTCAATATTCTTACTGAATGAGATCTGTATGTATATCTATAATGATCCAATTAAAAAACAAGTAGTGTATCTTGAAAAACCAGGGAGGCTTGAAGCAAAAATAATAGGTTGAGTGCTCAAGGGTGCTATATTAACTATGAGCCTACTTAAGCTAGCTACATTAGCGAAGGTGCAGACAAAGAGGTTTGAAGTAAAAATGAAGGGTTGAGTGCTCAAGAGTCGGGGTGCACACCAGAATTGATTAACTCGAGACCTAAACCTTATCTAACCCATCTGTCTAGTTTGGTTCAGTTTCTAAACTGCTTTGGTTCGTTTAGTTCTCATTTTTTAGGAACCAATTTTGTCAGTTTGATTTTGGATTGCTTGTTATGTTTAACTAAATCAACTCGAGAACCAAACCGATCTTAACCCGACCTTAATATTTTTTTAGAAATATTAATATTCTTGCACTTTAATAACCTATACAACACCATTTAAGTTTCATTTATCTATGAAAAATAATATATATACTAGTTAATGCTTCTTCTCCCAATCAATGTGGGATTGAATGAACCAAAACTAATTTGCTGAAGCTTTGAACCAAAAGACTGGACCAACCAGTGGCTAAAAAAAAAGACTATTGCCGAGAGAGAGAGAGAAGCTGACCAAATAATGCCTTCATGTGCTACTACTGCGGATTTTGTCACAGGAAGTTGGAAACAACCCAGATCTGTTTCACACTTCTATGGATTCTATGGATGGAACATGTTGTCATCATCAACTACCAATCTAGATAACACTGATATCATTACATGCTTCTACTAAAACAAAATAAAGTAACATAAATTCAAAATTCATCTATTATAAAACAAACCATTTTGGTGAAACCTCCACTTTAATGAAGCCTTCACTTTGGTGAGATTATTTTTTTTTGACAAAAATGATTCACAGTAGGAAGTTTGTCCAGTATACGTTCAAATACATGCAAGGAGTTTATGTAATATCCATAGACACACCACCTACTACTTCCTATTTTTTTCTCTCTTACTTGCACTAACTCATCACCCACGTATGTGTATATATTCATATACACATGCAAAAGAATATAATAGATCATATATTCAATAAAAATATGATAGAAGTAAGACAGAGAGATGTGCGTGCAAGTCAAGGGCTCAAACCCATATCTTAGGGCCTCTCTTTCAAGAATTTACTGGTCTATACATTAGATTCCACAAGCTTTGGGTAGCTATTGGCTAGATGTAAGTAAGGAGTATATGATCCTATAGCTATCTCTGATATGCTGCTCGTATTGGTGTTTGCGGAGAGTGTCGAGGTCGAAGAAAATACAGCCACCATCAACCAAAGCAAATATGATAAAAGTGGGTCAATCATATTGATTACGGTTCTAGTTAGTAAATTCTTGTCCCATATCGCTAAAAAACTCCCTTACCCTATCAGCTCCTTCTGTATAAGGAGGCTACACTTCCCCTTTTAGTGAGTTGAATGGAGCTGGCACTAATTTTTAAGTGGCTGGCCTACTAAATGTGGACTAAGAAAGTGAAATTAAATTTTTTTATGTAAACGGTTCTGAACCAAAGCGAACTTATATTTTTCGGTTTGGGTTAGTTCAGTTCTTAAAAGACATCAATTTGGTTCTGGGTTTATTTTTATAGAAGCTATTTAGATTGGTTCGGTTCTAGGTTATGCATCAACCGAACCAAAACGACCCATGTGCACCCTTACTTAAGAGTTTCATATGAGCCAATTGTGTTATAATACCATTTTAATGCAACTTCAGTATATTTTATTGAATCACAAAAAATTTGAATAGAAAGAATTGGTAAGGAATCTAACTACCCTTTTTCGAAGTGGCATTAAATCAAAAAACATAAGTGGTATCAAAGCAATGATGAAGCCTAAAAAGACACAAAAAGCAGCGATAGAAAGACGAAAGCTAGTGTACACCAAAGTGGCTCACAGTGAAGGTCAACCTGTAGGTCAATGAGAGAGTGCAAAATTAAAAATGGAGCAAAATGCAGAATAAAAAATCGAGCAAAACGCAAAATGATTTCAAACTGTACAGAGCAATTTTGCACTATAACAGTGTGAGGATGATCGACGTGTACATGGAGATTCTGACTTTCTTGGAGACAACATAGTATTGGTGGCTGTTCTTAAACATATCTGCATGGAATTTTTTGATGATGTGAAGTCTGATCAATGATGCCATGATGTCCGGCGAGTGATATATGGGTGTCGTTCCACCGTTAATGGCCATCCCACCCAAGGTTATTGATGACAATCAAAGGGTTCACTGCATTTGTTTCTGTTGGTAACAAAAAAAAGTGAGAGTGGGCTAGAAATTTTGGTAAAGGCAAAAAATAGAAAAAAAAAAAAAAAGGGACGGTTTATTAATTACAATCTACCATGAGCTCTAATATATAAATTATACATTAACGTCATATTAAGATTATAGTGTGTTACATCAGAATACTATTATAAAATTATGTATAGTATAACAATACCCCATAATAATATTTATAACATTATATATGATATAGGTCATATTGTATTCACTACAATTATTCTATATTAATTTCAATATTAATTTTTATTTTTTAGACCTATGGCAAAATGTCATATGATGAACGAAGGGTAAATTTGTCAATTTGAATACTTGTCCTTATCCTAACCAACTTATCAAATGTCATACTAAATTTACAATGAGGTACACAATCTTGAGATACAATCTTTGGGAACACCTCATTCCAAAGGATTATATCCCACCTTATCCCATCCCTCTAATCAAACAAGGCCTTTAGAGTATGGTTAGCATGTCTTGCCAACTGCTGGACATCTCTCTTTTTTCCCTCATTGCTTGCCTGTATCGCTAGCACCATTGAATTCTACAGTAGATACAAAAACCATCACCTCTGGCTGAGTTTTTGCATAAACAGGCATCGCTAGATTCATCTTTTGGACATATTCGTTAAGGATAGACTTGCAAAGGTGTATATGTTGGATGAATGAAAAGGAAGCTCTTTTAGAGAGAGAGAGAGAGAGAGAGAGAGAGAGAGAGAGAGTTGAAATGTGTAAGTCATAAAAAATGGGAAATACAAAAAACAAAGTTGATCCGGCTTAGCACCAGTTAGTACATTGAAAATTATCATAACACTTAATAAGTTGAATATTAGAATCCTATTGGTACATACCTCGTGAATCAAAAGAATCCGTTCAACTTTCATCTCTTCTGTAGGGCGGGCTTACTTATTCTGTAGGCGGGTTGCCTCCTCTTAGTAGACCCTTTTTGAATCCCCTTATGTTTAGGAAAGGAAAGACGAATAGCTTCAAAGCTTCCTTGGGGTGATAACAGAAGAGAATCTTGGCTACTCACCTCCTAGCTTCCCTTCTTTGAAATCTAGATCTTCTGTTTAGCGAATCTAGAATAAGGAAGCAAGAAAGCAAAGAGGAGTGGTGCAGCCGGGAAGGTGCAAGAGGGAGCGCAGCAAGGAATTGCTGCTAAAGCAAGGCTCAATAGTGTGGCCCTTTCTTCTACATAAATTGCAAAAATCATATTTTAAATTTGTTTCATCTTTAGTCTTTTGTGTTATCTGTTCAAGAGCAACCTTCACAGCATGTTTCTCGACTGTCGTCCCAGTTGAAAGCGAGTGTTGTAAAATACTCCGCCAACAAGGACAATAAACAAAAACTTCCCTTCTTGTACTCTGGGAGGTCTAGCACAAAAAAATTAGCACAAAAAAAGCATAAAACTTTGATTTCTATAGAACTCAAATGTAAAACTTTCATCTGTTGGTAGTCCACTGATAGCTTTATAAGCACTCCATTTTTGGTCGTTTGGCAATTTCTAGCCCAAAGCATTATTCCAGTGAAAATCCAAACATTTCTAAGCTAGAATGACATTCTAAGATCAAAACAACACTTCCAAGCCAAGACAGCCATCTCCACGTCAATATGAACATTCCAGGTCAAAATGACCATTTTCCCTCTTGGCGTTAATGCAGTTGTCTGAGACTGAATGATATCCGAAACCAATCTCCAACACAGTCGGAGTGATGGAAACACTCACAAACATTGTATAATTCACTTCCGGGGCTGCTAACCTCGTTGACGTAGAATGTTCGTTATGCCTTTAGGCGTGAGGCAACTTTCCGAGATTGGGCGATCTCAAAACCAATCACCAACACCGTAAAAGTGACAGAAACACTCATTAACCTTTTACAATGAGCATGGGCACACCACAAGCAACCTAGTGTTCAATGACCAATGTGTCCCTAGGTTGTGACACATTTACCAATGATAGGATACCTCTGGAAATGACCTCATCATAATAGTCGAAGTGATGAAAACACTCATAAACTTAGGTCGAGACCCTTGTTTGCTAGCCATGATCAATGAAAAATGACCATTTTGCCCCTAACGCACCCCTGACATGCTTTTCGAGAAGTTCATGTCCCTTAAAGTGGTAAGATCATTCCAAACAATCCTTAAGCAGTGCGGCACGTTCAAAATGTCAATCGAGTCGACTCTGGTCTCATCCCGATGACTTCTGGTCAAAATGATTGTTATGCCCTTAAGCCACCCCAGGCATTTTTTTGAGAAGTGTATGACCCTCAAAGTGGTAAATCTATTCCAAACTACCCCTAGGTAGTCAAGCGCGTCCAAGTTTTGAATAAAGTCCGTCCTAGTCTCATTCTAGCAAGCCCCGATCAAAATAGCCATTTTCCCCCAATGTGCCCTAGCTTGCTTTTCAAGACCACATTAGCTCTGGGAACTAAATTAGCCCCATGAGAACATTTTGGTAAAGTTCCCATAACCTTCCTGAGCAAGCCCTGGATTCAGAGCACACTTTAACTAATAAAAGCTTTGAAAAGCGTGTCACAAACACTTTCGAAAAACTGATGTTTTCTTCACTTTCTTAGTTTGAACGCAACGTGAAACAATTGACGAAATGTGTAGATTAGAAAATTCTCAAAAGCCTATCCAATAAGCTTTTCATAGGTACAATTCGACCATCAAAACCATTGCTCAAAAGCCACGATTGAACAGTTCAAAGAAGGGCACTTTCAGAAATTTTGGGAAGCATGTCGAAGACACTTTCTGTTTTTCATTTTCAAGTCTGTTTCCTTTATTTTTTCCCTGATTATAACATATCGTTAAGTGGTTGATAAAATGCATAAATTAGGGAATTTTCGAAAGCCTTTCTGGAGGACTTTCCATCAATATTGGTTCAATCGAAGAGATCGGTTCTCAAAATCCATGATCCGTGGATCAATGACGGTTATTTTTAAAAATTTAGGAAGTGTCTCAAAAATGCTTTCAAAACCTTATTTTTATGCCCACTTCCCGAGGCATTTTCTCTATCAACCAGGATCACCTGAGGCCTCAGAGCTACACCATATCGAAGAAAATATGAAGAACAATGTCGACAACGGGCCCGATTCTCCCAAATCATCCCTGGATGGCATGAATATCAAGATAAAGCAAGCATAAAAGTTACTAGCGTGGAAGCATAAACCACATGCGTCGATATTTGATTAGATTAAGAGAAAACTTGGATTGTTGCCCAAGTTACCAAGTACAAAGAGTGCCAAAGTGGGTGGATGAGGCTAGACGTCCTTCGTACTGGCCAGACGCATGTCCTTCATGCATCCAATCCTAGGCAGTTTGCCTACAAATACCTGCACACCTACGTTGTATTTTCAGAGTAAAAAATAGTAGTGTAGCCCTACTTAAATCACTTCAAAAATCTAAAATTCAACACAAGTCTCCGACACTCTAACTCTTTGAAAGATCCAAAACCTCCATTGAAGATTAAGATTCTCTCAATTACACCTATGGAATGGAGATCTCCATTCCATTTAATATTAGGTTAATACCTCATTTAAATGATAAATGAATGAACTAGATGAAACTACCTCATTGGTTTTTAAAAATTTCACAATACCACATCACTTTGTACAAATAGATGAATCATTTAACACTTTATTTTTCTAAACTATCAGAAGAAGGCTTCTGTCAAAACTAACTAAGGTTTGTTGTTTGCTCCTAATACAGTACCCGTCCCTTCCCTTTCTATCTCTCTCATTGATTTTGTAAAGCCTGTTTATTCTAAAACATTTTTTTCCTTCCCGACTCTAAGAATTAAAGGTATATATAAATATGTATTTTTGTCTATATGATTTTATATATTAGTTACTGATGATTTTTCAAAACTATGAGATGGGAATTTTGTAAAAATTATTGGCTATAGCTTCCTTAGTTTCATCTCAATGTTCAATTGCTAGAATCGTCTACCATATGCATATGGACATAGACACCTTTGATTCTTAGAGCTAAGAAGAAAAAAAAAACATGCACATTTGGGACCCTTTACACTCGTAATGTGCGAGAGAGAGAGAGAGAGAGAGAGAGAGAGAGAGAGAGAGAGGAACAGTATTAGGAGCAAACCCTAGTTAGTTTAGACAAAAGGTTTCTTCTGTTACGTTAGAAAAATAAAATATTAAATAATTTTATTCATTTGTACAAAACAACATAGTATTGTGAATTTTTAAAAAAAAGAGTGAAGTGGTTTCATCTGATTCATTCATTGTCCTTTTAAATGAGGTGTCAACCTAATATTAATGGAATAAAGATCTCCATCTATAGGTGTAATGGAGAGAATCTCGATCCCTCGATTAAAGTTAAAGCTTGTAGCTATGGTGGACTAGAAGATCAACAATAACTTCCATTTATATTTGTGTTTACCCCACTCTTTCTTCTTCCTCTTGAAGCTCACTTGAGCTTTTCTTCTATATTGACCCTCATCTTAGAACTCACTTTCTTTGTGTACTTGAAACAAGTGGCTTCTTGGTCATGCCTAATTGTTGCTTGCAAGACCCATGGTATTGAAGAATCTCGTACTATCTAACCACTAGATTTTTTTCTCCAATAAATAGGTTGGCTATACAAAATAATTCAAGAATAATAAGAATATATTATTTGCAAAGAGATTCGAGAAGGACCATATTGTATTCCACTATTTTTATGGACATCATGGAACAACCCATATCAGTATAAATTCAAGTAAGGTCATTCATGGCTAAATGACCCTTAACCCGTGGCCTAACAACTTTGTTGCCATGGCCGAAGCTGAATACTACATCTTCAGCTCTTCCTCTCTCTTTTCTTTCTTCACTTTCTTTTACACGAATGCCGAATTTTATAGCCAAAAGACCATTACTTATTTACCATCGAACTTGTTTCTTGTATCTTTAAACAACTCCAATCATTCTCTCTACATTCATTATCTTTTTTGCTTTATTGTTTTCTGTCTCTTTATAGTCATTCCCCTTCTCATATCTCTTTTTTCTCTATTTTCTTCCTGCTTTTCCCTCTTTTCTCCTCATGCACCGAATAACTCTTCCACTCAGTTCCTTCTCAACTTTTCAATTTTTTTTTTCTTTATCCTTTTACTAAAAACCCACTCACACACACTATATATACACAATCTAAGAACCATGTATAATGATACAACATGCTTCACACACTTACTGTCACGCCCTGTAACCCAGTCTATGTTGATTTAGGGTACATGACCGGCCAGTAGCAAGGCTACCCAAGGCCGCATTACATAAACTGGTTGAACACCTATGCATAATCATTTAAAATGATACATAATTACAGAAGTAAGATTTTTATAATTTAAAACATAACTTGTATTATACATGGCATAACTGTGTCTAATCCAAAACATAAACGTACATATGGGCCTATTCAAGGCTGCCACAGTTATATCATTTATAATATTACAACACATTAGGGTCTAGCCTAGATACACATAACATAACATATGTCCGTGGGCCGTATCTCAAAATCCACATATGGCCTCCTCCTAGAACCTTCCAGATTGGTTACCTGAACACATTTGAGAAAACGTAAGCTAATGCTTAGTAAATAATAATAATGCACGAGTATAAAAATACCATGAACTAGCATTTATATCTGGTGTATCGACATAGATAAACATTTATGCATATAGAGCATGAACTTGAAAATGTGAAAGCATAAGCTTAAAATCATATGTAGCATAAGCATCATATTGAAACATTCTATCATTTCAAAATATGGTATCGTAAAATAGATGTGTTACATATCTTTGTTCGTGATAAAGCATAATATAACTTGTCATAAGCATTTGAACATATCTTGGTTCTTGTTCTAAAAGCATAAATGTGCTACAACTCAACATATGAGCTAAGCTCCATAGTAACCCTCTTAGGTCATGCAAAGGCTCTTTAGGCCAAGGAACATCTCCCAACATGTTGATAGTTTATTTCATGTTTCCTACCGTAGAACTATCAGATGAGTTTAAGGATGTGCAACGAAAAGATCTCGAGTTGGCACCATATATTGAAAATTTTACGTTTTTTTCATTTAAACATTGTAGTTCATGGATTTTGATTCATAGCATAAATATAACTTGCATGCATTTAAAAGTATGACATTTATAATTGAACATAAACATTGATGTATTGAAAACATATGAAAAATATTGCATGATATGGAGTTGAACTTAAAATATTTGAAAAGTAATAGGGTTTTACTCATGACATATCGTTATTTACCTCTATCCTTGAGAATTTGTGCTAAACAAGAGTGTTTCTATGCATAGAGTATATAGAAGCATCAAACACAAGACCTCAATGCAAAGCAAGATTTATATAGTTGAGGTTTAAAACAAGAATCCCTAAACATCGATTCATTCAATGCATCTCATTTTTATAAAAAAAAAAAAAAATGAAACTACATTCTAGGTCAATTTCACTTGAAAATAGGCTTAATGACATTTAATTTGATAGGTCATTGGTCAAAAATACATTTCAGATGAAGAAGTTATGTTCCATAGAAAATGAACTTAAATTTTGAAAAATAATGTCACTGACAGAAATTTTAGGTCGATTTTAAAATTTAATATCTCACAGTCTATAAGGAATTAGAGTACAAACTTTATATAGATACAAAGGTCTATGAGTCTACTTTCTAATACTTTAAACGGTGCATTAATTTGAGTTTTTTAGAGCAAGTTATACCCATATTACTAAATAGTGTCAGAGTTATTAGCAACCCATCTGAACACCAGTCTGAACGACCCGTAGCCACCCCAAACTCTACTGTCAGCAACCCGTCCGAACAACCCATGGCCACCCCCAAACTTTGCATATTTTGATTCAAAAATGGGTTCTCTAAGCCCTAGATTTTCAAATCCAAACCACTCCAAACTCTACCAATGCTTTTAGAGTTCAAAGATTGACCCAAGAAGACTACAATATCTAAAAATAAAGCTAAACCAACAAATAAATTAAAGGGATCTAGGGTTTGAATTTCCAAACCCAATACACACAAGTTCGAGAGTTTTCAACCCCAAATCCCAATCCATCTATGGAAGCTTACAAATTCTCAAAATCCAACTAAATGGGACTCAAAGGAGTCACCCAACACAACTACAACACATATACACTCAAGCATACACAAGATTTAGAGTTTATACCTTTCTCTCATAAGCTTTCCAAGCTCCAACAATAGCTTCCAAGCTTGTGTTGAGCTTTTCAACCTCTTTTCTTCTTTTTCTTCTTCTTCCCCTTCTATGGCAGGTATGTGTGTGTGTGTGTTATGGGTGTGTGTGTAATTAGATGTCTCACACTAGGAGCATATGTTACAACATGTATTACTATTGGTTATTTGACCCAAGGCATATTAGAATAATATAGAATTCAGGAAAATTCACATTAACTCAGATAATAAAGGTTTGGGATACTACATCCTTCCCTTTTAAAGAAGTTTGGTCCCCAAACTTGATACAAGCCATCATTTAAATAAAAAGAGATAAAATTCCTTATTCTCATCTTCACATTCCCATGTAGACTCCTCCCATGTGTGGTTCTACCACAAAACTCGCACTAAAGGAATGACCTTGTTCCTAAGAACTTGGTCATGGCGATCTAGAATCTCGATTGATCTTTCAACATAACTCAAATCTTCGTTCACGGTCAAAGGATAGTAATCAATCGCGTGCGTTAGGTCGTGAATATACCTTCGTAACATTAAAACATGAAATACGTTCTGAACTTACGAAAGTTCCGGTGGAAGAGCAATACGGTAAGCAACGGGTCCAACCCGTTTAAGAACTTCAAATGTCCTAATGTACCTTGGACCGAGCTTTCCCCTCTTGTCGAAACAATTTATCCCCTTAGAAGGAGATACCTTCAAGAACACGTGGCTCCCTTCTTTAAACTCTAAGTCTTGTCTTTGCACATCCGTATAACTCTTTTAGCTTATTGGTGGTCAATTACACAATCTCTGGCCCAGGAATCTTTCTCTCTCTGACCTCAGCCCAACAAATTGGAGATCTACACTTCCTCCTAAAGTGCTTCATAAGGTGCCATCCTAATGCTCACGTGGAAACTATTGTTGTAGGTGAATTCCATTAATGATAGATGATCCTCCCAACTTCCCTGAATGTCAAGGACACATAACCGCAACATATCTTCTAAGATCTGAATGGTCCTTTTTTATTGCCCATCTATTTGTGGATGAAAGGTCGTGTTGAACTTTAATTCGGTACCTAACCCCTTTGTCGACTCTTCTAAAATTTCAACACAAATCTCAGGTCTCGATTCGACTTTATCAAAAGTGGCGTACCATGTAGTCGAACAATCTCTATAATGCAGAGGGTTGCATACTTTGATGAAGAGTACATAGTTTTCATTGGCAAGAAATGTGCAGATTTGGTGAGACGATCAACAATAACCCAAATAGCATCATAACCCCACAGTGATCTTGGCAGTCCCACTACGAAATCTGTAGTGATATGCTCCCACTTCCATTCAGGTATCGATAGAGTTTGCAGTAGTCCCGTCGGCCTTTGATATTTTGCCTTGACTTATTGACAATGTAGGCATCGTGACACGAATTTCTGCTATCTCTCTCTTCATTCCAAACCACTAAAATGTTTCTTTCAAATCTTGATAAATCTTCGTGCCTCTTGGATGCATAGTGAACATTGTGTTGTGAGCTTCTTCTAACACTCACCTCTTAACCTTGGGTATGTCTGGCACGCATAAGAGGTCCTTGAACTTTAAAGCTACATTCTGCAAGGTGAAGTCAGGCTTTGGTTTTGTTCCTAACTCTTCATAAATCTTCCACAACTATGGATCTTCAGGTTATCTTTGCTTTACAACCTCAATTCATGCTGGTTGGGCGATCATGGTAGTGAGTATCGTATCTATGCCTGCCGTGACAATCTCGATCTTCGCTCTTTCCAATTTGATGAACAAGGGCCATCGCGACGGAACTAGGCATGCTAGGTTGGCGGCGATCTTCCGGCTCAAGGCATCGGCCACAACATTGGACTTGCTTGGATGGTACTGAGTGAGAACATCGTCGTCCTTAATCAACTCAAGCCATCTTCTTTGTCTCATGTTCAGCTCCTTCTGTGTGAAAAGATACTTTAAACTCTTATGATCGATGAAGATCTTACATGTGACTCTATACAAATAGTGGTACCAAATCTTTAAAGCAAACACCACAGCTACTAAATCAAGATCATAGGTCGGGTAGTTCTTCTCATGTGGTATCAACTGTCTCGAGGCATATGCAATCACCTTGTCGTGCTACATCAACACATATCTCAGTCCTCTATACAAAGCATCATTGTAGATGGAAAACCCTTCAGTCCCAGAAGGCAAGGCTAGAATTGGTGCGAACACCAATTGGTTCTTCAGTTCTTGGAAACTCTGTTCCCTTTTCTTATTCTATTCAAATGGTGTGTTCTTCCGGGTGAGATGTGTTAAAGGAGTTGCAATCTTGGATAAATCCCTTACAAATATTCGGTAATACCTAGCCAAGCCCATAAAACTTTTGATTTCAGTCACATTCGTCGGTCTTGGCTAATCCACAACGACTTCAACTTTCAAAGGATCAACGAACACTCCATCCATGCTAATGATATGTTTAAAAAATGCCACACTTGGTAGCTAGAATTCACACTTCTTCAATTTGGCGTATAGCCTCCTGTCTTGTAGAGTTTGGAGGACCATCTCAAGGTGGTGCTCATGCTCTGCAAGACTCTTAGAGTACACCAAAATATCATTTATAAACATAATAAAAAAATTATCATGGAAAGGTTTGAAAAATCGATTCATCAAATCCATGAATGTAGCAGGTGCATTAGTAACTCCAAACGGCATAACCAGAAATTCATAGTGATCATATCTGGTTCAGAAAGCCGTCTTCTCCATATCGCTAGCCTTGACCTTTAGCTGGGGATAACCCGAACTTATGTCAATCTTCGAAAATACTTGGGCACCTTGAAGTTGATCAAATAAATCATTCACTCTTGGTAATAGGTATTTGTTCCTAATAGTAACCTTGTTCAATTCCCGGTAGTCAATACACAATCTCATGGTTCCATCTTTCTTTTTCACAAATAACATGGGAACACCCCAAGTTAAGACATTAGAACGAATAAATCCCTTTTACAACAAGTCTTGGAGTTGAAACCTTTAACTCTTTCAACTCTAGAGGGGACATATAGTAAGAAACTTTGGAAATGGGTCTAGTACCCAGATTAAGATCAATATTAAACTCATTTTTTTTATCTACTAAAGAACCAGGTAACTCATCTGGGAAGACATTGGAAAATTCCCCAAACAATATGGATATCTTCCAAGGATGATGGGGAAATGTGTGTGTTGACAATGCTACACAAGAATGCACGATTCCCTTTTTGAATCAAACAGCTTGTTTGCATGGATAAAACGAGATAGGGTGGAGGCACTACACCAACTCCCTCGAATACAAGCCTCGAATGGGTAGAAGAATGAAACACGACTTGTTTAAGTTCATAATCAATGAAAGCACGGTGAGAGGACAACCAATCTATTCTTAAGATGACATCAAAGCCGTGCATTTCTAGAGGTATGAGATTTATAAACATGGACAAATCGTTAACAAGAACCTCATAAGAATTGTAAATCATATCATATAATATAGAATCCTCGAATGGCAACGATGCAATCAAAACATAATTAAGAAGTACCAGGGATGTATGCAAGTATTAAGCAAAAAGGTATGAGACAAATGAGTGTGTGAAATTGGAATCAATAAGGATGTGTGCAGGTCGACCACAAATATGAAGTATACTTGACACTACATAGTTGGTAGCTAGGGTGTTCCCGGGATAAGTGCGAAAGGTTGGCCTTGTCATGGTTGATTTTCCCTCCTATTAGCCGTAGTGTGCTGAACCGAGGCTAATGCTAATACCCCAGATCCTTGTGCTCTACTCTTCTTATAACAGTCCCTCACTTGGTGCCTAACTTGGCCACACCCATAACAAGCTCTGCTTCCTGAAAAATATGTGCCCTAATGCTTCTTTTAAAAAGTACGACACATTGGTGTTTCATTTGCCTTGCCGTCCCTTCAGCCCCTCGTGTTCCCTCGTGGTGTAGATGAATTCCTACCAAAAGATCCCGAACTCTGTCTCTTTGAACTTTGTCCTCTACTTTGGTCACCTCCGGTTCTCTTCTTATGTTTCTATCGATATTGAGCTACTTTAGTAAAGGCCCTCTCGGTAATCATAGCTCATTGCACAACTTCTTGATGTGTCTCAAGCCGAAAGATGTCCACTTTGCTATGAATGTTCCATCGTAATCCCGCCTCAAACTTCATTGCCTTGCGGTTCTCTGATGATAAAATGTGCGAGGCGTATCGTGACAACTCCATTAACTTGGCGTTGTACTCTACTATCATCGTATCTCCTTGTGTCGAGTTAAGGAACTCAGTAGTTTTCAGATCTCTGACAGTCTCGGGAAAATATTCCTTATTGAACACTTCTAAGAATTTGGGCCACAACCATTGTAGCTTCGCTGCCTTTTTTAGCGTCCACTAGACTAGTGCGACGACTTAGGTAAAGGTAGCAAAAACCACCTTTTGTTCGTTCGTGCAAGACAATACTTTGAACACCTTCTCGATTCTCAAAAGCCAAGACTCCATGGCCATGGAATCAGGAGTCCCCTAAAAGGCTGGGGGCTTCAACTGTTGAAACTGTTTAATGATGACACGGGCCACCGCTTTCACCCTTGGTGCTTGAGCCACATGCTGCTCTGGCAAGTTGGTGGTGTTACAATGAGCATCTTGGCCACTTGAACAAGCCCGGCCAAGATCCTCTCTATACAGTCTTCGGGCTCTCTGGCTCCTTTACGACCTCTTCCTTTTGATGGCATGATTAGTTTTACGTAATCAAACAAATAATCAAGTGCATAACATATCACGATATGTAATATACCTTGGCACGTCATTACACACGTATCATACATGTACATATATATATATATATATACATGTAGCACATATAAGTCAACTTAGAATTATATCTAGACATAACTCAATCTTGCAGTGTCAACCTATAGCTCTGATACCACGCTGTCACGCTTCGTAACCTGGCCTATACGGATTTAAGGTACATAATAGTAGCAAATCATTTAAAATGATACATAATTGCGGAAGTAGGATTTTTATAGTTTAAAATATAACTTGTGTCATATATGAGAGAGTTGCACCTAATCCAAAACATAAACGTACATATGGGTCTATTCGAGGCCGCCACAATTATATCATTTATAATATTACAAAACATTAGGGTCCAACCCAAATACATATAATATAACATAGGCCCGTGGGCCGTAACTCAAAATCCACATATGATCTCCTCCTAGGGCCTTTCGGATTGGCTACATGAAAATATTTCAGAAAACGTAAGCTAATGCTTATGAATAACAATGATACACGAGCATGAAAATACCATGGACTAGTATTTGTATCTAGTGTACTGACATAGATAAACATTTATGCATATAGAGCATGAACTTGAAAACGTGAAAGCATAAACTTGAAATCACATGTAGCGTGAGCATAATATTGAAACATTTTATCATTTCAAAACATGGTATCGTAAAATAGAGATGTGACATATCTTTGTTCGTGATAAAACATAACATAACTTGTCATAAGCATTTGAACATATCTTGGTTCTTGTTCTAAAAGCATAAATGTGCTACAACTCGACATATGAGCTAAGCTCCATAGTAACCCTCTTAGGTCACGCAAAGGTTCTTTAGGACAAGGGACGTCTCCCAAATGTCGATAGTTTATTTCACGTCCCCTACCATGGAACTATCGCACTAGTTTAAGGTTTTGCCTCGAAAAGACCTCGAGTTGGCACCATACATTGAAAATTTTGCATCTTTTTCATTTAAACATTGTAGTTCATAGGTTTTGATTCATAAAATAAGTATGACTTGCATGCATTTAAAAGTATGACATTTATAATTGAACATAAACATTGATGCATTGAAAACATATGAAAAACATTGCATGATATAAAGTTGAACTTAAAACATTTGGGAAGTAATAGAGTTTTACTCATGGTATATCGTTACTCACCTCTATCATTAAGAATTTGTGCTAAACAAGAGTATTCCTACACATAGAGTACATAGAAGCATCAAACACAAGACCCTAATGTAAAGCAAGAATCATAAAAGTTAAGGTTTAAAACATGAATCCTTAAACACTGGTTTATTTAATACATCTCATTCTTATCAGAAAAATAAGATTACATTATAGGTTAATTTCACTTGAAAATAGGCTTAAAGACCTTTAAGTTGATAGGTTATGGGTCGAAAATACATTTTGAATGAAGAAGTTATATCACATAGAAAATGGACTAAAATTTTGAAAAATAATGTTGTTGACAGAAATTTTGGGTTAACTTTAAAATTTAATATCTCCCAATTTATAAGGAATTAGAGTAAAAACATTATATGGCTACAACGGTCTATGAGTCTACTTTTTAGTGCTTCAAATGGTGTATCAATCTGATTTTTCTAGGGCACGTTATGCACAATTTACTATATACTATCGAAGTTGTCAACAACCCGTCTGAACACCCGTTTGGATGACCTGTAGCCGCCCCAAACTCTGCTGTCAGCAAATCGTCTGAGCGACCCTTGGACAACCTCAAACTCTGCACATTTTGGTTTGAAAATAGGTTCTCTAAGTCCTAAATTTTCAAATTCAAACCATCCCAAACTCCACCACCAATGCTTCTAGGGTTCAAAGATTGACTCAAAAAGATTACAATATCTCAAAATGAAGCTATACTAACAAGTAAATCAAAGGGATATAGGGTTTGAATCTCCAAACTCAACATGCTCAAATTTAGGAGTTTTCAACCCTAACTCCCAATCCATCTATGGAAGTTTATAAACTCTCAAAGTTCAACTAATTGGGACTCAAAGAAGTCACCCAACACAACTATAACACAAATACACTCAAGCATACACAAAGTTTGAAGCTCATAACTCTCTCTCTTAAGCTTTTCAAGCTCGAACAATGTCTAGCAAGATTGTGTTGAGCTCTTTAACCTCTTCTCTTCTTCATCTTCTTCTTCTTCTTTTATGGCATGTGTGTGTGTGTGTGTATTACGAGTGTGTGTAATTAGGAGATACACATGAGAATTAATTTCATGTATCTCACACTAGGAGCATATGTTACACCATGTATTATCATTGGTCATTTGACCCTAAAGCACATTAGAATAATATAAAATTTAAAAAAATTCACATTAATTCAGATAATAGATGTTGGAGATATTACACCTATCTTCCCTTTTCTCCTTCTATTTACTTTGCTACCCGAATTCCGAATACCCATGTCAACAAGTTCCCAAGTGCCCACTGCCTAAGAACATAATATACATACTTAAACATATTTGTGTATAAAATATATACCATGGCAAAGAAGCATGCATCCCTCCCTTCTTCCTCTCTTACTCAGATATGACTTTCTTCACAGGGCCGATAACCGTGCCCCCCTCAATTAGATATCAGGCACTAAAGCGGTATAGATTGCACCATTAATAGTCAACACGTATCAATTAAATACAGATAATAGTAAAAACCTATTGATATAAAACGATTCTACTCTAGTCACATGCATTATAATATTGCTAAAAGCCAAACGATTCTTTCGAGTACTCTATCTGATAATAAGGTATAATATTCTCTTGACAACCTGTCTTTATAATATATATTTCTATTTTATTCTTCTTCTTTGTCGTTTCACAACTATACACCTATCCATAAATATATATACAGAGCACACACATTCATATATATATATATATATATATAATACGACATTCTTTCTTTTTTTTTTTTTTTTTTGCCCTTTTCCTAATTGGCCCAATACACCTATCACTTCTGGTAACCACATCACTACCCAAAATTCAAAAGTCAAAGCCATAATCAAATTTTATTTATTTACTTTTTACAAAAATACGGGATCTCACATTGTAAAGGCCTCCCCTTCTACCTTCATAATCCAGTGATTATCTCAATTTTGGCTGAATGATTGAAGTTGATGGTGTGCTTAAATTTGTCATGGCAAAGTACTCAGGTTAGGGGCATGAAACTACTCACTGGCCTTTTTTTAGATGGTAAGGGAGTCTGTGTAGGTTGTTGGCTGCCAAAGTACTAAACAAGAAAAGAAAAAATAAAATAAATGTAATTACATTTTATTTGTATGGAGTTCGGACTTGTCTTCTATCCCTAAATAAAATTAGGAAAATGCTAAGTTCATAAATTATATATATATATATATATATAAACTTGTACAAAATGATGGAACGATGATATTTTATAACTTCCATTTCTAAATAAAATTAGGAAAATGCTAAGTTCATAAATTATATATATATATATATAAACTTATACAAAATGATGTGCCGATAATATTTTATCATTATGAACTAAAATGAAAACTATTTTATTTTTCAATGGATCGATGTAAATGGGCTAGTATCCTTATGTATGAAATTTTGTATGTAAATTCCATTTGTATAATACTGTTCATGAAAATATGGACATCCCATGGTTGTACTCATCCATCTTTAAATAAAAAAAGGTTAAAAAAAAAAAACAAGGGTCAACTATCATTTTGACCCTTGCACTTTTCATTAAATTTTAATGTCATCCTTTAACTTTAACTTTTTTTTTTATTTAAGTCTTCAAACTTGTAAAAATAAGTCAATGTGATCCAACATTTCAAAATAGATAAAGAAATTAAAGATTAATTTCATTAACCCTCCAAACTATAACTTAATAGCATTCTATCGTATTAAACTAAAAATCGTTATATTTGTACCTCTAAACTATGAGAATTTCTGATTGTATTGACACTGTTAACAAAATAAATAAATTAACACTTATAGCATTTCTGATATGATACAATATAAGATTTCTCTAGTTAACAAATGCATAGTTAAAAAATATCCTTGATATTGACTGAATTAATAATTGGTGGTCAACAAAGATAAAATTTTATAGAAAATTTTGACCATGTTCTAAAACATTTTGAGAGGGTTTATAACATTTCACAACCATGAAGTTATTTTTTTTTCTCTTTGATTAAGATTAGTATGGAATTTTAATCAATCCCCTAATTTTATAATTTATGAGGGTAAAAATGTAATAATTTTTATTTTAGTAAGTAAAGTGAGATTGAATCATATTTGAGAATGTTAAAATGTACTTGACCTTTAATTTTTTTCTCTTATTTTAAAATGTTAGAATACATTAAAAGTTAGAGGGCTTAAATAAAAAAAAATTAAAATTAAGTGATGACATTGAAATATAAGTCAAAGTTGTACGAATAAAATGATTGTTTATCCAAAAAATAATAGGTGGTTCTACAAGTCATGTACAGGAAAAAAAAAGAAAAGAAAGAAAGATGGAGAGGGCGAGAGAGAGAAATAAAAAAAAAGTAAAGAAAAGACAGAAAAAATAGGTTAATTATATTTTATATCCCTGTATTTTACACCAAATTTATTTCAGAACCTTCATTTGTAATTGCAGCAATAATTTATATTTTTAATTTATTACAATGTCAACCTTTTGCTAACTCAAGTTTAAAAAATAGAGAAAACAAATTTGTATGTGACAAGCCCATTGCCCAAACTAAGGGGCAAATATGTAAAACCCAATTTCTTTCCTTAATAATCTAGCACAAATCCTTCAAAATTCATTAGCGTGATCAATTATATGATGTCTATAATCCAATTAAGCTTTAGGTAAAACCTTTAATTTGACTCACGTGTAATACACATAAATTTTTAGATGAAAAATATTAAAATTTATATTTTTGCCCTTTGAAACAAGATCATGTGCTTGTCACATAATAATTTTTTTTATATTTTTAAATAAAAATTAGCATAATATTAATATTATAATAAATTAAAAATATAATATCTTAATTGTTATAATTAAAAATAAAGACCTTCAAATAAACTGTGGTGTAAAGTAGAAAATTTAATTAACTCAAAAAAAATCTTCTAAAAAAAAAGGGTACACGAGTTTGAGCCTTGGAAGGTAGAGAGTTAGCCAAAACCACAGCCAACTCGACGACGTCGACTCAAAATGAACCACAAAACAGAACACCCAATCCTAAAATCAACAAAAAAATCTTGCTCTTCTCTCTCTTCTCTCTCCCCCCCTCTCTCTCTCTCTCTCTCTCTCTCTCTCTCTCTCTCCAGAACACTGATAGAGGTGTAGTTTATTCACTACTTATTTGAACTGTCGACATACAACCACCTCCTCATCTGTGTCTCTTCCAAAATTGAATCCAACGAAAGATGGGTTGTGCGTCGCAAGCTATTATGGTATCAGCAAACAGCTGCAAAGCTGCCTCCTCTCCCAGCAGGTTGTTTTTCTTCAACAGATACCACAGGGACCCAAGAAAAAAGCAAAGTCTGAATCTCTTCAGAATCCGAGCTTCCTCTGAAGAATCTGATTGTAATGTCGAAGAATGCGCCCCCGATAAGGAGGTAATTTCTTTTCCCTTTCCTTATCGTTGTTTGCTTGCCTAGAAAAATCCAGTGAGGCAACGTATATTGGATGGGAATCATGGGATAATCAATAATTTTCACTATGGATGCTTTTAACTATTGGGAAACCAAGAAAATGCCCTTCAGCTGAAGTTGCTGGTAAAAATTTTCAATACCTTTGGCTGCTACTACCACATAAAACGTACGATTGGTATTTTTTTTTCTACATATTTCTGTTATTTCCTCTGTTTGCTCAGCTTGTTGGAAAACTGGGTTTAAAACACATATTTGATATCACAAAATCAACTAACAGTGTGCGAATTCTAAATCGTAAAATTAATAAAATAAAATAGGTAGAAAATAATAGAGACAGTAGATGAAAACTTATCACATGCGTAGTCACTTTTCCGCCGTATATGACCAGGTGCAGTAAGTTCATAGCGGTCTATCCTCTAGCATTCCACTGCCATTTCTCCGCAAGCATGCACTTACAAATGCGGAGGTCTCGGGAACCACTCTTTCATTGGTCCTAATAGTCGAATAAAATATATATAGAACAAACTTATTTTCAAGATCTCACATATCCTCACGGAGAAAATAGATAAACAGCTGTGTTTTTGTTCCACACTACTAAACAAGTATATATCAGGACATAATATATACGAAGAAGTGTAAATATTCATGAAGCCAAATAATTAGTCACCCAACGCATAGGAGACCAAAGGCTATGTAAATATAGTATACAATTCAAACTTCATGGAAGATAAATGCCCATAAACTCTGTCATGCAAACTGATGATCAACACAAATATATTTTTAAATGCTCCTTAAAGCTGTTGGCTGTATCTCAAGGATATTCAATTAAATCACAACCAGCTTTTAGTGCAAACTAATTTGTTAGAATAAAAAAGAATTATTTAAATATCAAACTAAATTTTGTATTTTGAAACATATATTTAATACAAACAATCCCCCACGTATGTCAAAATATAAAATTGTAAAGGGTAAATTACAGTGACCACTCTTAAGGTTTTGTAAAATGTAAGATACTACTCCTCACACATTGACAATTACACTGCATACCTTTACTTTTTAAATAATGTAACAGATTCCTCCCTCCCTTTAAAAGAACTTTAGTTGACTAATGGATGTGGATTAAGTCAACTTGGGAAAAATTTTAATTTCCTAAGTTACCCTTTGTAATATAATTAACAAAAATAGATTACATTGCTAACCAACCATCTTCTCTCTCCCTACCTTACTCTACCAAACCCACCATGGCTGAACCATGGTCCATACCTCCTCACTTTTTCCCCTCATCTCTCTCTACACTTTTAATCAATTGGCCCCAAATCCAAACAATCCTCTCTCTGCCTTCGCCTTTTCTTTAGGATTTGTTTAGTCTAATGGAGAAACCATGGAATGTTTGTGCAATGTTGATTGGCGATGGTCGGTGACTAGTCATGAACATGTGATGGTGATCAGTGGCGGGCTTAGAAATTTTTTCCAGTGAAGGTGGAAAATATTACTAAAGCAAAAATTTTAAATGAAGTTTTTTGCATTTTTAATACTAGTGTAAATTTTTTATTTAAATATTATTTTTTTTTAGATGAAAAATTATTAATTAATTTATTTTTCTCTCTTTTCAATGGAGTATTCATTGAATCACAATGGATTTAACCACCCAATAAAAATTAGTTTTTGGTAAAGTATTCACTAAATAATTCGACCAGCATAATATAAAATTGGTGATTCAACCAACGTAGTAAATAATTTACTTTTTAATTTTACTTGTAGACCCACAAACAATAAAAAAATTACACTTTGTTCAAAAGAAAATAAAAAAAATATCGATCTATATAAAAATATAAAAATATTACATCAACAAGTCGTTTGATAATGTTATCAGTAAGATTTACTAATTTATTTTTTAGTTTGAAACTTTTGTCTCTATATGTGTGTGTGTGTGTGTGTGTGAGAGAGAGAGAGAGAGAGAGAGAGAGAGAGAGAGAGAGTTGTAAGAGTTTAAAGTTCTAAATATATATACGTTAGAGGGAGAGAGAGTTGTATAGGTTAGACCATTGAACTTCTTTGTATTTATAAAAATGTATGTAATTATAATTTTTTAAATAATTTTTTCAAGTTAATTAGAATGGTTAATTTGGGATTTTTTTTTATTATTAAAGTAGGCATTTTCTTTCTTTTCTTATGGCTCTTTTTTCATTTAGACGGAGGCTATTTTTTCTTTTTTTATGAGCCTTTTTCCTATTTAGATTGAGGCTTTTTTTCAAAAAAAAAAAAAATGCCAAAATTGTACAGAATTTTAACTATAATAAATAGGGTTTTTAAAACTTAGGGGCTTTAAAAAATTGGGGACCTAAAGTGATTGCTTTGAAGGCTTTACATTTGAGTTGCCTTTGTCCACACCTCTCCCATGCAATTACGTAGTGAAGTCTTGATAATATATATTGCACAAAAAGCTCACTCAACTGATCAGTTGCAATTGGTAAAATTAGTGTCAACTTTACCAACAAATATACTAATAGATAGACAATATCCTTTTTCGTCTCAACTAATTTTTGAGCAGAGAGGGAATGTTCTTAGGGCTTATGCCATTTTAGATGTATTTTAGATGGGTATGAGTGTAGATTGTGTTAAAAAAATTTTTGAAATGGGTATTGGGTTTAGTCGGGCAAAGTCAATTTTTAATTGGGTCAGGTTTAAAAATATATATTTTTTAAAAATACAGTGGAGGCCGTCGACGTAGCTCAGCCAAGCGTCAGTTTGCCCCTGATGGTGATGATGCCATTTTAGGGGTGGTTCAGTGAGATCTGTGCAGTGGGGATGGTACGGTAAAGGGGCGGTGGTGCAAACCCAAACCCACCATGGCCAAACCCCACCTCTTCAACAATCAAAGCCAACAAACCGTCACCCCTTCCACTATGGAAATGAGCTTTCTCTAGCAACAAACCAAATCCGGTGACCATGCAAACTAGATCTGGTGGCCTCATGAACGCTCGATTTCGTTACTACTGTTACGGGAGTTTTTGGGCAGGGATTGTGGTGGTTGCTTTTTTAAGGTTGCTATGGTGTTTTTTTCTAATTTGGGACTATGTTTTTTAAGTAGAGTGATGGCGGTGATGTTGGTGGGGTTCAGAAGTGGTGGAGGTCAATGATGATGTGATGCTGGTATTTAGTGTTTAAGAAAAAGGATATTGGTACAGTGATGGAGTTAGGTGGTGTTCAGAGAGGGAAGGGGTGATGGAGGTGGGGGAGATGGTGGTGTCAATGAGGGAAGTGATTTGGTGGGGAGAGAGAAAAGAGTGGAGAAAAATAGTGACGAAGAGAAAATTGAATAAATTGGTAAGGGCAAAAAAGTCATTTAACATTTTTTTGTTAACCTCCTTTCTAGACAAACTCGGACAAGGGAGGCCAGTGTAATTGTCAGTATGTGAGGGGTACTATCTTGCATTTCGTAAAACCTTAGGGGTAGTCGGTGTAATTTACCCAATTATAAAGTATAAAGTTAAATGCGATCAAAGGGACACAAGTATCTAATGCATTATGGTGGTGTCGTTTGGACTATGGACTTACACTTAGGATAAACAAGTCAGGGCTATAAGAAATTGGTGAAATATAAATTTTCTATGAATCAGGATCCTTTAATGTAACACGATTGAAATTGCCACCCACATTAGACCCTCTAATATGAGTATGTTCAACTTAGAATGACGTTTGTTAGGGATTTATACTAAAAGATATATTTTGTGTAATGACTTTAGTATTTATTAATAAATTAGTTATTCCATTTTAATGAAAATCTGTGTGAGCAATGTTTGTATTGCGTTATTTATTTAATGATTACGCATGTGTATCTCTTATTCTATATAGTAGATGATTTGGTGTGTAGAGTATGATTTATACACGAAAGATCAGATCATCAGTTCTTATAGAATATAAGCTTATCATTCACAGTTTTAGATGTTATTGGACACACCATCAGTAGGACTGTAGCACAAGATTTTAATAGGTCTGTCTTGACTATGGAAAACGGTATAGTTCCAACTCTTTGTACTAGTACACTTTGTGTGTATTGAATAGGACTGTATTGAGGTAATTGTTTTTATATTGACTATGTAAAACAATTAATACCTCATAATTATTATGAGTGCTTATGCTTTAATCCTAATATAATAAATAGACACGTGCATGTAGTGTTTATTGTTTTGATTTACAGAAGAGTGAGATTCTTTGTGGGTCAATAAACTCAGTGAATTGGACAATATATGTATGGTGAATATTTATTATTAATGGAATCTATGTTCCGGTATAGGGATTGATGATACTCCTTTGAGAAAACTTATAAGTTTTGATTATGTCAAACCCCACAGGTGGATTATGAATCCGACATATCAAATAAGTTTAGCGAAAGGTCTCAAAGAATTGAATAAGTCTATTAAATTTAATTGTTAGCAATTTAATTTAATAGACGAGTATTTATAATCTTAACGTGGGGAGATAAATAAACATTGAATAATACGGAGCTCGAAATATAATTTCTAGTATGACAGGGAGTGTAATTATAACTCATTATAGGTACAAATTATAATTTACGTAAATATGGATTAATTTTGGTTAGATTAGGAATCTTTATTTGGTTAGGAAGCTCTAGTTATATTAATCCTATGGTCCCTGCTGTAGCCTCTATATATACGCACTCTAAGAGTATCTAGGGTTACACTTGCTCATAATTGAGAGATATACGTTTTTATGAAGAAGAGAAACCCTAGCAGCTGTGAGCCAACTCTCTCTGGAGTAAGGCGTATATGAGGGATACAGCAGAAATCAAAAAAGTTGAGTTTGAGCAATTGATTCGTGCTTGTTGCTGTTGCTTGTTGTTTGAAATCAAAGCAGATAAACTTCGAAGTTCATACCTGTTGTTATTCGGGATCTAACCAGAAAGATCTCGAAGATATGATTCTAATCTCGTAGATTAATCTCTGCTAATCAGATTAATTTTTTTTTTGGTATTATGCGTATGCACTATAGTCGGGTCGTGAAAAATTCTGCAGCTTGGGATGCTACTAAGCGGCCATATACGATATGTGAATATTCATGAGTGCTCAAGAGAATATGCCCAAATTCTTGTAGAAAGCGGCACCACTTCCACACTCATACAGGTGAATTTCATCAAGTATGTACACACCACTTAAAATTTAGGTTATGGATTCATTGAGAGTAAAATACTAAACTTTTATCATTGCAGCTTGCACTATCACATCATAGGGATGGACTCTCAAAATAAGATACTACTTACAATCACCAAATGACTTATTACTTATAAGAAGTGTAAATATTCATGAAGCCAAATCATCAGTTACCTAGTGCACAAGAGATCAAAGGCTATATAAATTAATATATAATTGCAAACTTTGTGAAACTTGAATACCAATAAATTCTGTCATGCAAACTGATGACCAACACAAATATATTGTTAAATACTCCTTAAAGCTTTTGGTTGTAAATCAAGGACATTCAATTAAATCACAACCAGATTTTAATGTAAAATAATATGTTAGAATAAACATAGTATTATTTAAATATCAAACTAAACTTTGTATGTTGAAGTATACATATAAAAACAACACAACTACCCTACATATATATGTGAGAGAGACACACATAGAGCTTGTTGGGTGGATTAAGGTGATTATAGCTTAATTTGAATTTTTTTTTCTATACCACTTTTAATGAGAGGCATATAATGAATAATTTAAGCTCTCTATAAAATATTTTAGGCACTGAAGTAGTTGAGGATTATAGAAAATATGAGAATGAGAAAAATTAGTGCATGTTAAGAAAAATGTTAAAAATAAAAATGGAGAAACGTATGATCTCAATTTGAGGTTTTTAATAGTAGTATGGGTAATTCCTTGATAATTCTTGAACTATGTTTATGGTATTCACCAGAAACGGGAAACTATTGGATACATGGGGTATAGGAAGATATTATTATTATAGAATTTAAAATAGAAAATTCCAAGAGAATGACGAGGCGGTGATATTTTTGAAATTTGAACCACAAATGGTGCTTGTTTTGATTTGAAATTAATGGACCACAAACAGCCATATTCTGTATGAAGACTATGTACATAAATTCCTGTTTGCATAGCATTTCTCATGGGATAAATTTTGTTTTCTTAGTTTGATTAAAAGCATTAATTGGAGAATATTGTAAAAGTTGAAGTAATGTTCCTTTTTTTTAATAGAAGTCCCAATATAGCCATCTCATTCTTCTCGACTGCAATGAGAGTGTTGGATATTCTGCGTGTTATTTATAATAATTTTCATAGGAAAATCTCAAAGTACGGATAAGTTGAGACCTATTACCTTCTTGTCTGCAAGTTATTTCATTCAAACCTGTGATGTCTCCTTTTGAGTGACTTCCTCAGGTGCGTGTCCAACTTTTTAACTGACCCATGCAAAATCTTCAAGACCAAGGAGGAAGAAAGATTTGTTTCTTAATTTTTATCGTCTCCAATGTGATTTTGTATATTTTGGTCCCTAAATGCCCAAAAAATGTTAGCTACTAGGATGTTGGGCAGCTCTTTTCAGGCCTGACAATTTGATTTTAGCACCGCTGAAGCGAAATGCTGGTAACATCCGTGTAAGAGAACATTATTATGAAATGGCACTTACGTATTTAGGTTAACTGGTAATATGGAATCACTATTTTGATGAATTTCATAGTCAGGGTCGTACGTGGTCCGTTTCTTAAAGGAAATGCAAATTATTATCCCTTACTTTTGTTCAGCTAATGTTTGCATTGATGAACCCTTAAACTTTTCTGGTTTCTATGTGCCAAGTTTCTGGACTCCAGTTTAAGTAGTCTGATTTCTGAGCAATGTATAACATCTGCTACAGAAAATGGATGCTTAGCTGTATTTGACATGAAATCTAATTTATCGCTATTGTAAAACAGGTTGGCAAGGTGAGTATAGAATGGTTAGCGGGGGAGAAGACCAAGGTGGTGGGTACATTCCCACCTCGTAAACAAGGTTGGACAGGCTATGTTGAGAAGGACACTGCAGGGCAGACAAACATATATTCAGTTGAGGTTAGTAGTTTCAAGTTTTCTATTCTCCGATGCTTCACCATTCTACATAAGTATACTTGAAAGTACCATGAATGGGGAAGTTGAATTCAGTAATTGTGTATGGATTCTTGGGACTAATAAAAAAAAAAAAAAATTGTGTATGTATTCTTGGGAAGAACGGAGCCACGGTGGTCTCCCCTGGACTGCCTGGATCCTGCCACAATCTGTTCGACGTACAACAATGTGTTAAACTACTTCAACAAGTCATCATGTGAGATATCCTGCATCAAATTGAAGGAAGATTACAGGGAAGAACATGATTATTTGTCTCTGAAAGAAGTGTGTGGAAGAATCGTGCAATTATTTGTCTCTATCCAGAATTTGGGAACTTTTTGCTGATATTATGATGATTTTTTAACAAAATACTCAAACATGGAACCACATAAAATTTGGAGTATGAGAAGGATGTTGTATAGTTTGAGATGATTTTTGGTTTAGTCTCCTTGAAAATTAGGGAAAATTTAGATATAAATTTACCCATAATAATTGTCTGCCACATATTTCTTGTTCTTAAATTAATTCCATGCGGACACCAGGCCTAACTTTAGTTATGCTAAGTATTCTGTCCTGGATTCTACCTTACCTTGCTAATTAAAATGTAGAGTCAAGGTAAAATGGTCGATTCATGATTATACTGAGCTTATTCAAAGAAGAAAAATCATTGTTAATGAACTTGGTGAACACTGAGAGCCTCTCTAGTGGGCTTGCACTTCGAAGAATTCTTTATTGCAGAATAATTTGAAAACTTGAGGACTTACTTTATGCATGCATCTTAGAACTTATTCTCGAACATACATGACATGTAATGATCTATTAAATGCTCCTCTTTGTATTCTTTTTCTTCATGCTTTTTCTTATTTTCATATTTCTAGGATATATTTGGATGACGCTTTTCATGATTAAAATGAAATAGGTTGGGTTATGGCATTTATCAAATTAGACAGGCTGCTGTTTTATGCGGTACTTTGAGCTCTTAAAAGTGCATAGCTAATAGTCCGCAGTTTAAGGTATATGAGTGGCTCATGGAAAACTCTGGAAATAATTAGAGAATATTTTATCCCATGTGGTTCAAACTCATCTACTGATGATGATCATTTCCATTGGCACTATCTGATCGGTGCCCATTCTTTGGTATGTTTTGCATTGGTCAAATATGCCATATCTCTGCAGCTCTTGGGAACGTGTTTTCAACTCTCCAGAACTGGAAGATGTTGCATCTGATATCGGTTGATTTTTGCAGCCTGCAGTTTATGTGGCGGAAAGTGCAATCAGCTCAGGAACCGCAGGTTCTTCTGCTGATGGATCGGAGAAAACATCAGCAATTGCTGCTGGCATTGCACTGATCTCTGTTGCTGCGGCTTCATTAATACTCCTGCAAGTTGGGAAGAATCCACCGCTTCAGATGCAGACCGTGGAATACTCTGGGCCATCCCTTAGTTACTATATCAATAAGTTTAAATCACCAGAAATGATCCAAGCTTCAGTGCCACCAGAAACCGAAATTTCAGTATCTGTACAGCCAGAAAGCAATGCCCTGGAAGTTCCCAACGTTCAGGTTGAATCTGGATTTCAGCCGGAATCTTCAACTTCGAGTTCTAACATCTCTTAATTAAAGCTGGCTGATTTTCTTTATGAGATAAACCTCATTAGAGATTTTCTTGTATTCTATATGGGTTGTATACTATCTTAAAGATTAATATATATATGGTTCACCTCACCTTTTGAGTTTGTTCTTTGAGTATCCAATGCTTCTTTGCAAGAATTTCTGGATATTACTTTTCGCATGATAATTCTTCCGGGTTAAGTTTACTATGTTTGCATTTGAGTCTAGAGCTCCTAGTTACAGAAAGTTTGGGAAATAGTTTCTGAACAGGATTTGGGCTTGGGATGAAAAATCCTAACTCAGAGCTGGGATATACGTAGGTTGAGGTGGGTTGTGCTTAGGATGAAGCCTCTTAACATTTCGAGCACAACTGAATCAGAATATTTGCATTTTCTTATGCATTGACTATGTTCAGTACAATTCTAAATCTAAGCATAAGGTATAAACTTGGAGAAATTGAAGGTTATCTTCCGAATAAAAGCCATTCCTTTTGAAGTAATAATGGAAATGAAAACCTGTGTTAACTGCTATTAGGATAAAGAATATACATCTAATAAAAAATGAACTAAATATAGATAATTAGATTAGCAATAATGTTCTGTTTTTTTTTTTGGAACTTGGGTTTCATTTCGTGAATGTTAAGAAAAACAAAAGAACTGAAATTAAAATCTTATTAATCCATAAATGTCTGGAAATAGGCTCTTAAACACCCTATTCTTTCTAAATGTTTGAAACTTTGGGACGGGAGGGGAGGAAATTAAAATTTTTTCTTTTCCTATTTGATTCTACCTAGTAGAGCTAAAGGAAAGAAAAAAATGAGGGAAATGAAGGAACACAAAGGGAAAAAATCAATTAATCACTCTCTCTCTCTCTCTCCCTTTGTTTTTTTTTTTTTCCACTCTATTCTTTTCTTTCACTTTCCTTTCATTCTAAAAGGGAAGATAAAATAATTTTTCTTTTCTTTTCTCTTTCCCTTCTCTTTCCTTCCCTTAAATGGGCGGTTAGATGAGTTGGCTCTTTATCTCAATTTCTGCGCCTTGTAAGTTATTTTATCATATTATAGTACATCAAAATAGCTTTCCAATGATACATAATGGGCCTTGGGTCGATAAAATACGGAGGACTTATGAGAGGTTTACGAAACCCACTATATTTCTGACCAAGCAAGTGTAAAATGGTTATTTCTCAAATTTCACTAAGATTTTGTAACCAGTTTTAAATGAAATTTTGTGAATTTTCCAACAATATATGGCACATAAAAATCCAAGGTCAGACTTATGAAACATACTATAACCGGAGCAACAGTTGCATGTATACTACATAAAATTTTGCTTTGTAAGCTACTACAGATGCGTACAAAAAGTTTTTACAAAAGTCTAAATCTGTCAATTTGCTGCAGTATGGAGTTTTCTTGCAAAATCCTTGAAGTTCATGAATAGCAACAATGAGGTACATGGGCTCTTGGCTATGGAGAATGCATTTTTCTAGGGCCTTGGCATGCTCCAAAAGAGATGCCAAATTATTAAGCAGAGTTGTTAAAGGCTCTTCTACGCATTGAAGCCCTGGAAGTTCTATCTATATCACTGATGTGTAATTGGGATTGGATAGTTAGAGCTATTAGGTGAAAGACGGTTTGCTTTATATTTCTTAATTGGAAGAGGAAACATGACAAAAGCGGAATAGGCAACAGTATATGTTATATTTTCTTTTTCCCCAATAGTCCTTTGTTATTTTGTAAGTTGCTATTCCTCTCATAACCTCTTCTTTTATCTTTTCAGTAGATTGTTTTCAGTATATGAGTGAAATTTATTATGTTCCAGCAATGATGTAGAATTGACAGCTTGTACTTTGTTGTATTAATTATGATTTCAACGATCAACTTCTTTCATAATGATATCTATACTATCTAGTTTTGTCATAATGTCAGCCAATTTTATTCTTTTAACTAATTGAGAAAGCATTTGTAAATTGATAAAGTCGGCAGTCGAAGTTCAATGTTAGCCAGATTAGTCAACATTTATATGTTTCGATGCAACAACAAGATGTTATTTGTAACAAGTAGTTTTGTTGGTTGGTTAATTGGTCACATTTTATTCATGAAATGGCTTGGATTGGTATTAGCATTGGATGAAAAAATGACAAAATGCCCATTTTTCCAATAAACGTTTCAAATCATTTTATCAATATAAGTGTTCTATATTGAAAAAAAATATTTATTTAGAAACCATCTATGTATTAAAATAGTGGTAGAAAGAGTACCATGCTTTGTCTGGACTTCAAACAGTTTAACTTTAACCATGTTAACAGTCTCACATTACTAGTTCATAAATAATCAAAGTAGATTTGCCAATGAATCACGAAATGCTATGGTTCTTGCATATAATTTCTTAATTTATTCAGAAGTAATTTGTGAAATCATGCACCTTTTCTTTCCTAGTTATAAGGGAAAAAAGTATAGTTGGTTGGATCCAAATTATTCTTGAAATAAACAACTCACACACACCCCCTTTCCAAAAAAGATCAATGCACCAAGTACTACACGTAGATTTATTGTGTTTGTTGCTAAAATATCAGTATTAAACCCAAAACTCTTGGTTGATGGCCATGATAACGATGAAATTGATATTCAAATATTTCTTCTTAGAACGTATTGATTTTAACCCCATAAGCGGGACCACCACCCAATAGCATGTCGCCGCCAAAAGCAGGAACCTCGTATTTCTTCTAAAGAATTTCCTAATTGTTCCAGAGCAACTAGAAAGAGATTTTTTTAATGAGATTGGGTATGGCTTCGACTATTCCCAGAGCTTGATAATTAGTTAACCACATACATATTTCAGTTAATGGTCGTATACTAGATACACCAAGTTGTCGTTGCAAACCTCAAGATATCATTATGGCAAGGGATGAACTAAAATCCAAAACCCTAATTTAGAATTTACTCGATTCATCTCCTCATGAGAAATTGCCAAACCATTTGACTCTTTAATATAAAAGATTAGTTAATCAAATAATAGATAGTTAATGGGTAGGTTTGAAAATTAATGAATTGTCAGTCATAGAATATTATTCTTGTCAAACTTAATGTGATGTCTTGAACCTTTATTTTGCAATTTAATATGATTTTATGAAATTTTGTATTTTTTTATTGTGTTTTTGAAGTCAAGTTGACCATTTATCACTTATATGGTAATGTAAGTGTTGGGTGTGAGAACCATGAGATTATTTCCCATGAGAAATTCTAATAGATATTTAGATACACATGCACACTACACGTACAACTTGCAGGTGCAATTTTTCCTTAGAGAGAGAGAGAGAGAGAGAGAGAGAGAGAGAGAGAGAGAGAGAGAGAGAGAAGAAGAAGAAGAAGAAGAAGAAGAAGAAGAAGAAGAAGAAGAGATCAAGAGGAAAAAGAAGATTGGAGAGCTCAACCCTAGCTAGAGAAGCCATTGTTGAAACTTGAGGAAGCTTGGTAGAAAGGTATGAACCCTAGCATCTTGTATGTCCATATATGTATATATATATATGCATGTGTGTGTGTTATGTAGTGATTGGAGACCCTTTTGAGTCTCATTTGTTTAGGTTTTGAGGTTTTGGAAGTATATGTTAGTGGGTTTGGAGTTGGGATTGAAAACCCATATTTTTGTGTATGTTGGGGTTTGAGCTTTAAAACCTAGATCCCTTTGACTTACTTGTTTAAAATATTTCATTTTGAGTTATTGTAGTCTTACTGGGTAAATCTTTGGACCCTAGATGCATTGAAAGAGTTTGGGAGAGTTTTGATAGAGTTTGGTTTGAGTTGAGTGAGATTTGAAGATTTTCGAGTGGGTTTCATTTTTCCTAGAAAAAGGAGTCAACCCTTCTATCTAGAGAGTTCACAGTTTCAACTTCTCAGAAAAGGAGTTGACCACTTTGCCTTAGAAGTCGACCTCTTTGTCCAGAGAGTTCACAGTTTCACATTCTTAGGAAAAGAGTCGACCCCTTTGCCTCAGGAGTTGACCCTTTTGTCCGGAGTGTTTACAGTTTCACTTTCCCAAAAAAAGAGTCGACCCATTTGCCTTATAAGTTGACTTTTTTGTCTAGAGAGTTCACAGTTTCATTTTTCTAGCAAAAAGAGTCGATCCCTTTGCCTCAGGAGTCAACCCTTTTGTATAGGAAGTTCAAAGTTTCATTTTTTTAGCAAAAAGAGTCAACTCCTTTGCCCCATGAGTCAACCCTTTTGTCAAAAGTGTCTACTATTTTTCATCAGTTATACTAACCCTTTTACCCTTTGATTTTAACACTTCAACACCCATTCTTTATAAGTTTACTTATAATTTTCTTCAAGTTAAAGCATAGAGTCAATGTGTTTGACCCTTTTATGTGTTCTACATGTATAAACACCTTTATTAAGCACAACCCTTAAGACTGGAGATGAGTAACAACATGCCATGAGTAAAACCTATTACTTTAAAAAAGCATTTAAGTTCAAATATGTTATTGCATTATTTTTCATTACTTTCAATGCATCAATGATTATGTTCAAGCATAAATACCATGTTTTGAAATGTATATGAAGCTTTACTTATGATAAGGATTGAAACCCATGTACTAGAATGTTTTAATGAAAAAGGTGCATGATTTCGAAAGTATTAGTGCCAACTCGAGGTCTTTTGTGACAAGACCTAAAACTAGCAATGATGGTCCTTCGATAGGGGACGTGAAATAATCTATTATCATGTTTAGGAGATGTCCCTTGACTTTAAGCCCTTTGTTGTGAGACCGTTAAGGTTGCTAATGCTGAGCTTTGCTCTGATGTCGGGTTATAGCACACAAATAATTTTGGAACAAAGAGATATGATATGTTTTGATGCTATATAAAAAGTTATGCTATGCATTAACAATGAGCAATGTTATGGTGCATCTCTCTATTATGATACTATGATTTGAATGAGAAATGTTTCAATATGAAAGATTATACCATGAATGGTTTCTTTATTGTTTATACATTAGATATGAATGCTAGTCCATGATATTTTACGCTCATGCATCATTGTTATTCACTAAGCATTTAGCTTACGTTTTCAAATATTTTTAGGTAGCCAAATAAGGAGGCCTTAGGAGGAGGCCCTTTATGGATGTTTGAGCTATGGCCCATGAGCCTTATGTTGTGTAATGTGCTGCGGGGCTAGACCCTATAATGTTTTGTAACCTTATAAATGCTATATTTGTGGTGGCCTTGAATAGGCCCATATGGTATGTTTTTATTTTGAGATTAGGCACAGCTCTGTTATGTATGACACATGTATTATTTTAAGTTTATAAATTTTATTTCTGCAATTATGTATCATGTTAAATGATTATGCACATGGTTCAATTGGATTATGAGATGTTGCCTTGGGTAGCTAAGCTATTGGCCGATCAAGCACCTTAAATCCGCATAGATCGGGTTACAGGGCATGACAGCATGGTATCAGAGCTATAGGTTGATGCTGTAAGACTAAGTCATGTCTAAATAGAGTTCTAGGTTTGACTTGAAAATAAGCTATGTGTGTATATTTGCTATGTGTGTAATGACGCGCCAAGATGTATTATATGTGGTATTATGCTAAGTGCTTAAGGGTTCATTTATATGCATATAGCTAGTTATGCCGCCAAGAGGAAGAGGTCATAGAGGGGCCAGACCACCCAAGGATTGGATGGATTGCATAGAAAAGATCTTAGTCGGGCTTGTCCAAGTGGCCCAAGATATGCATATCAATACTACCAACGTACCAGAGTCGCCTGTAGCATAGACACCAATAGTGGAAGCGGTGGCACGTACCACCATTAAGCAATTCCAACAACTGAGACCCTCGACTATCCTAGGAACTCCAGATCCCATGGCCACGGGTCTTGGGTTTTGGGGATTGAGAGAATGTTTAAAGTGTTGCCTTGCACAAAAGAACAGAAGGTGACTTTTGCCACCTTTACTTTTGACGTTGTCGCTTTGGCATGGTGGACACTGAAGAAGGTGACGGAGCCACTATGGTTGTGGCCTAGATTTTTGGAAGTGTTCAATGCAAAATATTTCTCTTAGCCTGACCTAAGGAGATATGACTGTGGCAGAATACAATGCCAAATTCACAAAGCTATCACGATATGCTCCAAACATAATATCATCAGAGACTCGCAAGGCAAAGAAGTTTGAGACAAGATTATAATGGAAGATCCGCAACAAAGTGGACATTTTAGGACTTAAAACCTATGAAGAAGTTGTGTAACCGGCTGTGATCACCTAAAGGGCAATTGATGAGATGGCACAATATCGATAAAAGCATAAGAAAAGGGCAGGAAGTGACCAAAGCAAAGGGCAAGGTTCAAAGCGGTAGGTTTAGGATCATCTACCGGAAATTCGTCTACCCCACGAGGGAACACCATGAATCGAGGAGACGGTACGGTCAATGAAACACCCACATGTCCTACTTGTCAAAAGAAGCACTGGGGGCCATGTATTTATGGAAGCAAAGGTTGTTATAGGTGTGGCCAGGTTGGGCACCAAGTGAAGGATTATCTGAAGAAAAGTAGGGCGCAAGGATCTAGTAGATCAATTTCAATATCAGTACAACAACTAACAGTTGGTAGGAGAGAGGACCAGACATGGCAGAGGCGAGCTTTTGCACTTATTCCAGGAAACACCCCTACCATCGACTCTATAGTGTCAGGTATACTTTTCATTTATGGTCAACCTTCCCATATTCTTATTAATTCCAGTTTCACAGATTCATTTGTCTCATACCTCTTTGCTCAATACTTGCATACATATCTGACACCTCTCAATTATGGTTTATCTGTATCCTTGCAATATGGGGATTCCATGTTATGTGATATGATTTACAATTCTTGTGAAATTCTTGCTAATGATGTACTTATGTTTGTAAATCTTATACCCTTAGACATGCACGATTTTAATGTCATTTTATAAATGGATTGGTTATCCTCTCACCATGCTATCGTTGATTGTGAATTTAAGCGAGTTGTGTTTCATTCTTTGCCCATTCGGGACTTGTATTTGAGGGAGTTGGTGATGTGCCTCCTCCTTATCTCATTTCATCTATGCAAGCATGTCATTTAATCCAAAAAGGGAATCGTGCCTTCTTGTGTAGTCTTGTTGACACACACGTTTCCCCATCATCCTTGGAAGATGTCTGTGTTGTCCGGGAATTCCCCGATGTCTTCCCTGATGACTTGCCTGGTTCTTTAATGGATCGGGAAATTGAGTTTAATATTGATCTTAATTCGGGTACTAGACCTATTTCTAAGGCTCTTTACTGTATGTCCCCTCTAGAATTGAAGGAGTTAAAGGCTCAACTCTAAGACTTGTTAGAAAAGGGTTTTATTCATCCTAATATTTCATCTTAGGGTACTCTCGTGCTATTTGTGAAGAAGAAAGATAGAACCATGAGATTGTGTATTGAATATCAAAAACTAAATAAGATTACCATTAAGAATAAGTATCCATTGCCAAGAGTGGATGATCTAGTTGATCAGCTTCGGGGTGCTCAAGTGTTTTCGAATATTGACTTAAGGTTGGGTTATCACTGTTGGCCCAAAAGGCAACCCAGGAGCGCCGCCCGGGGGGGGGGGGGGGTGAATTGGGTTTTTCAAAATTTAATACAATTAAGATTAATTAAAAACTAATCTAATCAATAGAATAGTGATTCAAGATAGATAAAATGCAACGTAATCAATAAAGAGATGAAAACAGAGCAAGAAAAGGCACACCAAGAATTACCGAGGTTCAAACACAATTCGTGGTCCACGTCCTCACCCCAAGAATCCCTTGAAGTCTTCTTCCACTATGCAACCTCCAATTATAAAGTATGCGGTGATTTACCAAGTGCTAGCTTTCGTTTACACAAAAACTTCTTCTCAAGTTCTTCCAGCTACCAAATGATTTTGTCTAAGATCCACTTCAATTTACAAGAGTTTTTCTTTTATAAGAGAACTCTCAAACTCTCACTTACAAGTGTATGAAAGATATACAATTGAAATACAAACTCTCTATCGAGAGTGGATAGGAAAATAATAGCTCACTTAATACCAAAATGAAGACAAAAGGAATGTTCAGATTTTTCTCAACTTGATCAGTCAGTGGATGTTGTTTTTCTTGTCTCTCTACTTGTATAAATATAGTTGGAAGCTTGTATATAAACCCTTGTAGTAATTTCGTCTGTTGGTGGTTGTTGGGGGTTCATTTAATGCAAGTCCAGTTTATTATAACATTAGAAAAACTAGCCGTTAGTCCCCAGGTGTCGACACTTGATTTTCATATATCGACACATCCAATCTGCATTTTCCAGATATTGTTCACTGTCTCCATGTTCGACACTTGATCATGCTGTCTTCAAACTTTTGGCCTCTGTCCTCATGGGTCGACTCTTCATTTTCATGTGTTGACACATTACCCAAAAATCTTCATTCATCTTTCGTTTGATCAAGTTCAGCTTCAATAATACTATAAGATCTTCAAGGAGTTTTCTCTTTGGGGTATTATAATAGATTGAGATCTTCAATCCATCAAAGTTGTTCTCTATTCAATTTTTATTGAATTTATCTTTTGATAACCATCTTTTCTATGTTGCCAAGTTGCCAGAACTTCATTTCATTAATGTCGAGCTTTTCTTCCCTAGTGCCGAGCTCTTTCCATCTGATGCTAATGAATGTTTCATCCATGTAGAGCTTCATATTTATGATGCCTCATTGCCGATCTTTTCTTTTTGCTACTAATCATCCTTTCTTTTTTAAGATCATTTCAATGAGTCTTTTATAAGTTTAATGAAGTCAACTCTTGAACATCTTCAATTTCTTCGAACACATATCATCTTCGTTGACTCTTCACATTCCAAATGATGTCTTTACTTAAATTCTTTGTGGAGATTTTGCATTTATGATGAATTCTCTTTTTGAACTCTTTTAATCTCTTCGAATTCAAGTCTATTTTATTGAGTCTATGCACACTTGATGAAATCTTCTTTCTGAACACTTTCAATCTCTTCGAATGCAAATCATTTGATTGAAGTTTGAATAGTTGTTATCGCTCTGTTTGGTGCATGTCATGACTCTTAGAGTGCATTGCTTGACTTGGCTTATTGTGCATGCACTTTGACATGTATTAGATTTTAAGTAAATGTATTAGTAAAATAACACAAGATTTGGTTATCATCAAAATCAACATGGAGATCAACCTTAAGTCAACAATCACCAATTGAAAGTTAAAGCATGTGATGTGGAGAAGACGGCTTTTCAGACTAGATATGGTCACTATGAGTTCTTAGTCATGCCATTTGGAGTCACCAACGGGCTTGTTGCATTAATGGACTTGATGAATTGGGTTTTCAAACCCTTTCTTGATGATTTTGTTATTGTGTTCATTAATGATATTTTGTTGTATTTTAAAAGTCTTGTAAAACATGAGCACCACTTGAGGATGGTTTTTCAGACTTTGCGAGATAGAAGATTGTATGCTAAGCTGAAAAAGTGTGAATTTTGGCTACTGAGTGTGGCATTTTTGGGGCACATCATCAACATTGATGGAGTGTCTGTTGATTCTCACAAGGTTGAAGCCATTGTGAATTAGCCGAGACCAATGAATGTGACCGAAGTTAGAAGCTTTATAGGCTTAGCTGGGTACTACTAAAGATTTGTGAAGGACATTTCCAGGATGGCAACTCCGTTAACACAGCTTACTCGAAAGAACACACCATTTGAATGGAATGAAAAGAGGGAACAGAGTTTCCAAGAATTAAAGAACCAATTGGTGTCTGCACTGATTCTAGCATTACGTTTCAAAATTGAAGGATTTGTCATCTATAGCAACGCTCTGCACAGAGGACTGGGATGAGTTTTGATGCAACAAGGAAAAGTGATTTCTTAAGCCTCAAGACAGTTGAGGCCACATGAGAAGAACTACCTAACGAATGATCTCGAGTTAATAGTGTTTGCATTGAAGATTTGGCATCATTATTTGTATGGAGTCACATGCGAAGTCTTCACCGACCACAAGAGTTTGAAGTATCTTTTCACATAGAAGGAGCTGAACATGAGGCAAAGAAGATGGCCTGAATTGATCAAAGATTATGACGTCCTCATTTAGTACTTGTAAACACCCCATTTTTTATCGCCTCAACAATCTCTAGTTCGATCGGACTCACATTCAAATCAACACAGACACATTTAACTCCAAACCAGTTTTTCAGACTCAATCCAGTCAATCAATTGATTCGCGGTCTCGCCGGGCCCAATAGAGGCAAAATGACAAAAATGTCCTTGGAGCATTGCTCGGTCCAATTCCAGTTTGTACGTCTTCTTAGAGACGGCAAGTCCCGATTTTAACCTCAAATTCCAATTTCAATTCCAGTCCAGAACAATCAAATTCAACCCGACACATCTTTTGAGAAAGTTGGTCCTTTAGATGGTAAGTCCATCAAGTCCAGCACGTTTACTGAGAAAACTCCTTGGAACGGTAATGTCGCACCTCGATTTTTTACACTCGAAAAAGATAAGTGAGAAAAACATAATACTCTCTCGTTAGAACTCATTCTCCTAGAAGGACAAGTGCCACTAGGTTTGAATTGAAAATTGATTTTGATTAAGGGCTTTTGAAAAACGTTTGGAATCACCACCTAACTTGATTAAGGTGAGTTAGGTCACCTAAAAACTAAGCACAATCTGAAGATTACACTTAGGATTTTTGAAAAAAAGATTTTGAAAACTTCCTTAAGAGAGGATTTTTTTGGAAAATAGGTTGTTTGGCAACCTTTGAAAAAATGTAAGTCCTTTTTTAAAATAATTTCATTTAATCTTTGAAATAGTGATATACGTTCGGCGGTTGGTTACGTGTAGGGAAGATGTACTAAGCCGTCACCCTACCCTGCTCTTGCGGTGCCAACATGTCTATTCACCCTAGGTTCACTCATTTAGAATCTTTGATTAATATATGTCCAAAACTATCCACTTTAGAAAAGAACTTTGAAAAAAAGGTTTGACATGATGCATGATATGCAAGTGCAAGAATTAAAACTTGATTTTTGAAATTAGATTTGAAAAGACTTGATTTGACTTTGAAAATAGATTTGCAAAGAAGACTTGATTTGAAATCGGAAAGAAGGCTTTAGAAAAGATAGATTTGATTTTCGAAAGAGAGTTCTAGAAATGAAAATAAATTTTTGAATTAGAAACTTGAGATAGAATAAGGAATTAAAAACTTGAAGGAGGTTACGAAATTGGAAACTTAAGAAAAGTTATGAAATTAGAAACTTGAAGAAAATTATAGAATTGAAAATCTGAAGATAATTATGAAATTGAAAAATTGAAAAAAGTTATGACCGCACCCATGAGGGTTGCCTATATATCCCTCTTGGGAAATTAGGTCAGTCATAGTTCGGACAAGAGTCTGATAGAAAATAGAAGATTTTGATTGGAAAAAGAGTTTGATTTGAAAATTAAAATGGAAGATTGGAATTGAGATTAAACTTGAAAGAGGATTTGACCTTTAAAAGAGAACTTGGACTAGATTTGGAAAAATAGAGACTTGAAAACATTTTAAAGTTAGAAATTGGAAAACCATCTTGGTTTAGAAAAAGGTTTTTAGAAAGGAGTCAAAACTTCCTAACTCTAAGAGTTAGGCTTGAACTAGGGTTTAGGCCTCATAGGGTTTAGGTTACCTAAGATTGGAATCCGTGGTTGAATTAGGAAGGTTTGATTTAGATTGAAAAGTTTGATTTTAAAAAGTTGGATTTAGGAAAGGTTCGACTTAGAAAATGTTCAAATTTGGAAAGATTCGAATTAGGAAAGTTAGATTTTAAGAAAGATTTTGAAAAGAAGTTCGATTTGATTAGAAAAACTCAACTTGGAATGGATTTAGAAAAGCTAAGGTTTAGGAAAGATTGGATTTTGGAAAGCTTTAGGATTTGGAAAGTTTGAACTTAGAAAAGTTCTATTTTAGGAAAGTGCCAAATTAGGAAAGTTTCAGATTTGGAAAGTTTTAACTTAGGAAAGTTTTGAATTTAGAAAGTTCCAACTTAGGAAAGTTTTGAATTGGAAAAACTTTGAAATTAGGAAAGTTTTGGTTTTGGAATGATTTCAATCTAAGGAGGATTTGAAAATTGCAAAGTTTGATATAAGAAAGATTTAGAAAGTTTAGAAATTAGGAAAGGTTTAAATTTAGAAAGATTGAAAAGTTTGAAATTTGGAAAGGTTTGATATTAGAAAAGTTTAGAATTAGGAAAGGATTGAATTAAGAAAGATTTGATTTCTATTTCCACGAAGAGATGATTTGATTTTCTTTCAAAAAATGGAGGATTGGATTTGGCTCCCCAAGTTGGAAGACTAGATTTGACATAGAATTGGAAGGGATGAGATTTGAAAAACCTGGATTTAGAAGTTTATGATTTGACATGAAAAAGAGGTTTAGGAAACCTAAGAGTTTGATGTAGAAAATAGAATTTTGAAAAACTATGATTGAATGGGGAAAAGGAAAATAGGAATTAGGGTTTCTTAATCATAGGCTCTTAGGCTTGACTTGGACTCCAAGAAAAGAGATTTTGCAACGTAACTTTTTTGAAGGGAGTTTCTAGGAAGGAAACTTGGAGAGTGTTTTTTGAAAGTAGAATTTTGAAGAGAGTTTTTAAAAATGGATTTTTTGAAAAGAGTTTTTAGGAAAATAAGTTTGAAAAGAGATTTTGGAAAAAGAGGATTTTAGAAAGTAAGTTTAAAAAATTGATTTTGGAGAGGATCTAAAAATAGAGGTTTTGGAAAGGAGATTTTCAAAAAGTGATTTGGAAAGAGAATGGAATATGAACTTTTACAAGTCTCTAAAAATATCTCACTTTCCTAAAACGACTCTAATCATAGAAAGATCAGAACCATTCTAGGATTGTGGTTTTGAAAACAACAAAGATTTGAAAATATGACCATGATAGTCACTTTAATATAACACTCTCCTAAAGCAACCCTAACCATGGAATGGCTAGAATCACCTTAAGATTATGAATTTTATGAAATCAATTTTAGGGTTTACACCCAAAACTTATGTAACACTTTTCTAAAACAATCCTAACCATAGAGTGGTTAGAATCATCTTAAGCTTGTGATTTTTGAAAACAAGTTTGAAAGGGAAGAATTCTGATGCAAGTTTTGTAAAAGATTTTTGATGCAAGTTTTGAAAACAAGTTTAGAAAACGATTTTGAAGAGATGTATGAGTATAATATGCACATTGCAAGTGGGGTCGTGAACATACAAGATTTAGGCTTCACCACATAATTAAGAGGGCCAAATCCACATGGTCTAAGGTCGAATTAGAGAAAAGCCCCCGACACGGTGACTATCAACTATTCTTCTTGCACATGAACCAAGGATTCCCTTGTTTCAAGCATGCAAGAAAGGGGGGAGGGGGGGGGGGGCGAAGGGAAGAAGATAAGGGATTAAAATAGAAGAAAACCAGAGTGGGCTAGGAGAGAGATGAGAGAAGGGGGGAATTACGTAAACGTAAATAAAAGACCAACCATGTGTCTTCTTTGATTTGCTTGCTTTACTTCGCCTTGATCTTCGAGAGCTTTGAGATTATAGCACCTTGAGTCTTCAATGGTCGGCTTGGAGACTCGTATAGGCGTGTATTGGGTGTATGTATGCTAGGGTTTGGAGAGAGTTCGAGGGCTATATATTGAGAGAGAGAGTTTTTGGAGTTAGATTGCCGACCTTTTTTATGCAGGGAGGAGGCTCTATATTTATAGACAAAAAATTGACTTGGCACTTGTTGTAGTGGCGCCAGGCTTAAAATCCTATTGGCGCCACTATTAGTGGCACCACTGGCCATTTAGGAAATATTTTAGGTAGCAAGAAACGTATCTTTGACCTTTGATACACAAGGTAAAAGATTTGGGTGCTGGTCCTAGTGACCACGATGCATTTTTTAGTTTGGCTTCACTAGGAGTGACTCCGGAAGGTCTGAGAATGTTCTGAAAGGCCGGGAATGATCCGAAAGGCCAGAAATGGATATAAACACTTGAAATGGTGTCCCAAGGGTAACAGACTTGAAAAATAAGGTCAGAATTGTCGACCGGGCTATTAGGGGCAAAACGGTCAACTAGACTGGAAAACCACCAGAATGGACTCGGAACAATCCATGAGCGGCCTTGAGGGTTGAAAACACTATCCAAAGTACTCCAATGAAGTGCCGATTTGATACCCAGAGCCGGTCTGGTTGGAAAAGGCGACCGACCGACTAGGGGCAAAACGGTTATTTTGACCAAATGGTCTTGGAATTGGCTTGGAACCGACTGAAAGGCACTTAAACATGCCCGATTCTCTTTGGAAAAATCTTAGAAGGGTGGACTTATCGTTTTGAGGAATTAGGTACTTTCTCAAGAAATGTGCTGAAAATGGCCTAAGGGGTAGTTTGGTCATTTTTCACTAGAGTGGGCTAACAGGCACTAGTGTTGACCCGGGTTTTGAGTGCTTCCATCACTTTGACAGTCTGTGAGGAGTTGGTTTCCAAAGGTATCTCGTCCTTTGGTAAACGTGTCACGGCCATGAGGCGAATTCGGTCCCGTGACATAGGGGGTTTATTGGCAATTCTTAATATCAACCTATTTACGAGTATTTCTGCCACTTTGACGGTTGCGATATTTACGAGTGCTTTGGCTACTCTGATGGTTCGCGTTTATTTCGAAGACTGCCTGATCTCGGGAAGTTGCTAGGTGAACTTATCATTTGAGGAATTAACTTTCTCAAAAGACGTGCTGAATAATGGACATTTCTTCATTGGCGGCCAAACAGGCGCTAAAGGTGGACCATTTTACCATCTCGAGGACTTGGGGTCTCATCCTAGTTGACGGGTTTGATGGGACTTACCGTTCCGAAGAGTCTTCTCAAAAAACGTGTCAAATTGGATGGACTTACCGCCTGAGGGACCAAATTTCTCAAAAGGCATGCTGGATTTGATTGAAATTGGAATTGAACTTGAAGTTGAATTTGACATTAAAACAAGGACTTATTGTCTCTAGGAAGACATGCCCATTGGAATTGGACGGAGCCATGCCACAAGGGCATTTTGGTCATTCTGTCTCTATGGGGCCTAGCGGGCCCGCGAGGCGATTGATTGATTGGATTGACCTTGAAGAGTTGATTTGGACTTGAAATAGTTGCGTTGGACCGGAGATTACCGAGTGGGCAAAAAAAGGGTGCTTACAGCTGCGCCTCAAGGCGATCAGGGGAATGAAATTTGAAATTTTTTTTTGGAAATCAGAGTTTGAAAATGGTTATTTGGCCCAAGAGGGTGGTCGAAATTGAGTTTTGGCGGGAAAAGGCAAACTACATGGATTTAGAACCTGGCACCACTAGTAGTGGCGTCTTTATTAAATTTGCCTTGGGCATCACTGTTAGTGGCGCCAGGCCTAGGATTTAAATTAAAAAGCTTCCCTACTTGAAGCTTATGGGTTTGTTTGAGTTTTTTAAGATTTGAGAGTTTTTTCAAATACCTAGCTAGAAGATAGGCTTGGACATTGAAAGGGAAATCTTTGGAGACCTTGGAGGGTTATTGGAACCAGTCACCGTCGTCGGAGAAAAAGATTTCGCCGGAGGATTTCAAGAGGTGAGCTTTTGGTTTTATGTTGATTTCGACATATAGAACTCCGTTTGAGTAATGTAAACTGCCGAAATTGATGCTTTGACGTGTTTTGAACGCTCTAGTGATGTTATTTTGATGTTTTGATGTTTGTTTGATTTAGTTAGAGCAATTTTGCATGATTATGTGAAGGAGGTTTCTGCAAGAATTGGGGGTTGTCCCAACAGCTTTAGGTATTGAGTTTTCTGGCCAGATTTTTATCTTATGTGCCTTAGAAAAATCTATTTAATAGTTGTGTGAAGTTTTGGGATTTTTTGAAAACTCGGTAAATTTTTGATTTTTTGAAAAATAGAAAAATACTTGAAAATAGAGAAAATTAAGAGAATTTAAGAAAGTGATGAAATTATTAGAGTTTAATATTTAGAAAAATATGAGAATATTTTAAAAAATATTTGAAATGATTTTGAAAAATTTTGTGGCAACTTTGGAACCCATTGGTTTTTTGAAAAAATAAAATATGCCTTTTAAAAATTTGAAAATCTGAAAAATGCGCACTAGTATTGGTGCTATGTGATTATGATACTGTGTAGTGCATGGTTTGTGTTTGGTTCTAGTGTCGTGGGCATTGTGGGGACTATTTTTAAGCAGAACTCTGCCAAAATTTTTCAAAATTTAGAAAATAATTAGAAAATTTTTGAAATAAAATCTTTTTAAGGGAAAAAAATATAAAACCATTGAGGGCGGGACCTTTTTGGTAGAGAAGACCCCAAGAAACTTGGGGGGTCTTTTAGAAAACTTTTGGAAAGAAAACTTGGAAAGATTTGGAATATAGAATTTTAAATAAAACCTTTTTTTTTATAAGAAAAACCTAGGAAATCTTGTTTTCGAAATGAGAAAATAGTTAGAAATTTTTTTGAAATAGAATCATTTGAAAGAAAAGGATAAAACCTTTTGAGAGTGGGGCCTTTTTGGCAGAGAAGACCCCGAAAAACTTGGGGGATTTTTCAGAAAACTTTTGGAAGAGAACTTAGGGGAATTTTGGAAAGTAGAATTTTAGAAGAAACTTTGGAGGGAAGAATTTAGGAACTCTTTTGAAAATGAATTTTAGATTTAGAAAATTTTGAGATTGAGAGAGATTTAATATGGAAAAATTTGGAATTTGATATAAATTTTAGAAGGAAGAATTTTTAGATTGAAACCTTGAAAATATTTTAAGGATTTATTTTGACTAAAACTTTTTTTTTTGAAAGAAAGAGTTTGGGAGAATCTTAAATATGATTGGAAAAGAAATTTTCTTGAAAAATTGAATTAGAAAAGTTTTGAGATGGATTGAAAAATTTGAGATTTGATTTTGAAAATAATTTTTGGCCTTGATTTTTGAAATGGATCCTAGACGGAAGCATTTAGTATCCTTTGAATTTGATTCTAAAACCTGATCTTAAAGATGAACTTTTGAAGGAAGGAATTAGAAAATGCTTTTGGAAGCTAATTTTGGAAAAGAATTTTTAGAGGAAAGAGTTTTTGAAAACTTTTGAGGGACGATGTTAGGAAAGCCTTGGGAAACTAATTTTGAAAAAGAATTTTTGGAGGGAAAAGTTCAAGAAACTTTTTGAGAGTTGATTTTGAAAGAGGCCTTTTGCATGGAAAAGTTTTAAGAAATCTTTGGTTGGAGTAGGATCTGTTGATCGTTGTATCATTCATTTTCATTTATATTTTACTTTTGGTTATTATTATTATTATTATTATTATTTTTGAAATGTATGTACTTTATATTAATATCTCTTACCTTGGTTTATCTTTCAAGATGGGAGATGCTTGTGGTGACGGTTCCAAGAGGAGACGCCACTCCGGGAAGGCAGTCTAGACAGATTCTGTCGGTAGCTCTAGTAAATCTAGGGGTAGCCAATGATCTGCCAGTCGAGCATCTTCTAGCTAGAGTGGAAGGGGGAGTAGGCCTCCAGTCAACCCCTTCCTTTTAGTCGAGCCAGCCTTTGAGGGGGAGTAGGCCTCCAGTCGACCTCTTCCTTTCAGTTGAGCCAGCTTTTGAAGAGGAGATGGATGCCCAGGACGAAGCACCAGGCCTTGGAGATCGTGTAATAGGTTATGGGAGGCTTCTCAGCAAAAATGAGTGTGGGACGCCATGGGAGACTACTTCATGATTGCGAATCTTTTGCACTTGGGATTTGAAGGAGAGGACATTGGTTTGTCTTTGGTTATCTGACTTATCTCTCTTCCGTTTTGGGGAATGTGAGCTTGCTCCCTCCCATCACGAGTATGGTTTCCTCCTAGGTCTTTGAGATGATTCGGCTAACATTGTGGGACCTATTTTTCCTGATGGTTGCATCACAGTTGTCTCGTCTCAGCTTGAGCTCCATCGTGTAGTCCTTTCTCTTGATCTCCTACCCCAGTTTCCTTATGTTCCAGTGAGGTTCTAGTCCTCTCATTTTGAGTCTGCGATGGGTAGGAGAGCTCATTTGGGGGATTAGCATACTTCTTAAGATTGGTCCATTTCTCATATGGTAGTCCTGGCTCTGCTTCTCCTGAACTTGTTGATGTTTTTGCGGGGGAATAACTTTGTCAACTATTGGTTATGTGCACTACTTGCCAAGATTCGTAAGGGGCACTCATATGCTCATACTTCGTGAGCCTTACTACACTCTAGCAGGGGGCTGATGCTCATTTTCGGGGATGTGCTTCACTATTCCAGCTTTAGGCTATCGGACACTTATTCGTTACTCCTCCTTTTCAGCATGCATGGTATCCCAAGTTAGAAGTCATTTGATTAGGGAGGTCAAGGGTGGGCCATTGCCCTATTCTCTACTTTTTGTCGGCCATAGAAATCTGAGCTTTCTGAGGTGGGTGCCAGTGCTGGAGATGTCTGAGGGATGGCTTTAGCTCCTTTTTATGTTTTACCTTGCTCCCTATTTCCTATTTGAGAGAGAGAGAAAGACATAGAGTTAGTTTTTGCACAAAAACAATTTACTTATGGCAATTCTAAAAATGTACAGGTAAATGGGTGAATACATGTTATACTGTTTTTATTTTTTTATTTTTTATGAATGCACATGGAATTAGATGTATGACTTATTTTTCATGTCCTACTTATATATATATATATATATATAAAATTATGAATGCACAGGTTCATATAGAAATGGAATTTAATGCATGTTATACTTTTTGGATGAATGTACATACAAGAATGGAATTGAATGCATGAATAAATACAAACTACACAGGAATTTAAATGGATGTACAGGTTATACATGTCATGGATGCATTAGTACTACATGTATATAAGTTATTTACAAAGAATGTCCTAGGATTGCCCTACGGCCCATACTCTCAGAATTCTGTTTCCTTTCTAGGATTCTGCCCTATTCAGTTTTGTCCCTGTTGCGCCCAGATTTTTTGCATTCGAGGAATACTCACCCAAGCAGAAAAAATGCTGTACTCTCTCGTAAGAACTCACCCTCCTAGAAGAATGAGTGCGACTAGGTTTGAATTAAAAAATTGGCTTGAATAAAGGGCTTTTGAAAAAGATTCGGAGTCGCCATCTAACTTGATTAAGGTGAGTTAGGTCACCTAAAAACTAAGCATAGTCCGAAGACTACACTTAGGGTTTTTGAAAAAAACGATTTTGAAAATATCTCCTCAGGAGAGGGTTTTTAAGGAAAACAGGTTGTTTGGCAACCTTTGAAAAACATTTAGCCATTTTTAGAAAAATAACTCTTTTTGGTCTTTGAAATCAGTGATCCTAGGTTCGGAGGTTGGTTACGTGTAGGGAAGACGCACTAAGCTATCACCCTACCCCGCCCTTTCGGTACCTACATGTCAATCTACCCTAGATTTACCTATGAGAGTCTTTAATTAACTATAGTTCAAGCCCATTCACTTTAGAAAAATAATGTTTGAAAAGCATGATGCATGATATGCAAGCAATAGAAAAGAATTGAAAAATAGATTTAAAAAGAGATTGCTTTGATTTGAAAATAGACTTGAAAAGATGGAATTGAAATTGGAAGGTTTGAAAATTGAGAGTAGAAATTTGAAAATGAAAATTTGAAATTGGAATTTTAGATTTAAAAAGATTTTGAAAACCGCACCCATGAGGGTGGAATTGAAAGTTTGAAAAGTATTATGACCGCACCTATGAAGGTTGCCTACGTATCCCTTTGGGGGAATCAGGTCAGTCGTAGTTCGGACCGAAGTCCGATTGAAAATAGATTGATTTGAAGAGAGAGATTGAATTGGAAGAAAGAGAATGAGTTGAAAACTGGATTTGATTTGAGATTAGAAGAGGAGATTGAATTTGGAATTTTGGAAAAGATTGGACTTTGATTTGGAAAGATGGATTTTGGAAGGACTTGGTTGTGGAAAGATGGAGGTTTAGAAAACCTAGACTTAAGAAAGATGAGACTTGGGAAAGACTTGAGATTAAGAAAGATTGGATTGGAATGTTGGATTTGGAAGATTTGGAAAGATTTGGAAACTTAGAATTTAGGAAAAATTTAGGTTAGGAAAGTTTCGAATTAGGAAAGTGTCATTTTTGGAAAGTTTCGAAATTAGGAAAGTTGTAGGTTTAGGAAAGTTTTGAAATTAGAAAAGTTTCATTTTTGGAAAGTTTTGGAGTTAGGAAAGTTTTGAATTAAGAAAGTTTTGAATTAAGAAAATTTCAAATTTAGAAATTTTTGAAAAAGGGAAGTTTTGATTTTGGAAAGTTTTGAAAACAAGGAAGTTTTGAAAATAAGAAAGTTTCGTTTTAAGAAAGGTTCAGTTTAGGAAATGTTCGAATTAAGAAAGTTTTGAGTTTAGAAAAGCCTTAGATTTAGAAAGATTCTGAAGTTTTGGAAAGTTTAGAATTTGGAGAGATTTAGGTTTAGAAAGATTTAACTTAGGAGAGTTTCAAAATTAGAAAGTTTTGAATTTGGAAAGATTTGAAATTTAGAAAGTTTAAGATTTAGAAAGTTTTAGAGTTTTAGAAAATTTGAGATTAGGAAAGATTTGAGTTTAGAAAAGATTTGAAAGCTTGGATTTGAAAAAGATTTTGGAAAGGGGTAGAATTAGGAATGATTTGAAAGTTGAGTTTTAAAACTTAGGAAAGATTTTTATGTTCAAGTTTAGGAAACTTAAGATTTAGGAAAGTGAAAGATTAGGAATGATTTGAATTAAGAAAGAGTTGGATTTTAAAATTTAAGAAAAGGTTTAAAGTTTAAATTTAGGAAACTAATGGTTTAGGAAGGAATTGAATTAAGAAGGTTTGGATTAGGAAGGGATTGGATTTGGTTTCTAAAAGAGAAGGTTTGATTTTGTTTCCAAAAATGGAGGATTGGATTTGGTTTCCTAAAGGGAAGATAGGATTTGGCAAGGATTTGGAAAGGGAGATTCTAGAAATCCTAGATTATAGTTTTGACGTAGAAAAGAGGTTTTGGAAACATGTATAGTTTTGATGTAGAAAACGAGAGGTTTTGGAAACCTAGGTTTAGGGCAAAGTCTGAAAACCATGTTTTTGGGAAGAAAATTTAGGGTTTCCTAATTGTGGGTTCTAGGGCTTGACTTGGGCTCTAAGGAAAAGGGATTTTTAGAAAGTGTGTTTTTAGAAACGTAGGCTTTCTAAAAGGGAATCCTAGGAAGGAGTTTTTGGAAAGTGTGTTTGAAGAGGGAGTTTTTGGAAGGAAAATCCTAGAGGGGAATTTCTACAAAGGAAGATTTTGGAAAGAGAGTTTTTTGGAAAGATTTTTTTTGGAGAGAGTTTTTCTAGAAAGGTTTTTGGTTAAAGATTGTTGAAGAGAGTTTTTGGAAAGATCTTTGGGGAAGGTTTTTAGAAAGTGGATTTTGGGGAGAGGATTTTGGAAAGGAGTTGAAAAAGGGAGTTTTGAAAAATAAATTTTGGAAGGGAGTTTTTGAAATCAATTTTGAAGAGGGGAGTTTTAGGGAAGTATATTGAAAAAGAGATTTTTAGGAAGAAATTTTTAAAGAGAGTTTTTAGAAGGTGTAAAAACATCTCACTTTCCTAAAGCAATTCTAACCATAAGAAAGCTAGAACCACTTTAGGAAAGCGGTTTTGAAAACAACAAGATTTGAAAATATAGACCAAAAGGTCACTTTTAATATAACACTTTCCTAAAGCAACCCTAGCCATGGAAAGGCTAGAATCACCTTAGAATTGTGGTTTTGAAAACAAGTTTTTGAAAAAGAGATTTTGATGCAATTTTGAAAACAAGTTTGAAAACGATTTTTGAAAACAACTTTTTGAAAACGAATTTTGGAAGATGCAAGACTATGATATGCACAATGCAATTTGGGGTCGTGAACATACAAGGTTAAGGCTTCACCACATAATCAAGGGGGCCGAACCCACGTGGTCTTTGGTTAGACTAGAAGAAAGCCCCCGACACGGTGACTCTCCAATAGTCCAATCCTACACATGGACCGGGAATCCCCTTGTTTCAAGCATGCAAAGAAAGAGCGGGAAAGAGATGGGGGATTAAAATAGAGAAAACCCAAGTGGGTTGGAGAGAGAAGAGAGAGGGGGGAATGCGGAAATTTAAATAGGGAGCCTACCTTGTATCTTGTTATTTGCGCGCCGTGCGGTCTTCAATCTTCGGTCTTCGTCTTGATCTTCTCCTTCAGTCTTCAAGGGTTGTCTTCAAGCTTTAGATGACAGCTCTTCAAGTCTTCGAAGGGTGGTTGAAGGCTAGTGTATGAGTGTATGGGGGAGTGTATGGGGGTATAGGAGGCTAGGGTTTGGAAAACCTAGGGAGGCTAGGGTTTAGGAGATGCTCGAGCTCTGTATATCAAAATATAGGATTTTTAGGTTAAGTTTGCAGACCCTTTTTACGTTGAACGAGGCTCTGTATTTATATAGGGAAGACAAACCTGGCGCCTATTGCAGTGGTGCCAGGCCAAATTCTACACTGGCGCCACTAGGAGTGGCGCCAACCCATTTTTTGGCTTGGCGCCACTACTAGTGGTGCCAGCCAATTAGGAAAGATTTAAGGTCGGTAAGTAACGTATCTTTGACTAGATTTGGGTGCCTGTACTAGTGACTATCATGCAATTTTTAGTTTGGCTTCATTAGAAGTGACTCCGGAAAGTCTGGGAATGATTTGGAGGAGCTGGGAATAACCCGGAGGGCCAGAAAGGAGCAGGAACACTTAAAATAGTGTCCTGGAGATATTTGACTTGAAAAATGAAGATTGGATGTGTCGGAAAGGTCGACCGAGCCTTTAGGGGCAAAACGGTCAATCGGACTAAGAAACTACCGGGGCAAACTCGGATTGTCCCGAAAAAAGATTTGGGATCTGGAAACATTATTTAGAATGTTCCCAGAGGTTGCCGGTTTGATTCTCAGAGCCGGCGTGGTCGGAAAAGGAGACCGGCCCACTAGGGGCAAAACGATCATTTTGTACTGGGTTTGTCGGAACTGACTCGGAATGGTCCGGAAAGGTAAAGGAAGGTTGAGAATACTATAAAAAGTATTCTCGGGACATTACCGGTTTGATACTCAAAGCCGGTATGGTCGAAGAAAGAGACCGGCCCTCTAGGGGCAAAACGTTCATTTTGTACCGGGTTGGCCGGAACTGACTTGGAATGATTCGGAAAGGTAAAGGAAGGTTGAGAATACTATAAAAAGTGTTCTTGGGATATTACCGGTTTGATACCCAGAGCCGGTGTGGTTGAAGAAGGAGACCGGCCCTCCAGGGGCAAAACGGTCATTTTGTACCGGGTTGGCCGGAATTGACTCAGAATGATCCGGAAAGAGAAGGGGAGGTTGAGAACACTATAAAAAGTATTCATAGGAGGTTACCAGCTTGATAGCCAGAGCCGGTGTGGTTCTCGGGGCGTTTGGATGCCTAGGGGTAAAATAGTCATCCTGACCGAAAAGTCTCAGAAAAGGTCCTAAGGGTAGTTTGGTCTTTTTCCACCGAAGTGGGCTAACAGCCACTGGTGTTGACCTAGGTTTTGAGTGTTTCCGCCACTCTAACGGTGTGAGTATTTTCGCTACTCGGACGGGGTTGAGTATTTCCGCTACTCGGACGGGGTTGAGTATTTCCGCTACTCTAACGGCTTTGTGAGTACTTCCGCTACTCTAATGGTTCTGTGAGTACTTCCGCTACTTTAACGGTTCTGTGAGTATTTCCGCTACTCTAACGGTTCTGTGAGTATTTCCGCTACTCTAACGGTTTTGTGAGTAGTTTTGCTACTCGGATCGTCTCGAGGAATAAATTGTCTCGAGAGAGGGATTGGAAAGGGGTCTTACCGTCTCCGAAGAGACGTGCCTGGATTGGAACTGTCTCGAGGAATAAACTGTCTCGAGAGAGGGATTGGAAAGGGGTCTTACCGTCTCCGAAGAGACGTGCCTGGGTTTTGAGTGTTTCCGCCACTCTAACGGTTTTATGAGTATTTCCGCTACTCTAACGGTTTTGTGAGTGTTTCCGCCACTCTAACGGTTTTGTGAGTAGTTTTGCTACTTGGACCGTCTCGAGGAATAAACTATCTCGAGAGAGGGATTGGAATTGAAATAAGAAAGGACAATGCCCCTAAGGGCATTTTGGTCATTTTGCCTCTATTTGGGCCTGACAGGCCCGCGAAGCGATGGAAAGACAGAATTTGGACCTAGAGAATTGGTTTCGATTGGAATATGCCCAAAATGACTTGAAAACAAGTCTGGACGGAGTGTAGACTGCCGAGCGGTCAAAAATGGGGTGCTTACAGTTCCATTCTTATCGGGGTGTGATAACATTTGCACCATTCTCCAAAGATCTTGACCTTTTGGTTTGCTATCCTATCCTTACTTTCTATAAGGTTACTTTTTGGGGTTTTTTTGATCTCACTTGGTTTTCTCTCTTAGATTTCTAAAATGCCACCGTGGCTAGAGCGACAACTCGCATGCCCTTTGTAGAGTAATAAACAGCTAAGCCCTTAGTCCGAGAAGACTTCTGTTATGACTGTAATGTAGGCTGGATTTACAGGTTGTAAGAAATAAAGGGTTATTTAGGCTCAAAGATTTTCTTTTAGTGGGTTTTTTAAACCAGAACCATCTGAGCACACTTTGGAACATGAGATTGCCCCTGCATTCCTCCCTAGTTCTCCTTTCTCATCCCTATTTGTCTTGGTATTGTTCAGGCTTATTTGGACTAATCAATTCTCTTTGATTAGAGAGGACTTTAATTTGGACCGTAACATAGGCTAGATTAAGGGGTTTATGAAGTATAAAGGCTCAAACATTATCACTAGTGGGGTTTTAAGAGACCAATGATCACCTCTGGCAACTTAGCTTCCATTCATTACTTTATTCTTTCCTTCATACTCTTGTTGTTCTTCTAGACCGTTCTCTGTCTTTTGATTTATAATTTTTTCATTAAGATATTTGTTTGTAAGTTGACTTTTAGAGATGCCAACTTTGTCATTTATAATTTGGGATGACAATATCTTCTTTCGAAGATCACTACGAACACAATATCTTCTTCACTAGAGATGCCTTTCATGCCATAATTTCTTGAAAATCATCATTCTCATCGTTGCTCATTATATCCTCTTGGAAATCACCCTTTTCATCATCGCTCATTAGTTCCTACTTATGACTTTTACCTTAACCCAGTGTGGGCGGTGACCATCTGGTTGGTTTTCTTGAGAAATTGTAACTAGCTCAAGTGGGCTTTGCAAAGAAATTTTTTGTGTATCGTAGTAAAATTTAGGGCTTCTCATCATTTCGAATTGATTTGCTTAGTCTATAAAGCCTTTATATAAAATTCAGATAATGTTCCTAAGAAAAATGGTGTATTTCTGCCAGTAACCCCTATATATTCTATTGAATCAACTATTATGTGCTTACGCCAGTGTGGAGGATGGTTCTTGGTTTGGGGATATCTGAATAGAAATCACTTACGACTCTAGTGGGTTGAACAAGCGATAGTGTTTATTTCTTATTAGATAAATAGGACAATGGCTTCTTATCATTTTGAGGACTCGACTATACATCGCTTAGCCAGGATATCACTTAAGTGTCGCCTCTTTAATAAAATCCCCACCTTTTTGTTGAGACTGCCTTCCTCTTATCTCTCTCTCTCTCTCTCTCAGGTTTTAACCCCCTTTGAGTGAGTTGCCCATGCTATCCTATCCTTTAAGTTGAGTCATTACTGAATGGGAAAGAATCCCTAAAAGCAATAATCATTTATAAGAGTATGAGACAAAAAGGATAAACTGGGAACTACCTATTTTCATTTAAAAACATGATTACATGGCATGCAATGTTTGTTTAATGAAGATATGCGAGAAATACAAAGACAAAAAGAAAATAGACGAATTTTGTGAAAACCTCCCTTTTCTTGTGGACCTCTTGGTGAGAACTCCTAACAGGGTTTTGAAACTGTGTCAACTTCTTTAGTATTTCATTCTCTGGGTGTATCACCAAACGAAGGAGGGCGGATTGATAGATCGTTTGCGGTGTTTGGCATGCATTTGGAAGTTAAGAGATTCTTTTGTAGCAATGCATGGGTCTGATAGGACTTTGCAAACTGTGAAACCTTCTTACTCCTTAATGTAGGTTCGGCCTCTTCCAATAACTGGGCTTATGGGCTTATCTTTGCATAGTTTGAATTGGGCGGGATGCTAAAACGGTTCCATGAGTCAATTATGCTCTTTAACCTAGAAAAAAGAAAACAAAACACAGTTAGCATGTAAAGTTGGAGGTTTTATGCAATGCATGTCCTATGGAGGTCCCTTCTCTGAGGAAGTCTGGGCATGATGCTTAGTCTATTTTGGAGTTTTTCCCTTATACAATACAATACCTCATCGGTATGGGCCGGTTGATATTTCTTTGTTTGGGTAATCCCACCTATATGGATGGAGAGAGATTTGGGCCTCTCTTGATATATGGTTCTATGCACGTCATGAATTCCTAGGATTGAGAAACCCTTAAGAGTTTTGGTAGGTTCGATTAAAGTAGGATTGGATCGCTCCTTTCTCTCTATGGTTGATTGAAGGCATGAGGATGTAATGACTTGAGCTTTTTGCAACTCTTGCCTTAGACTAAATATGGATGCATAAGCATAATGGAAGTAAACATGTGACCGGTATGATAATAATAAATGAATGATTTAGAAAACCCCCTTCTCGTCTTGCTTCTGTCTTCGGTTCTCTTGGTATTTGGAGATGAGGTGGGGAGGATAGAAGACAAGAAACAAAAGAGAAGTTAGTGTCTTCATTTGAAAAGTTTTATACAATGCACGTCCTAGGAGTGCCTCTACTTGAGAGAAAAACTAAACATGATATATTTGCTCACTTTTGGAGATAAAGGGTTTGCCCCTATATGTAGATACCTTACCATTGAGTGGGAACCTTCATCCATTCACACATTCACCCATCCATTCATTCGCGAAAAATAAAGAAGTGCATTGAACTTTGGGTTTAAGATACAAAAAAATTGAAATACATTTTGATAGGGGGAGGGGGACATTTTCCTTTGGACTTTCACCTACCTATTTTTACAATTCAAATCCTAAACTACTCTTGAGTCTTTGGATTTGTCTTCTTCGAGCATGATGTTGAGGAGGTCGTTGAGAGACCTTGTTGGTTGATTGCCCCATACCTTTTTGGTAAACCTATCTCCGTGAGCATAGAGGGATTGAGGCCCCTCTTATGGAATGACTTGAAATGCATGCTATGAGTTCTTAGGGTTACATAGGAACCCTTATGATTTTGGTAGGTTTAATGCAATGGAGAGTACACTTGGTGTCACTCTCTTTGGGTTGATCATATGCATGAAGATGCAGTGACTTGAGTTACTTTAGAACTCTTGTCTTGGGATGAAATATTATATGCATGAATATGGATGCATAGAGTAGAGAGAGAGAGAATGTAATTGTAAAATAAATATGGATGCGTGAGCAGTTAGATAGGTATTATAACAGCAGGAATACAAACATTATAACAACAGGAATAGACAAGTTAAAAGGAAAGTAAAGCAGTCGCCGTTTCCTTCATGGTTTTGAAAATGGTGTGTGTGTCTTAAATCTAGTAGAGGTTTGGCTATGCATGGTGTTTATATGAGCATGAGGTTGAGGGTTTACTAATGCGTCCTAAAAAGGATCGGTTCCTAGATCTTCAAACCTAGGCCCACTCCCTGAGGTGGTGCCATTATGGTTAATGATCCGAGCATGGGAACCATCAAGAGGCTGTAGGTGAAGAAACTAACACAATATCTTGCCCACAACCAATATGCCGTTCCTCCTTCTAACTAGAAGGGACATGCCAGGGTAGAGAATATAAATATGCAGAATGTAAGTGCACGTGCAGTGAGCATGTGATTTTTCAAAAATTGGAGGAAAGAGCCAAATAACTCCCATCCATCCTGTCCATTCCATACATTCATTCATACATGATAGTTAATATAACATGAAATAAGTATGTGAACAAGGGTCTAGCTACAAAAATAAATATGCAAAAGTTAGTACTTGAATGACAAACCTAATGCAAGATAGAATGAATATGAGAAGAGTACAAATAATGACATGTTTTTTTTTTTTTTTGAAAACAACTTGGAAAACTTGATTTTGAAAGTTTGAAGTGAATAGAATTGGACAAATTAATCAAAGACTCCAAATGGATGAGGGTGAAAAGACATGATATTGGCATAACCCTCTAAGTTTCTCCAGTAGAGTCGTTAGCTATCACGACCCGAAAAAGACAAAAACATAGTGCTCTCTCGTTAGAACTCATCCTCCTAGAAAGACAAGTGCGGCTAGGTTTGAATTGAAAATTGATTTTGATTAAGGAATTTTTGAAAAAGTTTGGAGTCGCCACCTAACTTGATTAAGGTGAGTTAGGTTACTTAAAAACTAAGCACAATCCGAAGATTACACTTAGGGTTTTTGAAAAAAAGATTTTGAAAACTTCCTCAAGAGAGGATTTTTTTGAAAAATAGGTTGTTTGACAACCTTTGGAAAAATGTAAGCTCTTTTTTGAAAATAACTCCATTTAGTTTTTGAAAATAGTGATCTAGGCTCGGAGGTTGGTAGCGTGTAGGGAAAACGCATTAAGCCATCACCCTACCCCGCCCTTGCGGTACCTACATGTCTATTCACCTTAAGTTCGCTCATTTAGAATCTTTGACTAATATATATCCAAAACTATCCACTTTAGAAAAGAACTTTGAAAAAAAGGTTTGACATGATGCATGATATGCAAGTGCAAGAATTAAAACTTGATTTTTGAAAGTAGATTTGAAAAGACTTGATTTGACTTTGAAAACAGATTTGAAAAGAAGACTTGATTTGAAATCAGAAAGAAGGTTTTAGACAAGATAGATTTGATTTTTGAAAGAGTTCTAGAAATTAAAAACAGAGATTTGAAAATAGATTTTTGAATTAAAAACTTGAGATAGAATAAGGAATTGAAAACTTGAAGAAGGTTATGGAATTAGAAACTTGAAGGAAATTATAGAATTGAAAATTTGAAAATAATTATGAAATTTGAAAATTGAAAAAAGTTATGACTGCACTTATGAGGGTTTCGTACGTGTCCCTATTGGGAAATCAGGTCAGTCGTAGTTCGGACAAGAGTCCGATTGAAAATAGAATATTTTGATTAGAAAAAGAGTTTGAATTAAAGCTTAGAATGGAAGATTGGAATTGAGATTGAACTTAGACCTAGATTGAACTTTAAAGAGAATTTGACCCTTAAAAGAAAACTTGGACTAGATTTGGAAAGATAGAGATTTGAAAACATTTTGACGTTCGAAATTAGAAAACCATCTTGGTTTAGAAAAGGGTTTTTAGAAAGGAGTCGAAACTTCCTAACTTTAAGAGTTAGGCTTGAACTAGGGTTTAGGCCTCCTAGGGTTTAGGTTACCTAAGATTGGAATTCGTGGTTGAATTAGGAATGTTTAATTTAGATTTGAAAAGTTTGATTTTAGAAAATTGGATTTAGGAAAGATTCAAATTAGAAAAGGTTTAAATTAGAAAATATTTGAATTAGGAAAGTTGGATTTTAAGAAAGATTTTGAAAAAAAGTTTGATTTGATTTGAAAAACTCGACTTGGAATGGATTTAGAAAAGCTAAGGTTTAGGCAAGATTGGATTTTGGAAAGCTTTGGGATTTAGAAAGTTTGAACTTAGAAAAGTTCTATTTTAGGAAAGTGCCAAATTAGGAAAGTTTCGGATATAAAAAGTTTCAACATAGAAAAGTTTTGAATTTAGAAAGTTTCAACTTAGGAAAGTTTTGAATTTAGAAAATTTTGAAATTAGAAAAGTTTTGGTTTTGGAATGATTTAAATCTAAGGAGGATTTGGAATTTGGAAAGGTTGATTTAAAAAAAATTTAGAAAGTTCAGAAATTAGGAAATGTTGAAATTTAGAAAGATTGAAAAGTTTAAAATTTGGAAAGGTTTGATATTAGGAAAGTTTAGAATTAGGAAATGATTGAATTAAGAAAGATTTGATTTCTATTTCCACGAAGAGTTGATTTGATTTTATTTCAAAAAATAGAGGATTGGATTTGGCTCCCTAAGTTGGTGTAAGCACCCCATTTTTGCCCACTAGGCAATCTCCGGCCCGACCGGATTCAGTTTTCAACATCACAACACATGCAGGCTCAAGATGAGCCTTTCAATCTCCAATCCAACCAGATGGTCGCTTCTTGGGCCCACAAGGATCCGCTGAAGCCTTAAGCACCATTATTCCAGGCAGTTTTCCAGACCAGGCGGTCCTGGAAACCAACGTCATCTAGGTAGCTTTCCGAGATCGAGCGATCTCGGGGACCAACACCTCATCAAATTCCAGACGGTTCACTTCTTGCGCCTGCTAGCCCGCCAACGTAGAATGTCCGTCATTCGGTAGTTTTTCGGAACCAGGCGTTCTCGGAGACCAACACTACCCTTCCAGGTAGCTTTCTAGGATCAAGCATTCTCAGGAACCAACACCACCCTACAGGTAGCTCTCTAAGACCAGGCGTTCTTAGAGGCCAACACCGCACATGTAGTTTTCTAAGATCGGGCGGTCTCGGGAACCAACACTTAGGTCAACACCGGCGCCTGCTAGCCCGACTCGATGAAAAATGACCAAGTCTGCCCCTTGGACTTCCAGGCACGTTTTGGGAAAGTTCAAAATTCCTCAAAACGATAATTCCATCCTTTCATAATGTTGTCAAACCATCGGGCGTCCCCCGCACGCCATTTGGTCCAAATCGGGTCCTATTCCGGCTCACTCTGGTCAAAATAACCATTTTTCCCCTGAATGACTCAGCACGGCATGAACCCCACTGAACGGCGACAAACTCTCTCAGAACCATCCCTGAATAGCCCTACACACCTAACATAATATACCGGACCATTCCTGACCATTTCCAGCCAACTCCGGTCAAAATGACCGTTTTGCCCCTGGAAGCCCAAAAAATGCCCCGAAACAGCACTAGCCTTTGGATTTTGAGCAAAGGGTTTCACCACACGCCTTTGTTTAACCTAAGGAACACCCTACGACACTAAGCTCACATGACTCGATAAAAGTTCCCTGCACCGTCTCGCAGACGCTCCGCTTAAATTGTCTTTTCTCCCGATTCCCTGATTATATCGCACCGTCAACCGACTTGAGAAACGTGCAAATCAGGGAATTCTCGAAAGCTCGTTCATAGATCTTTCCACCGATACGGTTCGATTGGATGGATCACTTCTCGAAGCCCTCCATCGTATTGTGCGAAAACTATAACTTTTAGCAACCCTTGGAGCGTCTCGCAGACGCTTCGCTAAGGTTGACTTTTTTTCCGATTTCCTGATCAAAACACACCATCAAACGACTTGAGAAATGCGTAAATTTGAGAATTCCGAAAAGTATTTCCAGAGTACTTTCCATCGGAACGGTCCGATCGGATAGATAGCTTCTCGAAGGCCTCGATCACATCAAACGAAAACAGCCACTTTCAAACACATACGGAGTGTATCACAGACGCTCAATAAAGGTGTCCTTTTTGGCACGCTTCCCAAGATGATATCCCACGCTTTTGAACATAATTCAAACTCTTCGAAAACATGAAAGTTCATTGGATGCACCAGGAGAACATCCCAAGTGCGACCGATTCCCCTGGAACCTTCCCGGTTGGCCCAATTATTGAGGCAAAGTTTGGGCGAATCTTCACGGTGGTGGAGCGTATGCTACATGTGCTCAAATTTTGTTTAGATCGACCGACTTTCGATCAACGGTCGAGATTTAACCAGTATATAGGGTGCCACGTGTTTTTGTGGCAATGGAACAGTAGCTGCGCATGTCCTACATGCACACGGCCAAAGTTTGGCCATGCGCATGTAGCACATGCGCATAGTTTGTGCCAGATTGCCTATAAATAGAGGCCTCCCCCTTGCATATTCCAGGTTTGAAATTGATACGAAACTCTGCTGAAATCACTCCAGAAACTCGAATCTCTATATATATTCCTTCCCTCCAACACTTAGGCTAGATTCTACCTCTCCCAAGCCTATACACTCCATACACAAAGCCTCATACACACTTATACACTCCATTCAAACCTCTCAAGCCTTCTTGAAATCACTCAAGCTCCAATCAAGACATCCATTGAAGATTACAAGAGTGTTGAAGGCAAAAGGTGGTATCCCTTTTATATTTGTGCTCTTCCCCACTCTTCTCTTCTCCCTCCTAGCCTACTTAGGCTATTCTCTATTTTAATCCCCATCTTCAACCCCCCTTTCTTGCATGCTTGAGAAAGAGGGTTCCTAGAACATACCTAGAGGAAAGCAAGTGAGAGCCACCGTGTAGGGGGACCTCTCACTAGCCTACTTTAAGATGGTATGGCCTAAGAGCCCTCGTTTGTATGGTGAAGCCTAAAAACCTTGTATGTGAATCATGACCCCTTGCATATTATTATTTTGATCATGTCTTGTATGCGTGGCTTCATTTTACGTTTATTGCCATATCCCACAATGCTTGCATTGTTCTTAATTTCATGACATTTTCAAGCTCTACATGTTCTTCAAAAATTGTTCCAAGAGTTGTCTCCTTGAAGTTTAGGATGAGACTTTTGGAATCATGCCTTAGAAAATCCCTCACAACCCCCTAATTCATATTTTTGCACCATTGTATTTCAACTTGCATAAAAGTTGCTTTCAAGCTCTCTAAATTTTCAAGGTTTCCATTCTCTCAAATTTAATGGTTAAAATGGCCCCATGGAACCCTCCCTTGAGTGGTCTCCCTTTATATTGGCCATAGGACCCCTAAATTGTTAGAATGGTCCCCTTTTCTCCTTATGATCTCCCAAAAATGATGTTCAAATCCTTTGATTTTTATGGTCTCCATTCTCTCAAGTTTAGTGGTTGGAATGGCCCCATGGAATCCTTTCTTGAGTGGTCTCCCTTTTTATTGGCCATATGAACCCTCTCTTGATGGAATGGTTCTCTTGAAAAATGGTTTTCAAAATCCTCCCCCAAACATGATTTCAAAAATGCATTCTCTCCATCTTTGCATCAAAAATGATTTTTCAAAAATTGTCCTCATCATGTTGAATTTTAATCCCTCTACTCTTGTCAAGATAAAAGTTATAATGGCCATGAGAAAACCTTCCTTGGAATGGTCTCCAAGCACCACCCATACAAACCATACTCTTGACTAGAGTCAAAATTTTCATGAAAATGATCTTTAAAGAGATGGCATACTAAAGTCCATGGCATAACATGTTTGGTTCTCCAAAACTTTTTCCAAAAAATGCACCAAACTACATTTCAAATCATCTTTCAATCCAACCCTAGGTTAACTTGACCCTAGTTACTTGACCCTAGTTACTTGACCCTAGGTTAACTTGACCCTAGTTACCTGACCCTAGGTTAACTTGACACTAGTTACCTAACCCTAGGTTAACTTGACCCTAGTTACTTGACCCTAGGTTAACTTGACCCTAGTTACCTAACCCTAGGTTAACTTGGCCCTAGTTACTTGACCCTAGGTTAACTTGACCCTAGTTACCTAACCCTAGGTTAACTTGACCCTAGTTACTTGACCCTAGGTTAGCTTGACCCTAGTTACTTAACCCTAGGTTAACTTAACCCTAGTTAGTAAACCCTTAGTCTTTTTAACCTTAGGTTCCCCCTAACCCTAGGCTAACCCAACTAAGGTTAATACACTTCAAGGTTCTAACTCTTGAACCCTTTTTCAAATGATCATTCAAATTTTCCAATTACCCTCCTAACTTATTCTTCCAAAACCTCTTATCCCCATGATTTCAAAAACCTAACTCCATATACTCTTCTTATGTTCCTACATTCCATCTTCAAGACCTTTCCAAGGATGTCTCCAAAAGTCACAAACCTAAGGTATTCCTAGCCCTCTCATGGTTAGGGATACTAAGGACAAGTGATAAATCAAGAACAACCTCTTAGGTTGTCCATGTTAGGATTCCAAACACACCAATTTCAAAGACCACTTTCAAAAACTAATCCATCCAAACATTCTAAAGTCATGCCTCCAAGGTCTTCAAAACAAGACTCCAAAAACACTTTCAAGTTCTCTTGAGTTATGCCAAATCATTTTTCCAAAACTCCCATAGAGTCAATCCAAAAGCATTTTCAAAACATACCACCATCCAATTTCAAGTCAAAACTTTCAAGACCACAAAGTGTCTTAAACCCTTCCAAAGACCTCAAAGTGTTTTAAACTTTTTCAAAGACCCCAAAGTGTCTTCAAACCTTCCAAAGGCCCTAAATGTGCCTATTTTCCATTGGGCTCTTGCCTGAACTACGAATGCCCTGATTCTCACCAAATGATATACGTAGGCAACCTAAAATGGTGCGGTCATAACTTCTATGTCAACCTCAATCCCTTTTTCAAAAATTCTAATCAATCCAAAGTTTCTATTCTAAACTCTTCCAAAACTCCCATCATTTTCAAACTTTTTTAAAAAACTTGCATCATGCATCATCCATCTGAAAAGAGATGATTAAACCCCGTTTTCAAAGTTCTAAAGTGGATATTAAGTGGACAATAGTAACCGGTTATTCTAGTGAGTGAATCAAGGGTGATTAGACATGTACGTACCGAAAGGGTGGGGTAGGGTGATGATCTTAGGATATCTTCCCTACACGTAACCAACTCCCGAACCTTAGATTTCTGTTTTCAAAAGACCAAAATGGAATTATTTTCAAAAAGGGCTTAAACATTCCAAAAGGTTGCCAAACAACCTATTTTCCTAAAAAACCCTCTCTTGAGGGAGATTTCAAAAACCTTTTTCAAAAGTCCTAAGTTTAATCTTCAGATTAACGCATAGTTTTAGGTGCCCTAACTCACCTTAATCAAGTTAGGTGGCGACTCCTATTTTTCTTAAAAGCCCGTAGTCAAATCAATTTTCAAACCTAGTCACACTTGTCCTTTTAGGAGGACGAGTTCTAATAACAGAGTTCCGTGCTTTAGGGTCTCTGAGCCGAAAGGACCTTGGACACCTTAAAAACCGGGGCACGACAGTTGGAAGACTAGATTTGACACAGAATTGGAAAGGATGAGTTTTGGAAAACTTGGATTTAGAAATTTATGATTTGACATGAAAAAGAGGTTTAGGAAATCTAAGAGTTTGATGCAGAAAATAGAATTTTTGAAAACTATGATTGGATGTGGAAAAGGAAAGTAGAAATTAAGGTTTCCTAATCATTGGCTCTAAGGCTTGGCCTTGGACTCCAAGGAAAAGAGATTTTGAAAAGTAAATCTTTTGAAGGGAGTTTCTAGGAAGGAAACTTGGATAGTGTTTTTAGAAAGCAGAATTTTGAAGAGAGTTTTTGGATAGAGATTTTTTGAATAGAGTTTATAGGAAAGTAAGTTTGAAAAGAGATTTTGAAAAATAGATTTTTAGAAAGTAAGTTTAAAAAAGAGATTTTGGAGAGGATCTAAAAATAGAGGTTTTGGAAAGAAAATTTTCAAAAAGTGATTTGGAAAGAGAATGGAATATGGACTTTTACAAGTCTCTAAAAATATCTCACTTTCCTAAAATGACTCTAATCATAGAGAGATTAGAACCATTCTAGAATAGTGGTTTTGAAAACAACAAAGATTTAAAAATATGGACCATGATAATCACTTTAATATAACACTCTCCTAAAGCAATCCTAACCATGGAATGGCTAGAATCACCTTAAGATTGTGATTTTTACGAAAACAATTTTAAGGTTGCACCCAAAACTTATGTAACACTTTCCTAAAACAATTCCAACCATGAAGTGGTTAGAATCGTCTTAAGATTGTGATATTCGAAAACAAGTTTGAAAGAGAAGATTTCTAATGCAAGTTTCGTAAAAGATTTTTTTATGCAAGTTTTGAAAACAAGTTTGAAAAATGATTTTGAAAAGATTTATGAATATGATATGCATAATGCAAGTGGGGTCGTGAATATACAAGGTTTAGGCTTCACCACATAATCAAGGGGGCCGAATCCACATGGTCTAAGGTCGAATTAGAGAAAAGCCCCCGACACAGTGACTTTCAACCATTCTTCCTACATATAAACTAGGGATTCCCTTGCTTCAAGCATGCAAGAAAGGGGGGGGAGGGGGGGGAAGAAGATAAGGGATTAAAATAGAAGAAAATCCAAGCGGGCTAGGAGAGAGAAGAGAGAAGGGGGGAATTACTTAAACGTAAATAGAAAACCAACCTTGTGTCTTCTTTGATTTGCTTGCTTTACTTACTTTACTTTGCCTTGATCTTCGAGAGCTTTGAGGTTGTAGCACATTGAGTCTTCAATGGTTGGCTTGGAGGCTCGTATAGGCGTGTATTGAGTGTATGTATGCTAGGGTTAAAGTGTATGGGGGCTAGGGTTTGAAGAAGCCTAAGAAAACTAGGATTTGGAGAGAGTTCGAGGGCTGTATATCGAGAGAGAGAGTTTCTGGAGTTAGATTGCCAACCTTTTTTATGCAGGGAGGAGACTCTGTGTTTATAGACAAAAAATTGACCTGGTGCTTGTTGCAGTGGCGCCAGACTTAAAATCTTATTGGCTCCACTATTAGTGGCGCTAGGCCATTTTTTTGCTTGGGCCACACTAGTGGTGCTAGCCACTTAGGAAATATTTTGGGACAGCAAAAAACGTATCTTCGACCCTTGAGATACAAGGCAGAAGTGCTCCACTAGGAGTGACTTCGAAAGGTTCAGGAATGTTTCGGAAGGCTGGAAATGTTTCAAAAGGCCGAAAATGGGTAAAAACACTTAAAATATTGTCCTAAGGGTAACAGACTTGAAAAACAAGGTCGAAATTGTTGACCGGGCTATTAGGCGCAAAACGGTCAACTAGATCGGAAAACCACCAAAATGGACTCGGAACAATTCATGAGCGGACTTGAGGGTTGGAAACACTATCAAAAGTGCTCCAAGGGAGTGCCGGCTTGATATTCGGAGCCGGTGTGGTTGGAAAAGGCGACCGGCCGACTAGGGGCATAATGGTCATTTTGACTGGATGGTCACAAATTTGGCTCGGAACCGACTGAAAGGCATTTAAACATGTTAGATCGTCTTTGGGATGATCTTGGAAGGGTGGACTTACCATTCTAAGGACTTAGGTACTTTCTTAAGAACGTGCCGGAAATGGCCCAAGGGATAGTTTGGTCATTTTTCACTAGAGTGGGCTAACAAGCACTAGTGTTGACCCTAGTTTTGAGTGCTTCCGTCACTCTGACGGTTTGTGATGAGTTGTTTTCCAAAGGTATCTCATTCTTTGGTAAACGTATCACAGCCAAGAGGCAAATTCGGTCCCATGACATAGGGGGTTTGTTGGCAATTCCCAATGTCGACCTGTTTACAAGTGTTTTTGCCACTCTGATGATTGCGATTTTTACGAGTGCTTCGGCCACTCTGACGGTTTTCATTCATTCCAGAGACTGCCTGATCTCAGGAAGCTGCTAGGTGGACTTATTGTCTGAGGAATCAACTTTCTTGAAAGATGTGTTAAATAACAGACATTTCTTCATTGGCGGGCTAGCAGGTGCTAAAGGTGGACCATTCCACCATCTCGGGGACTTTGGGTCTCGTCCTGGTAGACGGGTTTGAAGGGACTTACCGTTCCAAGAGTCTTCTTGAAAAATGTGCCAAACTGAATGGACTTATCGGCTGAGGGATCAACTTTCTCGGAAGGTGTGCTAGATTTGATTAGAATTGGAATTGGACTTGAAGTTGAATTTGATATTAAAACAATGACTTACCGTCTCTAGGAAGACGTGCCCATTCAAATTGGATTGAGCCATGCCATAAAGGCATTTTGGTCTTTCTACCTCTATTGGGCCTAGCAGGCCCGCGAAGTAATTGATTAATTGGATTGAGCTCGAAGAGTTGATTTGGACTTGAATATAGCTGCGTTGGTTTGAACGTAAGTCCGGACGGACCAGAGACTTCCGAGTGGGCAAAAATGGGGTGCTTACGGGTAAGTCGCTTTAAACCTGTCGACCGAGATGGAACCGAAGTCCCCAAGATGGTAGAACGGTTCACTTCTGGCGCTTGTTAGCCCGTCAATGTAAAATATCCGTTATTCGGCACGTCTTTAGAGAATGTTGATTCCTCAGATGATAAGTCCATCTTGTAGCTTCTTGAGATCAGGCAGTCTCAAGAATGAACGCACACCATCAGAGTGGCGGAAATACTCACAAATATCGCAATCGTCAAAGTGGCAAAAATACTTATAAACAGGTCGACATCGGGAATTGCCAACAAAACTCTTATGTCACGGGACTGAACTCGCCTCTTGGCCATGACATGTTTACTAAAGGACGAGATACCTTTGGAAACTAACTTGTCACACATCGTCAAAGTGATGGAAACACTCAAAACTCGGGTCAACACTAGTGCCTGCTAGCTCACTCTGGTGAAAAATGACCAAATTACCCCTTGGGCCTTTTTCGGCACGCTTATGGAGAAAGTACCTAAGTCCTCAAAGCGGTAACTCCACCCTTCCAGGATTATCCTAAATATGATCCAGCATGTTTAAGTGCTGTCCAATCAGTTCTAGACCAATTCTGAGATCATCCGATCAAAATGACCATTTTGCCCATAGGCATCAGATCGCCTTCGGGAACCACACCGGCTCTAAATATCAAACCAGTTAACTCTCGAGGATGCTTCTAATAGTATTCCTAACCTTTTAACACTTTTTCGAATCATTCCAAGTCTATTATGGCAAACCTAGTGCAAAATGACTATTTTACCCCTGGTGGGCCAATTACCTTTTGTAAACACACTGGCTCTGGGTATCAAACTGGAAACCCTCCGAAACACTCTCAATAGTGTTTCCAACCTTCAAGTCTTATCACGGCTTACTCCGAGTCTATTCTGGTGTTTTTTCATTTCAATTGATCGTTTTGCCCCTAGCGGGCCGGTCGATCTTTTCAATCATTTCAGCATGGCTTCTCAAGTTAGTTACCTCTAAGACACTCTCTCGAATATTCCTATCCATTCCCGGCTGAGTCGGGTTACTTGAAATCTTTCAGATCATTCTCGAACTTTTCGAAGTCACTACTAGTGGAGCCAAGCCAAAAATTACATAGTAGTCACTAGAATAGGAGCCCAAATCTTTTGTTTTGCGTACCAAGGGTCGAAAAGTATGTTTCTTGCTACCTTAAAACTTTCCTAAATGGCTGGCACCATTAACAGTGGCACCAGGCCAATAAATAGCTTAGTGCCACTCTAGTAGCACTAGTGTATTTTTTGTCCTAGCGCCATTGCAACATGCGCCAATGTGGTTTTAGTTACTTATAAATACAAACCCTCCCCGAACGTGAAAAAGGTTCACAAACTCAGTCTAAAAACTTTGTCTCTCGAAATTTAGAGCTTGAAGTCTCTTCAAACCTTAGCTCTCTCTAGTTTCTTCAAGCCTTAACCTCTATATAGTCAAACCCTAGCATCTATACATCTCATACACTCAAACATAAACCTCTAAAGCATCCATTGAAGACTTAAGTTGCTGCAACTTTATGGTTTTCAAAGTTCAAGTAAAGCAAAGCAAATAAAGTAAGCAAAGCAAGAAAAAGACAAGGTAGGCTTTTGATTTACTTTTATGTAATTCTTCCTAACCCACTTGGGTTTCCTTCTATTTTAATCTCCATCTTCTACCTCTCTTTCTTGCATGCTTGAAATAAGGGACTCCCCAGTTCATGCCTAGGAAGAATTGTTGAAGGTCACCGTACTGGGGGCTTTCTTCAGATTTGACCCTTGATGGTGTGAGTTCGGCCCCCTCGATTATGTGGTGAAGGCTAGCCTTGTATGTTCAAAACCTTATTGCATTATGCATATTATATTCATACATTCATTCAAAATTATTTCAAAGTTGTTTTCAAACTTATATCAAAGTTGTTTTCGAAACTTGCATCAAAACTCTCTTTCAAAACTTGCATTCAAAATCCCTTTTTCAAATTTGTTTTCAAAATCACAATCCTAGAGTGATTCTAGCCATTCAATGGTTAGGGTTGTTTTAGGAAAGTGTTACATTCAATGTGATCATCAAAGTCCAAATTTTGGGTGTAATTTTGTCAAAACCACAATCTTAAGATGATTCTAGCCATTCCATGGTTAGGGTTGTTTTAGGAAAGTGTGATATTCAATGTGATCATTATGGTCCACATTTCAAATCCATTTTGATTTCAAAATCCCAACCCTAGAATGGTTCTAATCTTTTCATGGTTAGAATTGTTTTGGGGAAATGAGATATTCAAAAGATCTTCAAAAGTTCATATTCAAGCGCCTTCCCAAAATTCTTTTCAAATTTATTTCCAAAAACTCTCTTTAAAAATTTACTTTCTAAACACTCTTTTCAAACTTCATTCCTAAAAACTTTTTTCAAAAGATCCACTTTCCAAAAACTTTGTCTTGGAGTCCAAGTCCAACCCTATAATCCATGGTTAGGAAATTCTCGTTCCGTTATTAAAATCATGACTTGCTCTTTTGTCTCAAATCATAGGTTTCCAAAACTATTTTCTACATCAAATCATAGGTTTCCAGAACCTTTTTTTTTTTATACCAAATCATAGATATCCAAATCCAAGATTTTCAAAACTCAACCTTTCTAATTTCATGTCAAATTCAATCTTCCAATTTAGGAATCCAAATCAAATCCTCCAATTTTGGAAAAAAAAAAAAATCAAATCATTAATTTTTGAAAATAAAATCTAATATTCTACTTTAGGAAACAGAAATCAAATCTTTCATAATTCCAATCGTCCCTAATTTCAAACATTTCTAAATCTCAACTTATTAAATCTTTCCAAATTCTAAAGCTTTCCTAATTTCAAAACCTTCTAGAATCAAAACTTTTCAAATTCTAAAGCCTTCCAAATTCAAAACTTTTCAAATTCAAATCTTTCCTTAAATGAAAAATTTTAAATTCAAAACTTTCCTAAAATGAAACTTTTTTAATTTGAAAACTTTCCTATTTTGAAACTTTCCTAATTTGAAGTTTTCCAAAAGCCAATATTTCCTAAACCTTAATTTTCTAAATTCTTTCAAGTCCAATCTTTTCCAACTATTCTAAGTCAAGTATTTCTAAATCAAATCAAATCTTTTTCTAATCTTTCTTAAATCCAACTCTCTTAATCCTAAACCTTCCTAAAACGAAAGCTTTCCTAAATCGAAACTTCCTTAAATCAAACTTTTGAAGTCTAAATCGAACCTTTTATAATTTGATTACATACTTTAACCCAAGGTTACCTAAACCCTAGGAGGCCAAACCTTAGTTCAACCCTAACCCTATAGTTAGGAAGCTTCAACTCTTTTCTAAAATTCCTTTCTAAAGTAAGATGATTTTACAACTTCAATCTAAGTAAAAAATGCTTTCAAAACTCAACTCTTTCTTTTCCAAATCAAGTCAAAGTTCTTTTTCCAAGTTCAATACTTTCAAATCAAAATCAATTTCAAAGTCAATTCTAAGTTCAATTTTAAGTTTTCTTTCCAAAGTTTAAATCAAACTCTTTTCAAATCAAACCTTTTCAAGTTAAACTCTACAAAAACCTTAAAATGACTATTTTTGATCGGACTCTTATCTAAACTATGATTGACTTGATTCCTAACAAAGGGATACGTAGGCGACCCTCATGGGTGCGGTCCCAATCTTTTTTCAAATCTCCAATTTCACAACCATTTTTAAATCTCCTATTTCATAACCTTTTTTAAATTTTCAATTCCATAACCTACTTCAAGCTTCAAATCTTCTCTTCAAATTCCTTTTCAAAATCAAATTCTTTTCTTGCACTTGTATGTTATGCATCATATCAAGCTTCTTTCTATAATCCTTTTCAAAGTGGATAGTATTGGACATTGAGCAATCAAAGATTTTAAATGAGTGAACCTAAGGTGAATAGACATGTAGGTACCACAAGGGCAGGATAGGTTGATGATCGTAGGATATCTTCCCTATATGTAACCAATCTCCAAACCTAGAATCACTATTTTCAAAGATCAAAATGGAGTTATTTTCAAAAAAGGGCTTAAATCTTTCCAAAGGTTGCCAAACAACATGCTTTCTTAAAAATCATCTCTTGAGAAAGTTTTCGAAAACCTGTTAAAAAATCTTAAGTTTAATTTTTGGATTGCACTTAGTTTTAAGTGACCTAACTCACCTTCATCAAGTTAGGTGGCGACTCTAAAACTTTTTTCAAAAGCCCTTATTCAAAATTAATTTCCAATTCAAACCTAGTCGCACTCGTCCTTCTAAGATGATGAGTTCTAACAAGAGAGTACTGTGTTTTTTTTCACTTATGTGTATTTTTCTCGAGTGTGAAAAATCAGGCCATGACAGTACCATCCGGGCAAGGCCAACGTAACGGCCAATGCCTTGAGCTAAAAATCTACTACCAACTTAGCATGCATTGTTATGTCATAACAACCATTGCTCATCAACTTGGAGAGATTGAAGATTGAAATCGTCGTGCTGGGTATAAATGTGATGCTCACAGCCATGGTCGCTCAATTGACATTAATTGAAGTTGTGAAACAATGCCAACCTGAAAAACCTTAGTTATGGAAGATTTATAAAGAGATGGAAAGAAATTCAAAGCCTGACTTCACATTGCAAAATGGAGCCGTAAAGTTCAAAGACCGCTTATGCATTCCAGCTATACCCGAGACCAAGAGGCAAGTTTTAAAGTAAGCTCACAACATGAAGTTCACTCTACATCCAAGAGGCACAAAGATGTACTAGGATTTGAAGAAAACATTTTGGTGGCCAAGAATGAAGAGGGAGATAGCTGAGTTCGTGCCACAATGCTTACATTGTCAACAAGTCAAAGCAGAACGTCAAAGGCCAGCAGGACTCTTACAACCTCTACCAATACCGAAATGGAAATGGGTGCACATCACTATGGAATTCATCATCGGGTTACTAAACCCACCATGGGGCTGTAATGCTATTTAGGTCATTGTAGCTCGCCTCACCAAGTCCGCATATTTCTTACCAGTGAAGACCACTTACTCTTTGGCAAAGTACGCTACTCTTTATATTGGGGAAATCATTTGATTACATGGTATGCCAGTTTCAATTGTGTCAGATAGGGATCTAAGATTTGTGTCAAGATTTTGGAAGAGTTTACAAAGGGCCTTGGGCACCGAATTGAGTTTTAGCACGGCTTTTCATCCACAGACCAACGAACAATCAGAAAGGACCATTTGGACCTTGGAAGACATAGTGCGATTATGTGTACTCAATTTTCAAGGAAGTTGGGAAACTCATTTGCCACTAGTGGAGTTCGCCTACAACAACAGGAAGTGTAGGTCCTCTGTTTGTTGGGCTGAGGTTAGAGAAAGGAAGATTTTAGAGTCTAAAATTGTGCAATTAACCATCAACAAGGTCAAGATAATTCAGCAAAGACTCCAAACTAACCCAGTTATAGAATATTTATTTCCTTATTAGTTTAGGACTCCAAACTTAATTATATATACTTGCAATCAAACCTTAAAAGCGAGATGATGTTTTACTAGGTTTTAGAAGTAGTTTACAGTAGAAGTTTTCATAGTTTTCAATTTCTGTAATCAAATTACTCAATCTTTCAACAAATTTACATATAACTTTGTGAATCTATAATTATGATGAGTAGCTAGATTCCATTTTGGGATAAATTGCGAAGATTAATTGAAGATCTTGGATGAATGATGAAGGTAAATTGATTTTCAATGTTTAAATCTTTTTCTTCTTAATTCTTTAGGATCAAACCCTGGATATTTATGAAAACTTAGGTGTTTGGCTATGTTCAGTAATACTTATGCATGGACCTGTGGTTAGTACATGTATTTTACGAATCAATGGTATGCATCTCTAATTCTAAAACTGATTCAATGTAGAGTAGATATTTATGAAAACCTAGATGTTTGATTATGCCCAGAAACAAGTCGATGGTATACATCTTTGATTCTAAATTACGCTTGATTGTTAAAGAATAGTTATTTTTATTACTAAATCTTCCGAATCAAAGACTCACGATGTAGTCAATGATTTGAGTTATCAGAAACCTCCATTAGAATTCCAAGTGAAGCAACTAATTGGAACAATTGATCTTGAGACTTTATTTTATTAGTTTCAAACCGTTTTCAAGTTTATCTTAGATTAATCAAACCCCTTTTAAAACTATTTTCTTTTTACTTATTGGAGTGTTTCCTAGAGTTCTGACCCAAGGTAAGTTATTCTTGAATGTGCTAACCCTCTTCCTTGAGGATTGCTCTCGGACTTTTGAGTATTATTACTGTATCACAATAGCATACAGGTGGATATCAGTCGCATTATTTTGGAGTGATCACAAATGATTTTGGAACAAAGAGATATGATATGTTCTAATGCTCTATGAAAAGTTATGCTATGCATTGACAATGAGCAATGTTATGGTGCATCTCTCTATTATGATACTATGATTTGAATGAGAAATGCTTCAACATGAAAGCTTATGCCATAAATGGTTTCTTTATTGTTTATACATTAGATATGAATGCTAATCTATGGTATTTTATGCTCATGCATAATTATTATTTACTAAGCATTTAGCTTACATTTTTCAAATGTTTTTAGGTAGCCAAACCAGGAGGCCTTAGGAGGAGGCCCTTTATGGATGTTTTAGCCATAGCCCACGGGCCTTATGTTGTGTAATATGCTGCGGGCTAGACTCTATAATGTTTTGTAACCTTATAAATGGTATATTTGTGGCGGCCTTGAGTAGGCCCACATGGTATGTTTTTATTTTGGGATTAGGAACAACTCTACCATGTATGACACACGTATTATTTTAAGTTTATAAATCTTATTTATGTAATTATGTATCATTTTAAATGATTATGCATTGGGTTCAATCCGATTATAATATATGACCTTGGGTAGCTAAGCTACTGGCTGTAAGCACCCAATTTTTGCTCGCTTGGCAATCTCTGGCCTGACCGAACTCATATTCAATTTGACATAGACACATTCAAACTCAGACCAACTTTCCAAACTCGACCTAGTCAATCAATCACTTCATGGGCTTGCTAGACCCAATAGAAGCATCAAAATGCCCTTGAGGCATTGCTTGGTCCACTTTCCATTGGCACGTCTTCTTAAAGATGGTAAGTTCATATTTCAGCCTCAATTCCAATTCCAATTCCAATCAAAGTCAATCAACTCAATTAGGCTCGTCTTTCGAGAAAGTTAATCCCTTAGATGATAAATTCATCTAGCTTGACACGTTTACTCCTCAAAATGGTAAGTTCCTTCAAACCTATCCACTAGGACAAAACCTAAGTCCCCGAGATGGTAGAGCTGTTCACTTCTAGTGCTTGCTAGCTCGCTAACATAGAATGTTCGTTATTCGGCACGTCGATCGGGAAAGTACCTAAGGCCTCGAGATGATAAGACCATTCAGTAGCTTCTTGAGGTCAGACAGTTTTTAGAATGAACACACATTGTCAGAGTGATGGAAAACACTCACAAACAGGTCAACATTGAGAAATGCCAACAAACCCCTTATGTCACGAGACTGAACACGCCTCTTGGTTGTGACACGTTTACCAAAGAACGAGCTATCTTTGGAAACCCACTCATCACAAACTATTAGAGTGATGAAGACACTCAAAACCCAACTCAACACCAGTGCCTGTTAGCCCACTCTAGTGAAAAATGACCAAATAGCCCCTTGGGCCTTACTAACACGGTTTCTGAGAAAGTACCTAAGTCCTTAGAGTGATAAGTTCACCCTTCTAAGATTGTCCCAAAGACAATCCGGCATGTTCAAGTTCCGTCCAGTCAGTTCTGGATCAATTCTGAGACCATTAAGTCAAAATAACCATTTTATACTTGAGCATTCGTTTGCCTTCGGGAACCACGTCGGTTTTGGGTATCAAAACAGTTACATTCTAGTGACACTTCTAACAGTATTCCCAACCTTCTAGGACCTTTTCAGGCAATTCTGAGTCCATTCCGGTAAACCTTGTGTGAAATAATCATTTTGCCCCTAGTGGACCGGTCGCCTCTTCTAACCGTACCGGCTTTAGGTATCAAATCGACAATCCTTCAGAGCACTCTTGATAGTATTTCTAACCTTCAAATCTTATCCTGCTCAATTTCAAACCAATTTTAGTGTTTCATTATTTAAATGACCATTTTGCCCCTAGAGGGCTGATCACCCTTTTCAACCACATTGGCTTTGGTAATAAAACCGGTTACCTCTGAGACACTATTTTAGGGGTTCTTCTCCATCCCTGACCTTCCAGATCATTCCTGGACTTTTTGAAGTTACTCATAGAGAAGCTAGACAAAGAATTGCATGGTAGTCACTAGAATAGGCCCCCAAGTCTTTTGCCTTGCGTCTAAAGGGTTAAAAGATTTGTTTCTTGCCGCTTCAAAAGTTTTCCAAAGGGACTGGCACCACACCTAGTGGCAGCAAGCTTAAAAATAAACTAGCGCCATTGCAACAGGCGCCAGTTCTTGTTTGAATTGCCTATAAATACAGACCTCCTCCAATGTAAAAAAGATCCACAAACTCAGTCAAGAAATGCTGCCTCACTAAAAACAGTCTCCGAAACCTTAGTTTTCTCAACTCTCCTTTAAACATTAGCCTCTCAACACTCCATATATACAAATCCTAGCTTCTATACACTCCATACAATCAAATAAAAGCCTCCAAGCATCCATCGAAGATCAAGTGATTTGTGTACAAATTTCTCAAAGGGAAGTAAACAAAGTAAACAAAGCGATCAAAGCAAAGAGAAAACTAGGTAGATTTTTTATTTAGTTTATGCAATTCTCCCTTCTCTTTTCTTTCTCCAAACCCACTTGGGTTCTCTTCTATTTTAATCCCTATCTTCTACTTCCTTTTCTTGTATGCTTGAAATAAGGGACCTCCCGATTCATGCCTAGGAAGGTCTTAGAGAGAATCACCGTGTCAGGAATTTTGTTTAAATTCCCCCTAAGATGGTGTGGGTCTGGCTCCGTTGATTATATGGTGAAGGACAACCTTGTATGTTCACGACCTTATTGCATTGTGATCGTCATGTTCATGCATTGCATTCAATATTACATTCAAAGTTATTTTCAAACTTGCATCAAAGTTTCATTTTAAAACTTGCATTCAAAACTTCCTTCTTTCAAACTTGTTTTCAAAACCACAATCCTAAGATGATTCTAACCATTCCATGGTTAGTGTCGTTTTGGGAAAATGATATATTTAAAGTGACCATCAAAGTCCAAAGTTTGGGTTCAAACTCTAAATTATTTTTTAATAAATCATATTTCTATAGTGATTCTAGCCATTCCATGGTTAGGATTGCTTTATGAAAGTGTTACATTCAATGGGATTTTCAAGATCCAAATCTTGTTTTCAAACCTTAACTGTTTTCAAAATCACAACCCTAGAATGGTTCTAATCCTTTCATGGTTAGAATCGTTTTAAGAAAGTGAGATATTCAAGAGATTTGCAAAAGTCCATATCTAAACCTTTCCAAAATAGTTTCTGGAAATCCACTTCCTAAAAAGCTCTCTTCAATGATCTACTTTCCAAACATTCCTTGTCTTGAAGTCCAATTCAAAACCCTAGAATCCATGATTAGGAAACTCTCATTCCTTCTTAAAATCATGGTGTTCTATTTGCTTCAAATCACAACTTGTCAAAACTTTTTTCTACATAAAATCATAGATTTTCAAATTTAAGATTTCCAAAACTAAAGCCTTCGAATTTCAAGTAAAATCAAATCTTGTCCAAATAGGAAACCAAATCAAATCTTTTAATTTTGAAAACTAAATTAAATCCTCTATTTTTGAAAATAAAATCTAATCTTTTGCTTTAGGAAATAGAAATTAAATCTTTTCTAATTTCAAATATTTCTAAATTCTAAAACTTCCTTTTTGCAAACTTTCCAAAAAAAAAAAAAAAAAAAAAAAAAAAAAACTTTCCTTTTTCAATTGAAATCCAATATTTTCAAGTGCTTTCCATAAACCCTAGATTTTGGAATTGCTTAAATCCCAAGTTACCTCAATCCTAGGTCAAACCTTTTGAAATTTAACTTTTCAAATCTTTTCAAATGTTAACTTTTCTAATTTCAAACTTTTAAATCTTATTTTCAAATTTTAAATCTTTCTAAGTTCAAACCTTTCTTAAATCAAAACTTTCTTAAGAAAGATCTTTCTAAATTAAAAATATTTTCAAAATCAATTCTTTCTGAAAAAGAAAACTTTTCTAAAATAGAACTTTCCTAATTTGAAAATTTTCTAATTCGAAACTTTCCTAATTTAAAATTTTCCTAACTCAAAACTTTCCTAAAATCCAATTTTCTAAAATCAAACCTTTCTGTTTCAAGAGCATGTTCAACCCTAGGTTGCATAAACCCAAAGGGGCCAAACCCTAGTTCAACCTTAACCCTAAAGTTAGAGAGCTTCAACTCTTTTCTGAAACCAAGATGGTTTTCAAACTCTGATTCAAGTGAAAGCTCAACTTAATCTTTCGAAATCAAGTCCAAGTTCAATTTCAAATTATCAAGTTCAATTTCAAGTTCAATTTTAAATCAAAGTTCAATTCGCAATCTCCTAATCGAAGTTCAAATCAAACTCTATTCAAATCAAACTTTTCATGACTCCAAAGTGTCTTCTAAAATCAAACAAGAACTCAAAATATCTATTTTCAATCGGACCCCGAGTCTGAACTACGACTGACCTGATTTATCAAAAAAAGGATATGTAGGCAATCCTTATAGGTGTGGTCACAATCTTTTTCAAACTTTGAATACCCTTTTTTAAATTTATTGTCAAAATCAAATCCTTTTCTTGCACTTGTATACCTTGCATCATGACAAATATTTTTCTAAAATTCTTTTCAAAGTAGATAGTATTGGACATTTGTTATTCGAAGATTCTGAATGAGTGAACCTAGGTTAGAAAGTCATGTAGGTACTGCAAGGTTGGGATAGGGTGATAGCCTAGTGCATCTTCCGTATTCTAACCAACCCTTGGACCATAGATCACTATTTTCAAGAGACTAAAATAGGAGTCATTTTTTAAAAAAGTCTTAAATCTTTTTAAAGGTTGCCAAACAACTTGTTTTCCAAAAAACCCTCTCTTGAAGAAGTTTTCAAGACCTTTTTCAAAAACTCTAAGTATAATCTTTGGATTGCACTTAGTTTTGGGTGACCTAACTCACCTTAACTAAGTTAGGTGGCGATTCCAAATATTTTTGAAAAGCTCTTATTCAAATCAATTTTCAATTCAAACCTAGTCGTACTCGTCCTTCTAGGAGGATGAGTTCTAATGACAGAGTACCGCACATTTTTTTCACCATTCTTGAGTGCAAAAAAATCGAGCCACGACATTGGCCTGTCAAACACTCTAAATCTGCATAGGCTGGGTTGCAGGGTGTGACACTTAAACCTAACTAAAATAATAAAGGTTCATAAAATTTTGCTACCTTTCGGAGAAGTAAATTGACCTAAGGTTAAGATAAACAAGTCTTTGACTCGGATTTTTCTCCCATTTATGTATCATTCCTTAAGTCCCATAGGTTTGATCATGTAGATTTTGACTTGTTTTCTCATTGATTGAGCGGTACGAAATAAATCAGATTGATTTTTGATCAAAAGAACCAAATTCTTTCTAGTTAAATAACCTCTTTCTAGTTGCTCTGAAACAATTAGGAAATTCTCTAGAAGAAATACTATTCAATTAAATTTTGGATCGAGTTCAAATATTCCAAATATATGGTACATTTTAAATACCTCCAAATACCAGAGAACCCAAATACCTTTTGCTAACCCCATAGAAGAAACAACTGTTGAAGAGTTATAAGAAAGACAATAGATAAAAGCAGGAGCTCAATCCGCAAGCATATGGGTATCAAGGACAATGAAAATATGAGGGAGATAACGAATGATCAAATCCCTAGCTAAGATGAGAAACTTTCAACTTAGTGTCCCTTATAGGTGACTCACAAGGTCGTTTAGACCTTGGGCAAGCTGGTGAAGGTGATCGGCTATGCTTGGATTTGGCTACACCACACAACGATATTGAACTTCCCGATCTCAGGAGAGAGGCTTTCTTTCTTAGTTTATATTAACGAGCAGATTTGGGTTGCCTTGACAACTCAAAAATAGGTGTAGTGGTTGATGAAAATGTTAAACTAGATAATCATTCAACCTTATTACAAACATGAGGTTTTGGCCTTTCAGGTAAGGGTTCATAGTGGTGAAGATGATGAAGCAAGTCCAGTAGAAGAGAACGCGAAGGGCGTAGGGAACCCAGGTGGGGAGGCAAGATATCTCCTACTCAACTATGGTGGGACAGACTGTCATAATTTCTCTATCGATCCATCTTATACAGTTGTATAAGTTCATACTAGCAAATGAGTTGTGCAATCGCTGAGCACACCTGCAATTGGGAGCTCTATACTAGCAACTAAGTCAGAGTTAGTATAAAGACATCAACCCTCAAAACATAGTGTCTCATGTACCCCAGACTTGTCGTGGCCTAAGTTTTGCCGTTCAAGTCTCCGCGACTCGGGGGAGGAAAGCATGGCACTCTCTCATGTTAGAACTTATCCTAAGCAGGACAAGTGCGACGGGGTTTAAAATTGAAATACATTTGATTAAGGACTTTTGGAAAAAGGTTTGGAGTCACTACCTAACATGGTTAAAGGTGTGTTAGGTCACCCAAAACTAAGTGTAATTCGAGGAACAAACTTAGGTTTTTCAAAAATGTTTTGAAAATGTCCTCTTGAGAGGTGTTTTGGAAAATGTGTAAAGCCCTTTGAAAAATAACTCCAGTTTTGGTTTTTGACATAGAAATCTATGCTCTGGGGGTTGGTTACGTGTAGGGAAGATATCCTAAGATCATCACCCTACCCTGCCCTTGTGATACCTATATGTCTATTCACCCTTGGATTCGCTCACTTGAATACCCAGTTCCTAATTGTCAATTTATGTCCACTTTAAAAAGTCTTGAAAAGGAGTTTTTGTCATCACTTTTGGAAAGAATGATGCATGACGCAATTTGAATAATAGTTTGAAAGAAAGTTGAGACTGGATTTCGAAAAGCCCTTGTGAACTTGTCTCGAAAAGGTTTTTAAAAATTATTTTTTATGTACCTTATGAAAGGTATGTTGATGTTTCATTGCCTTTGAGAGGTTGGTTATGTAAGACCTAAAATCCTTCAAGACCATGAGTTTTAGAAAGCATTTTTAAAGAGAGGAGCTAGAAACTTCTCTTGTTTGAATATCTCACTTGATCTTGGACAACCCTAACCATAGAAGGCCTATGGCCATTTCAAGAATGCGATGTTTGAAAATAGTTTTTGGAAAAAGGTTTTGTAAAATATTTAGGGTTCAAAACCCTAATGTAGACCTAATAGGTTTCATTTGATGTATCACTTTCCTTAAGAAACCCTGGCCCAAAAAGAGCTAGGATCGCCTTAGGGTTGTAAGTTTTTGAAGTCATTTTAGAAATAGTTTTTAAAAAATGGTAAGTGTCTAGCCATTTTGGATTGAGAGAACTTCGAGAGAAATTTTTAAAACATTTTTTTGAGTGGAGTAGAGGAAAATTTTGAAAAGTCTTTTGGATTAGGGTTTTTCAGAAATTCAAAGGGGTAAGAGGTATTTTTTGAAAACATGTTTTGAAAGGATCCTTTGAAAAGAGGTTTAGAGTTGGAGCCTTGAAGCTACCTAACCTTGGTGGGGCAAACTAGGGTTAAGGTAACCTAGGATTAAGTTAACCTAAGGTTAGGTTAACCTAGGGTTGACCAACTAGGGTTGGGTTAACTAGGATTAAGGTGACCTAGGGTTTAGGTTAACCTAGGGTTAAAGTGACCTAGGGTTAGGTTAACATAAGGTTGGATTGACCTAGGTTGACCAACTAGTGTTAGATTGACCAACTAGGGTTGGGGTGACCTAAAATTGGATTGACCTAGGGTTGGACAACTTAGGGTTTAGGCAACCTAGGGTTTGGAGATGACTTGAGGAGGAAGCTAAGTGCATGCACTTGAAAATGAAACTTTGAAGATTATTGATTTTACGTGAAAAAGGAAAGATTTGATTTGAAATTAAAAAGGAAAGATTTGACTTTGTTTCCAAAGTGGGAGGATTGGATTTAGTTAGATTTTGTTTCCAAAATGGAAAGATTTGATTTGAAATTGCAAAATGAGACATTTGAATTGAAAAAGGAAAGATTTGAATTGAAAAGGGAAAGATTTGATTTGATGTTTAAAATTTGTGATTTTATATGAAAACTTGTTCATGGAAGACTTATGAGTTTATGAGACACTTTTTTAAAACAACTCAAAAGAGTTTTGCATTTTTGTAAACATGATACAACACGAACTTTGAAAGTCATTTTGATACAACTTGAATGCAATGAATGCTAGAATGAAAGTTAAAGGGCAAAGCTAGAGTTTCCTAAGGCATGAACTTCTAGGGCTTCAAGAAATAACTCTTAGACCAACTTTTGAGAAAAGCCTTTGAACATGGAATTTAAAGAGGTTTAAAAAACTAAATTCTGAAAGGGGCATTTTAGGGCTTAAAACCCTAATATAGTTTTTGGAGGCCTCTTCGAATATGCCACTTTTCTAAAGTGATCCTAACCATGAAAAGGCTAGAATCACTTCAGGGTTGTGATTTTGAAAACAAGTTAGGGCTTGAAACCCTAATGTGGACCTTGGTGGTCACTTTAAATATGTCACTTTCCTAGGGAAACCCTAACCATGAGAAGGTTAGAATAACCTTAGGATTGTGACTTTGAAAATAAGAACTACGCATGAACATGACAAGTATAATACACAAGGGTCATGAACATACAAGGTTGAAGGTTTCACCACATTGCAAGGGGTCTTAAGAACATACCATGATTAGTTAGGCTAAAGGAAGACCCTTGACACGGCGATCTCCTCAAAGCTTTCTCTAGGCATGGAACTAAGGTCTTTTTCTTTCCAGCATGCAAGAAGAAGGGGTAGAAGATGAGAATTAAAAGAGAGAATAGTCTATGTGGACTAGGAGGGAGAAAAGAAGGAGTAAGAGAACATAAAAGTAAAATATAAACCTTACCTTGTCTTCAACCTTTAATGAAGCTTCAATGGAGGCTTTGCCTTGGACTTGAGAGGCCTTCAAGAGCTTTAAAGAGATTAGAGTTGGCCTTCAATGCTTGGAGGCTAGGGTTAGAGGTGTATAAGCTAAGGTTTGAGTGTAGGAGGCTAGAAGGGCTAAAGCCTTTGAAAGAACTAGGGTATTTGGGATTCTCAGAGGCTGCATAGAGTTTGATAGTACTTTGCTTGTGATTTTTTTAAGACATGGAATACAGTAAGGAGTGCACTGTGTTTATAGGCAAATTTTCGAGGAGGTGGCGCTACTATAACTGGCTTCAAGCCATATTTTGGCCCAGCTCCATTATAAGTTACTCCGATTTGATTTGAAAAGCTGTCAGCTTATGGGGCCCAGCTAGAAAAGAGATAGGAGCACCCAGGAGTGTCCTGAGAGTTTCTGGTGTGATACCCAGAGCCAGTATGGTTGAAAAGAATGACCGGCCAGCAAGGGGCAAGATTGTTGTTTTGACCGAAGTTCACCAGAATGGTCTAGGAATGGACCAGGATGACAACCAGAGATTAGGGATACTCGTGGGAGTGCCCCGGAGGTTTACCGGTTTGATAGCCAGAGCTGGTGTGGTTAAAAAGGAAGACCAACTTACTAGGGGCAAAATGGTTATTTGAACCGAGAAATACTGAAATTGGTTTAGAGTTAACTGAGATGGGATTAGAAGGTCAAGAATACTATTAAGACTATCCCAAGGGATTGCCAATTTGATAGCCACGACCTTCGTGATTTAAAAGGACGATCGGCCCACTTGGGGAAAAATGGTCATTTTGACTAGGAAACATCAAAACGGGTCTGGAATTGACTGAAAGGGGATTTGGAGGTTGGGGATACTCGTGGGAGTGCCCTAGAGATTTACTGGTTTGGTACCCAGAGTTGGTGTGGTTGACGAGGGCAATCAAGACATCTAGGGGTAAAATGATCATTTTGACTAGGAACCATCGGAATGGATCCAGAATTGGCTCGAATGGCATTTTGAGCATGCCGGATTGTCTGGGACAATCTTGGAAGAGGTGGACTTATTGCTCTAAGGACTTAGGCATCTTCTCGAAGAGTGTGCCAGATTGAATTGGACTTAATGATGCCTCAAGGGCATTTTGGTTATTTGACTTCAATTGGGCCCAATAGCTTGTGAAGCGATTGAATGAGTGGATTAGAGTTTGAAATGCCAATTTGGGCTTAAATATGCATGTGCACTTTGAATGTGAGTTTTGTTGGACGAGAGATTGCCGAGCGGGCAAAAATGGAGTGTTTACAGATGCCCCTTTTTCTCTGTATTTGCTTATCGAAGACAGAAAACAAAAAAGTAAGGGTCCCATGTTGACCGCGAGGTGATCGAAGGGACTAGAATAGTTAAAATTTGGAATTTTGTTACCATGAACCGACATTCCAACTAGTAGAATGACACTCCTTTAGGGAGATTTAAGGTTTCAAAATTGATTGGAATTGAAACTGTTTGAAGGAAACAGTTTGGAAAACCTAGAAATATGTTGAGATGAAAATTTGAATTTGAGCTTAAATTTTTTGAGGGAAAAAACTTTAAAAATCTTGAAACTTCATTTGAAATAGGGCTTTTGAAGGGGAAAGCCCGAGAAACCAGATGTTGGATTAGAACTTGAACTTTTTGAAGGAAAAGTTTTTAAAACCTTGGAAATTAACATTTTTGAAGGAAAAATTTTTAGAAAATCAAGATTGATTAAAATAAAATTTTTGGAGAAAAAGCTAGAAAATCGAGATTTTGATTTGAAGCAAACTTTTTGAAGGAAAAAGTTAGAAAATAGAAATTGATTTGAATCAAACTTTTTGAAGGAAAAAAGTTAGAAAACCTAGAATTTGATTTTGAAACAAACTTTTTGAAGGAAAAAGTCAGAAAACCTTATTTGATTTCAATTGAAACTTTTTGAAGGAAAAAGTTTAGAAAACCAGAATTTGATTTGAATTGAAACTATTTGAAGGAAAAAGTTAGAAAACCTAGAATTTGATTTTGAAACAAACTTTTTTAAGGAAAAAGTTAAAAAACCGAAATTTGATTTGAATTGAAACGTTTTGAAGGAAGAAGTTTAGAAAACCAAAATTTGATTTGAATTGAAACTTTTTGAAGTAAAAAGTTTAGAAAATCTTGAATTGAAACTTTTTGAAGATAAAAAGTTTAGAAAACCTGAAATTGAAACTTTTTGAAGGAGAAAAGTTTGGAAAACCTTGGATTAAAACTTCTTAAAAAAAAAAATTTAGAAAACTTGGAATTTGATTTGAATGAACTTTTTGAAGGAAAAAGGTTTAGAAAACCTTGAATTGATCTTGAGTTGAAACTTTTTAAAGGAAATAGGCTTAGAAAATTTTGATCTGAAACTTTTTCAAGGAAAAAGTTTAGCAAACCTTGAATTAAAACTAAAGTCTAGAAAACCTTAAATTGAAACTTTTTGAAAGAAAAAGTTTAGAAAACCTAGAATTTGATTTGAATTGAAACGTTTTGAAGGAAAAAAGTTTAGAAAACCTTGAATTAATTTTGAGTTGAAACTTTTTGAAGGAACGAAGTTTAGAAAACATTGATTTGAAACTTTTTGAAGGAAAAAGTTTAGAAAACCTTGAATTGAAACTTTTTGAAGGGAAAAAGTTTAGAAAACCTTGATTTTGATTTGAATGAACTTTTTGAAGGAACAAGATAGAAAGCCTAGAATTTGATTTGAATTGAAACTTTTTGAAAGAAAAGTTCAAAAATCTTGAATTTCATTATGAGTTGAAACTTTTTGAAAGAAAAAGTTTGAAAAACATTTTGATTTGAAACTTGGACAAAATGTGTACAAATTTCATTTTGACTCAAGATTGAAATCTTTTGAGAAGCAAAACGTGTGAAAAATTCGTTTTGTCTTGAAACTTGGACAAAATGTGTAAAAAATTCATTTGGACTCGAGACTAAAAATTTCTAGAAGCAAAACATGTAGGAAAGTTGTTTTGACTTGGAACTTGAACATTTAAAAGCTTTTGAAATTGATGGTGTTTCGGACTTTAAAAGAAAGCAACAGTCTTCACTTTTGAAATTGATTTGACATTAAAAGTTGAAACTTTTTGTAGAAAATGTTTTGAAAACTTTTGAATTTGAAGATTGATTTTGGTATTTGAAAGAAAGAGCAATGATCTTTTGAATGTGAAACTTTTTATAGAGATAGTTTTGAAAGTAATTTTAGAATTTTGAGAATTGATTTTTGAAATTGATAGAGTTCGATTTTGAAATTAGAACTTTTTTTGAAAATGAGAGAAAGCAAGGACTTTCATTATGATTTAATTTGGTAAGAATTGTACCTTGTCCTTGAGCTTGAATATGCACATGAAGTTTGAGTGTGAGTCCGGTTGGACTAGAGATTGCTGAGCGGGCAATCTCCCATGGCACCCCCATGCTCAAGGCCCTGAGACCCCATGAGATATAGTGTCTCATGTACCCCAGACCCATCCAGACACATCTAGTCTAAGCATCTCTAATCGTTCAAAGAGCATGCTTAATCCTTCGAGCTATCGCCAATATATTCACACTTATGTCATAGTATATAGTAGTGCCATAAGCTGCCGGCAGTGAATATATATTGGGATGCTCTAGATGGTATTCCCTGAGCCCTAATGCCATTCAGTTAAGAATTGATTGCTTTTCCAATGATGTCCTAGAAGGCCAAATCATTCATGACTGTAGATAACATGCCAAAGTAGCTGACCATCAATCCTTTCACCTCATAGTATAGTCAAAGGTCACAAAGGGTACAAGTAATATATGGTCATATGAAAATGACCTGAAGGACTCACATGGTGAGGAAGTAGGGATCTATTCACTCACCTTTATAATCGGTCGTTAAGCACATGTAGTATGAAATACATGCTACGGTGGAGCAATTCTCATAGAGAGCATATGTCTAGCTACCAAAAACATTGCACCGATCTTGGTCTAGTCAATACACAAGCACCTAACTCGAGTTCTTCATAAGCTCACCATCTAGGGGTGCCAAATAAAGGTCTCGCATCTACTATTCATAATAGGCATGATGGATATTGGGTTATAACAGTCATCGGGTTTCAACCATCAGGCCTCATTTTTTTCTATAAATAGGGTGACACTTTAGCTTAGTGTGTCTCATCTTTCCTCACTATCTTAAGTGCCAAAAGCACACTATTTTAAGTGCCAAAAGTATACACCATGGGTGCCAAATGTGATTGCTCGTGTGAGTGAGACAATATTGTCTGCTAACAAATTGACTTGTGTGTGCCAACACAATTGCCATAATAATATAATCAATGTTAGCACCCCATTTTAGCCACGCGGCGATCTCCGGCCCAACCGGAAGTACCTACAAACCAGCACAAGCACATTCAAGCCTAAACACTTATCTCCGGAAAGTACCTAAGAATCCGAGATGGAAGAGTAGTTCACTTCTAGTGCCAGCTAGCCCGTCAATGTAGAATGTTTGCTAATTCGACACGTTTTTTGAGAAAGCATAAACCCCTTAAGAATGGAAGACCGTCCAAGTTCGGCATAACTTTTGAGAAAGTTTATCCCTCAAGGTGGTAAGTCCCTTTCAAACCTGTCGACAGAGAAAGTACCAATTCCTTATAGAGAAGTTCATACCAGATCCAGACAGGCCAACACTGACGCTTGCTAGCCCGTCCTAGTGAGAAATGACTATTTTACCTCTAGCGGGCTCGACACGTTCTTTGAGAAAGTACTAAGTCCTTAGAATGGTAAGATTACCTTCCAAGGCCATTCGTAGATGGTCCGGCATGTCTATTGCCATCCAGTCAACCCCGGTCCTTTCTTAGAGGTTCCCCGGTCAAAATGGCCATTTTGCTTTTAGGTATCCAATGCCCTATGAAACCACACTGGCTCTGAGTATCAAACCAGCAATCCCCAATCAACCCCAGTCAACTTGGTCAACCCAATCAAACCCAGTCAACCCCAGTCAATTCTGGTCTGCCCAGTCAAACCCGGTCAACCCAAGAACTCCTAGGATGAGGTGACCACCATCCGGCCACTCTATTCAACTACACCGGCTTTGGAAATCAAACTAGAAACCTCCGGGACACTTTCTAGAGTATCCCATTCCATTTCTGGCCAGGCCCCACCATTTAACACTTTTCTTTTTGAACCAAAACCTCCCTGCTCCACTTTAAGTGAAGTATGACCAATTTTTAGCCTTGAACCACTTCTAGAGGCGCACACCAACCCCCTAGGCTATCAGAACTGGTTAACAATTGACCAAAAACCAACAAGCCTCCTGTCCAGCCTTTTTTTAAGCTATCATCAATGACCCTGCACCACTCCTAGTGCTGCATGGCCAAGCTTAAGGCATGCGCCACTAAGAGTGGCGCACACCAACCCCAACAATGCATTATAATTGCAGACCTCCCCCCTCATTGTTCGGGGCCAAGAAAATTCACCAAAAACTCTCCTTCTCTTTGCCAAATGGCTTCCTAAGCCTTCTCTCTCTCTCTCTCTCTCTCTCTCTCTCTCTCTCTCTCTCTCTCTCTCTCTCTCTCTCGGTGATCGAGCCCTAGTTCGAAGGTCCTAAACCCTAGCTTCCGAGCTCCACCGAAGGCCACCCCCACTGCTTGGAAACTCCTGAAATCTTCCCAAGTCCAAGGCCCGAGCCTTCATCAAAGAAAGAAGAGACAAGATAAGGTAATCCATTATTTACCTTTTTGTATTCCCCCACTCTCTCTTTTCCCTTTGAACCCACTTGGGTTCTTCTCATTTTTAACCCCCATCTTCTAAACCCTCCTTTCTTGTATGCTTGGAATAGGAGGACTCTAAGTCCATGTTGAGAGTGGCTCGAGGGGAGACTACTGATCAGGACTCTCTTCTCAGTTTTTACTTGCTTCGCGGCATGGCCCTAGGGCCCTCTTGCTACGTGGTGATACCTAGCCTTGTATGATTTGTCCTATTACTATTGATAACTTGCATTCACATTCTTGTCATTTCTATCTTTAAAAATTGTTTTCAAAGTTATTTTCTAAAAATCGCATTTCTAGGTTGATCCTAACTCTTTCATGGTTAGGGTTTTCCTAGAAAAGTATGACATTTGAAATGGTTCCCATTATCCTATATTTGTTTCTTTTCAAAAACGTGATCCCGAAATGATCCTAGTCCTTTCATGATTAGGGTTGTTTCGAGAAATGTGTAACAATCAAAATGACTCGAAAAGGTCTATATTTTTTGCCTCGTGCCTTTATTTTTTTCAAGTCACGAGCTTAAAGTGATTTTTGCCTTCTAATGGCTAGAATGAATTTAGGCAAAGTACAATATTCTTTTAGATGCCTAAAATCCAAGTTAGGGTTTCGGGTCCTAAAACATATTTTCAAAAGACGCGGTTTTCAAACCATTTACAAAATTGGCATTTTTCAGACCCTAGAAGTCTAATCCTAGGAAAATCTTGCTTTTTCCAACTTAGAAACCTTCCATTTTCAAACCAAGATCATACCATTTTTAGAAACCTACAAAATCTTCTATTTCCAAAACAATCAAATCATTCCATTTTAAAGCCTTCCTAATTTAACCCTAAATCAACTCCTCCTATTTTGAATACAAATCCAAACTTGCATTTTGAAAACTAATCTTCCTGAAAAGGAAACATTTTGAAAAACCAAATCAAATCTTCTTGAAAAGGAAACATTTTCAAAGTCCAATCTTCCTGAAAAGGAAATCTCTCAAAGTCAAACTTCCCTGAAAAGGAAACATTTTCAAACTCAAAATTTTTAGAAATGAAAAATTTCTAAAAATAGAAACCCATTTCAAAATTCCAACTCTTTCAATCAGACTCTTGTTCGAACTATGACTGACCTGATCTTCTTTTAGGAGGTACGTAAGCAACCTTTCATGGGTGTGGTCATAACCATTTTTCAAACTCAATTCCATCTTTTAAACTCCTTTTTAAACTTTGTTTTCAAAAGTCTCCTAAGTGGATAGCATTGAACATAGTTAACCGGTGAGTCATAATTAGGTGCGTAAAAGGTGGATAGACATGTAGGTACCGTAACGGCAAGGTAGGTTGATAGTCTTAGAACATCTTCCCTGTACGTAACCAACCCCCGGACTTAAGAATTTCTATTTTAAAGACCAAGACCGGAGTCAATTTTTAAAAGGGCTTTCAAACATTTTTAGAGTTGTTAAACAACCCTACCTTCTAAAATCCTCCAATGAGGATGTTTTTTAAAAACATTTTTCAAAACCTAACTTTAACCCTCGGGTTTCACTTAGTGTAGATGACCTAGCACATCTTTAAATATGTTAGGTGACAACTCTAAAGACCTTTTCAAGAAGCCTTAATCAATTCCATTTCAAAATTCAAACCCCGTCGCACTCGCCTTTCTAGGAGGGTGAGTTCTAAAAATTAGGGCGGGACAATCAATGCATAGATAAACAACAAATGATAATGATATGTGTAAGCACCCCATTTTTTACCGCTCGGCAGTCTACGGTCCGTCCAGACTTATACTCAAGTCAATATGAACGTATTCCAATTGAAGTCAATTCTCTAAGTCTAGTCTGGTCTATCCATCGCTTCGCGAGCCCACCAGGCCCAAATAGAGGCAAAATGACCAAAATGCCCCTAGGGGCATTGTTCTTTCCAATTCCAAATCAGACGCATCTTTCAGAAGACGGTAAGTCCCTTTTCCAATTCCAAATCAGGCGCATCTTTCCAAAGATGGTAAGTCCCTTTTCCAATTCCATTAGGAGCATCTTTCCGAAGACGGTAAGTCCCCTTTCTAATTCCATCAAGCACGTCTTTCTGAAGACGGTAAGTCCCCTTTCCATATTCCATCAGGTGCGTTTTTCTGAAGACGGTAAGTCCCCTTTTAACCTGTCGACCGAGACGAGACCCCAAGTCCCCTAGATGGTAGAACGGTCCACCTTTGGCGCCTGCTAGCCCACCAATACAGAAATGTCCGTTTCGGCACGCCTTCTGAGAAAGTTGACATCTCAGGCACTAAGTCCCTTTAGCAGCTTCCTGAGATCAGGTAGTCTCGGGAATGATCGCAAACCATTAGAATAACGGAAGTACTCACAAACGTTGCAACTGTTAGAGTAGCGAAAATACTCACAAGCAGGTCGATATAGGGAATTGCCAAAAAACCCTTGTATCACGAGACCGCTGTCAGAGTGGCAGAAACACTCAAAACCCAGGTTAACACCAGTGCTTGCTACTCCACTTCAGTGAAAAATGACCAAACTGCCTCTAAGGCCATTTTTTAGCACGTTTCTCGAGAACACACCTGAGTCCTCAGAATGGTAAGTCCACCCCTTCCAAGATTGTCTTAAAAAGGAATCTGGCATGTTTAGGTGCCTTCTAGTCAGTTTCGAGACAGTTCCGAGACTTTTCGATCAAAATGACCATTTTGTCCCTACGCATCCGAATGCCAAGGGGACCACCCCGGCTCTGGGTATCAAACCGCTAACCTCTCGAGAATGCTTTTTATAGTATTCCCGACCTTCCTTTATCTTTCTGGATCATTCTAAGTCAGTTCCGGTAAACCCAGTGCAAAATGACCGTTTTGCTCCTGGTGGGCCGATTGTCCTTTTTCAACCACACCGGCTCTGGGAATCAAACCGGTAGCCTTTGGGAACATTGTAAATAATGTTTCCATATTTCAAGTCTTCTTCCGGGACATTCCAAGTTCGTCCCGGTAGCTTTCTGATCTAGTTGATCGTTTTACCCCTAATGGCTCGGTCAACCCTTCTGACAACTCGTGTCATCCTTTTTCAAGTCTACTACCTCCGGGATATTGTTTTAAGTGTTCTTGTCCTTTTCCGGCCTTCTAGGCCATTCCCAGTCCCTTAAGTCCTTCCCGGACCTTTCAGAGTCACTTCTAGTGAAGTCAGGCTAAAAATTGTATGGTAGTCACTAGTACAGGCGCCCAAATCTTCCCAAGATACGTTGTTTGCCGACCTTAAAACTTTCCTAATTGGTTGGCGCCATTACTAGTGGCGCTAGAAGCATTTTTGGCCTGGCGCCATTGCAACATGCGCTAGGTCATTCCCTTCTCTACAAATACAGAGCCTCCTCTAACGTAAAAGAGGTCCGCAAACTCAGTCTAAAAATCCTATTTTTCGATATACAGAGCTGGTAGCCTCTCTAAACCCTAGTCTCCCTAGGTTTCCAAACCCTAGCCTCCATACACAAACCCTAGCCTCCTATACACTCACATACACTTCTATACACTAGCCTCCAAAGCCTCTTTTGAAGACTTGAAATGCTGCAATCTGAAGCTTTGAAGATTGAAGACGAATTCTTGAAGATTGAAGTGAAGACCAAAGCAAGACAAGCAAAGTAAATCGCGCAAAGCTAAGCAAAATAAATAAGACACAAGGTAGGCTTCTTATTTATGTTTACGCATCATCCCCTCTCTCTTCTCCCTCTAAACCCACTTGGGCTTTCTTCTATTTTAATCCCCAATCTTCTTCCCCCCCTTCTTGCATGCTTGAAACAAGGGAGTTCCCGGTCTATATGTAGGATTAGACTATTGGAGAGTCATCGTGTCGGGGGCTTTCTTTTAGTTTAACGGGAGACCACGAGGGTTCGACCCCCCTTGATTATGTGGTGAAGCCTTTAGCCTTGTATGTTTATGATCCTCTTTGCATTGTGCATATCATGATCTTACATTCTTCCAAAATTCGTTTTCCAACTCATTTTCAAAAAGCTTACTTCAAAATCATCTTTTTCAAAACTTGTTTTCAAAATCACAATCCTAGAGTGATTCTAGCCTTTCCATGGCTAGGGTTACCTTAGGAAAGTGTTACATTTAAAGTGACCAATATGGTCTATATTTTCAAATCCTTGTTGTTTTCAAAATCACTTTCTTAAAGTGGTTCTAGCCTTCTTATGGTTTGAATCACTTTAGGAAAGTGAGACATTTTTATACTTTATAAAAACTCTCTTTTCAAATCCCTCCTGAAAACCTCTTTTTCAACATACTTTCTAAAAAAGCTCTCCAATCTCCTTCTTCAAATTTATTTCCAAAATTGTTTTCCAAAAGCTCCTTCCAAAAATCTATTTTCAAAACTTTCTTTTCAACTCCTTTCCAAAACATTCTCTTCAAAATTCCTTTTCTAAAAACACTTCCTAGGTTTCTTTCTTAGAAAACTCTCTCCAATCTCCTTTCCAAAAATCTCTCTTTTAAAAAACTCTCTCTTTTCAAAAATTCACTTTGTAGAAACTCTTCTCTTGGATTTCTTTCCCAAAAATCTACCTTTCTAAAAAACTCACTTGCCAAAAATCCCTTTTCTTGGTGTCCAAATTAAACCTCAGAGCCAACGTTTAGGAAACCCTAATTTTCCTTCCCAAAAACATGATTTCTAATCCCTTATTTTGGCCTCAAAATCTAGGTTTCCAAAACCTCTTGTTTTCTATACCAAAATCCTAGGTTTCCAAAATCTATTTTCTACATCAAAACTATAGCCTTCCAAATCTAGGGTTTCTAAAGCTTCCTCTTCCAAATCCAATCTCCCGTTTAAGAAACTAGATCCAATCCTCCATTTTTGGAAACAATATCCAATCCCTTCTTTTAGGAAATAGGAATCTCAATCCTTCCAAACCCAAATATTTCCTAATTCACTCCTTCCTAATCTCATACTTTCCTAAACCTTAGGTTTTCAAAACTTGAACTTTCAAATCTTTCCTTAAACATTAAGCTTCCAAATCTTTTTTAAATTAAACCCTTTCTTAATTCCATCCCTTTCCAAATCTTAACTCTCCAAATCTAAATCTTCAAATCTTCCTTAAACTCAAAACCTTTCCTAATCTCAAGGTTTTCTAAAACTAAAACTTCCAAACTTTCTAAATTTCAAATCCTTCAAAATTCAAGACTTTCTTAAGTTGAAACTTTCTAAGTTCTAAACTTTCTAACTTTCCAATCTTTTCAGCTTTCAGAACTTCCCTATTTCAAAACAGTCTAAATTCAAAACTTTCCAATTTCAAAACTTTCTTAAAATGAAATGTTTCCTATTTTAAAACTTTCTTAATCCAACACTTTCGTAATTCGAAAACTTTCCTAATTTGAAAAATTTCTTAAAATGAAACTTTCTTAATTCAAACCTTTCCTAAGTCGAACCCTTCCTAAATCCAATTTTTCCTAATCTTTCAAGTTCAACACTGGAGCCGAATCTTTCCTAAATCTCAAGTCGTTCTTAAGTCTAGGTTTCCCTAAACCAAGCTTTCCAAAATTAAATCTTTTCAAATCTTCCAATCAAAATCTCTTTCTTCCAATCACACCTTCTATTTTCAATTGGACTCATGTCCGAACTAAGACTGACATGATTCCTCCAAAAGGATACGTAGACAACCCTCACGGGTACGATCACAAGCTTTTTCAAATTTCCAATTCCATAATCTATTTTTCTAATTCCAAATTTCTATTTCCAAATCTCTATTTCCAATTTCTAAAACTCTCCAATTTCAAATTTTTCTTTCCAAATTTCTTTTCAAATCAAATCAATTTTTTTTCAAATCTATTTCTAAATCTATTTTCCGACTAACTTTTCTTGCACTTACATATCATGCATTATGTCTTTTTAAACATTCTTTTTCTAAAGTGAATAGGATTGGACATTTTTTAGTTGAAGACTCTCATAGGTGAATCTAGGGTAAATAGACATGTAGGTACCACAAGGGCGGGGTAGGGTGATGGCTTAGTGCGTCTTCCTACACGTAACCAACCTCCGAACCTAGGATCACTATTTTCAAAGACCAAAATGAAGTTTATTTTAAAAAAGGGCTTAAATATTTTTCAAAGGTTGCCAAACAACCTATTTTCCTAAAAACCCTCTCTTGAGGAAGTATTTTCAAAATCGTTTTCAAAACCCCTAAGTGTAGTCTTTGAATTATGCTTAGTTTTCAGGTGACCTAACTCACCTTAATCAAGTTAGGTGGCGACTCCAAATGTTTTCTAAAAGCCCTTTATTCAAATCAATTTTCAATTCAAACATAGTCGCATTCAATCTTCTAGGAGGGTGAGTTCTAATAAGAAAGTACAGTGTTTTTTCTGCTTGTGTGTGTATTCCTCGAGTGCGAAAAATCTAGGCACGACAGTTGACGACTCCACTAGGGACACTTAGAGGGTTGGGCCATAGTCATGTCTCTTTACCCTTCACCCATGTAGAGTCTTCAATTAACTTATTCCATCCTATTCACTTCGAATTTTCAAAACCAAAATTTTAAAATTGTTTTCAAAAAACATGCATTTATTCATAATATCTTGTATTAAGTTTGTCATTCACATACTAACTCTTGCATCTTTGTTTTGTAGGTGCACTTTTGTTTGCAATTTTGTGTTATTAACTGTCATGCATGAATGTGATGAACAGGATGGATGGAAGTTGTTAGGCTCTTTTCTCCGATTTCAAAAATCACACACACACACTGCATGTGCACCTGTATTTTGCATACTTGCATTATTACCCTGATATGACCTTTCTAGTTAGAAAAGGGGAACGGTATATTGGTTGTGGGCAAGATATTGTGTCAGTTTCTTTGCCTACGGCCTCTTGATGGTTCCCCCGCTCGGATCACCAACCTATCATGGCACCACCTCGGGGAGTGAGCCTAGGTTTGAAGATTCGGGGATCGAGCCTTTTTAGGACGCATTAGTCAACCCTTAACCTCATGCTCATATAGACACCATGCATAGCCGAACCTCTGTTGGACTTAAGACACACGTACCGTTTTCCAAAACCATGGAGGAAAAGGCGACTGCTCTTATTTTCATTTATACCTATCTATTCCTGTTGTTATAATGACTGTATTCATACTGTTATAATGCCTGACTCTTTGCATATCTATGTTCATGTATTCAATATCCCATGTCAAGATGAGAGTTCTAAGTAACTCAAGTCACTACATTCTCATGTATATGATCAACCCAAAGAGAATGACACCTAGTTTACTCTCTCTTGTATTAAACCTACCTAAACCCTAAGGGTTCTCATGTAACCCTAAGGACTCACGGTATGCACATCAATTCATTTCATAAGAGGGGCCTCAATCCCTCTATGCTCATGGAGATAGGATTGTCAAGAAGACAAGGGGCAACCGATTAACAAGGTCTCCCAGCGACCTCTTCGACATCAAATCCAACGAAGGCGAATCCAAAGACTTAAGAGTTGTTTAGGTTTTTCCTTTGTAAAATTAGATAGGTGGAACCCCCAAAGGAAAATGTTCCCTCTCCCCTTGTTTAAATGTATTTCAATTCTTTTGTATTTTAAACCCAAAGTTCAATGTACTTTATTTTTTCGAATGAATTGAGGGATGATTGTATGAATAGATGAAGGTTCCCGCTTGGCAGTATGGTATCTGCATACAGGGGCAAATCCCCTATCTCCAAAAGTGAGCCAATACATTATGATTAGTTTCCCTCCTAAAGAGGGGCACCCTAGGACATGCATTGCATAGAGCTTTCTAAAACTAGAAACTGACTTAGGATTTGTGTTTTTGTCTTTTTCTTTCTTTCTTTTTATTTATAGAGATCACCTTGCATTGAGTCAACATTGCTCCTAAAAGGGGGTAACATCCACCTAGGGATCTCATTATCACCCGGCAAAGAGCATTACTGATGGCTACTAACCCTAAAGAGTCCTCTATAGTTTCTCGAGAAGAGGTCAATGAATGAGAACCAAAATGGATGAGATGCTCAAACTTATTCAAACTATAGCCATGAAGGATACTGCTATAGTCCCATCATCATCCATGACTTCGTCAAATGACCCCGAACCTGCTAATCCAAGGATCGTGCTCCAGCCTGACAATGCTGGGAGAAATAAGGAAGATGCCAAAGGGATCAACACGGAAGATAAGGAAACCATATTGCTATCACCTGCCGTAAAGAAGGCCCCCCTAGACCCTCTCAGTTTGAAAATCCAAGGGCTAGAGGATTCGCTACAAAGTCTCCATGGCCACGATACTTACGGGTTCACTACCTATGATGAGTTATGTTTCTTTCCGGACCACCCGAGACCTGCTAGGTTCAAAATGCCTAACTTCTAGAAGTATGACAGCACTGGAAACCCCATCGCTTATCTTCGTCTCTATGCTGGAGCATTAAGTGGTCACGGCAACGATCCAAAACTCCTCATGCAGCTGTTCCAACACGGCCTCACTGGGTCTGCTGTACAATGGTTTGCTTGTCTGGACTTAAGGAAGATCACAACCTGGATCGAGCTGGTCAATGCATTTAAAGCCCAATATCATCACAATATCGATCTCACTTTTGACCGATGGTCCCTGATGACTATGAGCAAGGGTGAAAAGGAAAGCTTCAAGAAGTATGCCTTGAGATGGAGAGAAGCTGCCGCACAAGTCAATCCCCCATTAGAAGAGAAGGAGTACGTACAACTGTTTGTACACACTTTTCAAGGTATATACTATGAGAAGCTCTACACAAGTGTAGAGAGAAGCTTCACCGAGCTCATCATGCAGGGGGAGATGATAGAAAATGGCCTCAAGACAGGAAGGATTACGGACCCCTATGCCAAGACTGGAGAGTATACTACCAACATAGCCAAGAAGGAGGCTACTACAAAGGGAACAGTCAGGAAAGAAAGCAAAGTGTCAGCCATCTTGCCTGGCCAATTACCCCAATACCGTCCACCACTACAATCATACCCTGTCCTGCCCTTACCCACCTTAACAATGCCTGTCCCAACCTCTAACTATGGCCCCGCTGGGGCACGACCTAACTTTAATAGACCCGCTCGACGCATCTGTACCTTCGACACCTTAGCCTGCATCCAAACTGAAGCCTACCATAACTTCCTGAAGAACAATATCCTGAAGCCCATACTTGCTCGCCCATTGCCAAGCCCTCTACCCCCAACCTTTAATGCCGCCGTTACATATGAATACCATTCGGTTGGCCAAAGGCATGACACTGAAAACTACTTCGCCCTCAGGCACAAAATTCAAGACTTGATCGATAACAAGACCATTGATCTGCAACCAGTAGAACCTGCTCCGACCCCTAATGTGACCACTAACCCTCTGCCGGATCACACCGTCAACATAATATTAGTAGAAATGTAAGGTGAGGGAGAGTTTGACGAGCTCGAGGCCGAAGGTTATGAGGACGATTGGGAGACCAATGAAGAAGATAATTGGGAGGAGGATCTCCCATTATGCCTGATTTATCTCTATAACCCTAATGAGGTGCCTGACACTTCTAACTGGCCCATTGAGGAGCCAATGTTCTCGAAGGAAGAACATATCGAAAGCATAACTGCCGATGGATTGGGTGATGAGTTTCTACACCCAAAGTATTCAGCAGCTGAACGTCACTTACTAGAGAACCCTTGGCCTGTGACTGAGTATAATTATGAAGAATGAGCTGGGGGGTAGAGAAGCCAAGAGCACAGTCAGAACCGTTCAAGTTAGAGGGGGATGAACTGGCCACCTATTTTTAGAAGAACCTCTTGCAAAGAACAAGAAAAAGATCAATGAAGCTACCAACTGCACCATCACCGTCAATGAATAAATGAATGGGAGCCACCTTTCATCTCCCTATGCCAAAGAATAAATGCTTATATTCCCTTTGCTTAACCCCTAGTGCCTTGCGGAAAGTGAAAATTTTCTTTGCCAACCTTAATCCACCAACTGTCCTCCCCACACTGGGGCAAACAATAGTTGAGAACTCTACGAATGTTGTCCACCTCTATCATGCTAGGATAGTGTCGAAAGCTCTATGGATCAAGCAATCTAATTCAAAGTGAAGAGAGACCTTCATTTCATTTCTCATACAGTCAAAAGCAACCCCCTGCCAAACCTGTTGCCCATCTATCTTTTCTCAACAAAACCCCAACCTAGGGATCACCGCCCACATTGGGTAGATTGAACTGCCAAGGAAAAGGTCTAAAGAAAAAGGGTTGAAGAATTATTCGTTCCATAAAAGAAAAGAAAGGACAAAGTAAAGGAAAAGAGTTGCCAAGGGGCAAAGGAAAAAAAAAAAAAGAAAAAAAGAAGGGAGTCATGTTTCTCTCAAAAAGCATATGGAAAGGGTGAAAGAAAAGAGTTATTTTCACCCTGAGAAGTATATAGTCAAAAGCAAGAAGGAAATTTAAAGGTGATCCCAGGTTATAAAGAAACCCAACAGAAACAATAGGTTTGGGCCTTTACCCTTTCTTGCAAAACCCTAAAACCATAGCCTACATTACAACCCTACTAAGGTCTACTCTGATTGAAAACGGATTGTTTGATCTAAATGAGCTGGATATGCTGCCGAAGCTAAAGAAGAATGCTAACCCTATTGAAAATTAGTCAAGGATGACATGGATCTAAACATTATTGAAAACGATATCAAATTTGAGCCTGCATATCCCGTTGTTTCGGAAACCCTATAACCTAGCCTACATTACGGTCTCAAACAAAGTCTCCTCGGATTGAAAGGACTGGCCGCTTATCGCTCTGCTGAAGGTTGGGTAAGCTGTTGCTAAAACCCCGAGAGTCGAAAGTTTCAGCCCAATAATCATATACACTAACCCCGAGGCAGAGAGTCGGAGGCGATCAAAAGGTTGAGAAAGGTACGAAATGCTATCATCCAATCAAGGTAAAGTTGAGCCAGAGAAGAGGCCAGACTCCCGAAAAGAAAGGAGTTACCATTCCAAGGATATTGCGTTCGACAGCACCCCTTGTTAGTCTGTTAGTTAATGTATTTCTAATATGTGCGTAAAAAATAAAATAAAATAAAATAAATAAAAACAAAAATCACATGAGCTTCGCATAGGATATAACTCCATGTAAAAATAGAAGTCACCAACATCAACTCATGTAATAGATACACAACACCATCATTTCTACACATGTATTGGATCATATACTTAGCAAAAAAAAAATCAATCATAAATGTCTTTGCGTATCCATGCATCTAAATGCCATAAATATCCATCTTTGTACAAAACTTACAAAATAAATCTGTCTAACATAAATACATCTCAGGAATAGGGGTAAGAGAAGATCAGAATCTCCATAAGGGGCATCTATTCAAAGGTCAAAGTCGATGTCATGTGGTTCGAAATCCCCGAAACCCGGCATCGAAGGAGGCGGATAACTACTTGAAGCACCGCCATCCTGCAGAGAAGATAGAACCGAAATCAACCGTATGAAAGAAGAACTAAACAACAGTAGAGTGAACAGAAAAGGCCGAGAAAGAACAACATACCCCACCACCACCTAGCTGAGATAACCGAGCAGTCAGGGAAGCTACCTCGGCCTAGTACTGATCCCGCTCCATCTGGTATTGATCTCTCTGGTCTCTCACAGTAGTAAACTCAATCTGGGGCACATATCCTCTGGCTCGGTGCCACAAGTCAACCACCTCCTGGCCCACAATGTGCCTATCGACTACTACCTCAAACCGGGTGAAGGCACCGATAGAATGAGCCCTGAAGTGTGCAGCGTAGTCTGTATTTGGAGGAAGTAAGAACTCGGCACCCGGCTGCCGCTCCTGATAGGGGATAGGCACTCCCGCCACCAAGGCCCCAAACTTATACTCTGGCGGAGCTCCTGCTGATCGGAACTCCTCATGAAACTGCCACCAATGTCACTCTTGAAGATAGGACTCCCAAGTATCATCATTGAGAAAAGCAGCCCTCGACAGGGACAATAAGACCAAGTACCGTAAAGTCTCTTAATGAACTGATCCAATGAAGGGCCGCCAAGTCACATCTCTTGCCTCAATCAGCTCCAGGTTAGCCCAGAGCGTCACAAAATTAGTAATCTTCGATTGCTGGGCTACCCGGTCACGAGCCCACCGCAAAGCACGAGGATAAAGGTTGTCCTCGACAATGGCAGGGCGACGAACAAAAAGGTACTCATAGCTCCACTAGACAAGAAAGGGCTAGAAATTAGTCATGCTGCCCTAACGGGAGGAAGTCTGAATCCGCATCGACTGAAGGAAGCAGCTAAAGGAGAAGGACCCCCAATCCAGCTCAGACAGAGCCCCAAGATCAGCTACTATACTCACCAACTGAAAAGGCACAAGTGACTTGTTGTTGTTCTAGAAGCAGCTAAAGATGATGTACAAAACAAATTGCCGTCTCATAATGTCCCGCCTGGCAGGTGATGGCTCAGCAACAAAGGTATGGTCATCCTGATTGAGCCAAGAGATTAGGAAGGCAGAATACTTAGGAGGGGGCAAGTCCAGCAGAATGCATACCTCGTCTCTACTAATTGACTGTAGAGTGATCCTCTGGCCAACGAATGAAAGCCCCGTGATGATCGCCCAATCTAAGGGAGTGGGACCTAACTCGAAGCCGACAAAGTGGAAGGTCCTGTTCTCTCCGAACCACCTCTCAACAAGCGCTAGTACCAAATGCCGGTTCAGGCGGTTTGCCTGTAATCCCATGAAAGCTCCAAATCCGATCTCAGCCAAAAAGGCACGATATGATGGGGTAGCCCGTTGCATAGTCACAAAAACATGATGAACAACCCCTCTAAAAGCTGTATGTACTTGCGGAAGGGGCAAATGCTGTCTAGAGTACACACTGGGGTGATAAGCAAGATCCCCGAGTGGTGGGATATCCGGTATCTGCAGATTTCCCAAGTCAGCATCCGTCTGCCTGTGCCTGGAGGATGCTCTCCCATAGCCAGTGACCTGGTCACCCAGACCCAATACCTCCTCCTCTGCACCAATCTCCTCGACGAAGGCTTGCTCAACCGGAGGAAAAGGGTCGATAGGTGGCCTACTCTCCCGACTACTTTGGCTAGACGGCGTCTGCTCCGTAGATCGTTGACTACCTCTAAATCAGCTGGAACCACTGGTGGAATCTGACCGAGCCGCCTTCCTCGAGCGACGTCTTCTCTCAGAAATGTCATCACCCGCATCTGCCATCCTGAAAAGGTAAGCCAAGGTAGGTGGTGTTAATATACGGTACATACAAAAACAAACAATAAAAAAATAATAAAAAAGATTTCAAATGACAAGTTAAAACGAAATTCCTACACATTTTGATTTTCCAACTTCAAGTCAAATCTCAAGGGTTTTCTGCCTTTTTCCTTCAAAAAGTTTTTATTTCTAAACCTTTTCCAACTCTTTCCCTAATTTCTAAAAATTTCGGCAGAGTTTTGTTTAAAAATGGTCTCTACAACACCCATGACATCAACACAAAATACAAACCGTGCACTTCATAATGCTGCAATCACATAACGTCAGCACCCGTGCGCACTTTTTAAATTTTTAAAATTTTCAAAACACATGTTTTATTTTTCCAATAAATCAATGGTTTTCAAATTTATCCTAAAAATCCTCAAAATCATTTCAAATGTTTTGTAAAATATTCCTACATTTTTCAAAATTTTAAACTCTAAAACTTTCATCAATTTCTTGAGTTTTCTCAAATTTTCTAATTTTCTTAGTATTTTCTTATTTTTCAAAAATAAAAAATTCACCAAGTTTTCAAGAAATCACGAAACTTCACACGGTTGTTAAAACCATTTTTCTAAAGCACATTGCACAAAACTCTAGCTAAAAAACCCAATGCCCAAGCCTGCAGGAACAAACCTCCAATTCCTGCAGAAAACCCTCTTCAGATAGTCACGTAAAATCACTCAAATTTAATCAAACAAGCACCAAAATGTAAAAACAATATTACCACAGTATTTAAAACATATCAAAACATCAATTTCTACTATTCACATGACTCAAATGAAATTCTATACATCAAAATCAATAAAAATTTGAAAACTCACTTTTTGGAATTCTCTGGCGAAATCTTCTCTTCTGGTGACTTTTCCAGCGACGTGGTCTCCTTCCGGCAATCACCCGTGATCCCCAAGAAGTGCTACTTCAAGGTTCAAGTCAGTTTCTCCACAAACACTCTCAACTTTTCGAGAAACTCTCCAAATACCATAAATGTTTGAACCAAAATTTTTCTAGTTTTAATTCCAAGCTTGGCACCACTAGCAGAGGTGCCAAGCCTTTTCTACCAAGGAGTGGTGCCAGTTGCCAATTTTGGGTAGCTTTGCCCTTTTTCCTGCCAAAACTCGTTTTCGAAGGCCTTTTGGGCTCAATATCCATTTTCGAATTGCCGTTGTCAAAAAATTCCCAAAGTCCGTCCCTCCGACTGCCTCGCGGTCAACGTGGGCTTTTTACTTTATCGTTTTCTATCTTTGACAAGCAAAGACAGAAAAAGAGGGGTAGCTGTAAGCACCCCATTTTTTACCGCTCAGCAGTCTATGGTTCGTTCAGACTTGTACTCAAGTCAATATGGACGTAGTCCAATTGAAGTCAACTCTCTAAGTCTAATCCCATCTATCCATCGCTTCACGGGCCCACTAGGACCAAATAGAGGCAAAATGACCTAGATGCCCTTAGGGGCATTGTTCTTTCCAATTCCAAATCAGACACGTCTATCCGAAAGTGGTAAGTCCCCTTTCCGCTTCCAAATCAGGCGCGTCTTTCTGAAGACGGTAAGTCCCTTTTCCAATTCCAAATTAAGGGCGTCTTTCCGAAGACGATAAGTCCCTTTTCCAATTCCATTAGACGCGTCTTTCTGAAGATAGTAAGTCCCCTTTCTAATTCCATCAGGCACGTCTTTCCGAAGACTGTAAGTCCCCTTTTCATATTCCATCAAGCGCGTCTTTCCGAAGACAGTAAGTCCCCTTTCCATATTCCATCAGTCGCGTCTTTTCGAAGACGGTAAGTCCCCTTTTAACCTGTCGATTGGGACGAGACCCCAAGTCCCCTAGATGATAGAACAGTCGACCTTTGGCGCCTGTTAGCCAGCCAATACAGAAATGTCCGTTTTGGCACGCCTTCCGAGAAAGTTGAATTCTTAGGCACTAAGTCCCTTTAGCAGCTTCCTGAGATCAGGCAGTCTCGGGAATGATCGCAAACCGTTAGAGTAGCGAAAGTACTCACAAGCGTTGCAACCGTCAGAGTAGCGAAAATACTCACAAGTAGGTCGATATAGGGAATTGCCAACAAACCCCTATCTCATGAGACCGCCGTCAGAGTGGCGAAAACACTCAAAACCCAGGTCAACACCAGTGCTTGCCAGTCCACTTTGGTGAAAAATGACCAAACTACTCATAGGGCCATTTTTTGACACGTTTCTCAAGAACACACTTGAGTCCTTAGAATGGTAAGTCCACCCCTTCCAAGATTGTCTTAAAAAGGAATCCGGCATGTTTAGGTGCCTTCTAGTCAGTTTCGGGCCAGTTCCGAGACTTTCCGTTTAAGATGACCATTTTGCCTCTAGGCATCCGAATGCCTCGGGAACCACCCCGGCTCTAGGTATCAAACCGGTAACCTCCCGAGAATGCTTTTTATAGTATTCCTAACCTTCTTTTATCTTTTCGGATAATTCCAAGTCAGTTTTGGTAAACCCGGTGCAAAATGACCGTTTTATCCCTAGTGGCCTGATCGCCCTTTTTCGACCACACCGGCTCTGGGAATCAAACCGGTAGCCTTTAGGAACATTCTAAATAATGTTTCCAAATTTTGAGTCTTCTTTCGGGACATTCTGAGTTCGTCCCGGTAGCTTTCCGATCTAGTTGACCGTTTTGCCCCTAATGGCTCGGTCAACCCTTCCGATAACTCTTGTCATCCTTTTTCAAGTCTACTACCTTCGAGACATTGTTTTAAGTGTTCCTATCCTTTTTCGGCCTTCCAGGCCATTCTCGGTCCCTTAAGTCCTTCCCGAACCTTCCGAACTCACTCCTAGTAAAGCCAGGGTAAAAATTGTATGGTAGTCACTAGTAGAGGCGCCGAAATCTTCCCAAGATACATTGCTTGCTGACCTTAAAACTTTTCTAACTGGCTGGCGCCACTACAAGCCAATTTTTGGCCTGGTACCACTCCTAGTGGCACCAGAAGCATTTTTGGCCTGACACCACTACAACAAGCGCCAGGTCATTCCCTTCTCTATAAATACAGAGCCTCCTCCAGCGTGAAAGAGGTCTACAAACTCAGTCTAAAAACCCTACTTTTCGATATACAGAGCTGGTAGTCTCTGTAAACCCTAGTCTCCTTAGGTTTCTAAACCCTAGCCTCCATACACAAACCCTAGCCTCCTATACACTCACATACACTTCTATACACTTATAGACTAGCCTCCAAAGCCTCTTTTGAAGACTTGAATTGCTGCAATCCGAAGCTTTGAAGATTGAAGATGAATTTTTGAAGATTGAAGTGAAGACCAAAGCAAGACAAGCAAAGTAAAGTGCGCAAAGCTAAGCAAAATAAAGAAGACACAAGGTAGTCTTCTTAATTACGTTTACGCATCTTCCCCTCTCTCTTCTCCCTCTGAACCCACTTGGTTTTTCTTCTATTGTAATCCTCGATCTTCTTCCCCCCCCTTCTTGCATGCTTAAAATAAGGGAGTTCCCGGTCCATGTGTAGGATTAGGCTATTGGAGAGTCACCGTGTCGGGGGCTTTCTTTTAGTTTAACTGGAGACCACGTGGGTTCGGCCCCCCTTGATCATGTGGTGAAGCCTTTAGCCTTGTATGTTCACGACCCTCATTGCATTGTACGTATCATGATCTTGCATTCTTCCAAAATTCGTTTTCCAGCTCGTTTTCAAAAAGCTTGCTTCAAAATCGTCTTTTTCAAAACTTATTTTCAAAATTACAATCCTAGGGCGATTCTAGCCTTTCCATGGCTAGGGTTGCTGTAGAAAAGTGTTACATTTAAAGTGGCCAATATAATCCATATTTTCAAATCCTTGTTGTTTTCAAAATCACTTTCTTAAAGTGGTTCTAGCCTTCTTATGGTTAGAATCACTTTAGGAAAGTGAGACATTTTTATACTTTCCAAAAACTCTCTCTTCAAATCCCTCCTTTTAAAAACCTCTTTTTCAACATACTTTCTAAAAACGTTCTCCAATCTCCTTCTTCAAATTTCTCTCCAAAATTGTTTTCCAAAAACTCCCTCCAAAAATCTATCTTTAGAACTTCCTTTTCAACTTCTTTCCAAAACATTCTCTTCAAAATTCCTTTCCTAAAAACACTCGCTAGGTTTCCTTCTTAGAAAACTCTCTCCAATCTCCTTTCCAAAAATCTCTCTTTTCAAAAACTCTCTCTTTTCAAAAATTCACTTTGTAGAAACTCCTCTCTAGGAGTTCTTTCCCAAAAATCTTCCTTTCTAAAAAACTCACTTTCCAAAAATTCCTTCTCTTGGTGTCCAAGTTAAACCTTAGAGCCAATGTTTAGAAAACCCTAATTTTCCTTCCCAAAAACATGATTTCTAATCCCTTATTTTGGCCTCAAAATCTAGGTTTCCAAAACCTCTTGTTTTCTATACCAAAATCCTAGGTTTCCAAAATCTATTTTCTACATCAAAACTATAGCCTTCCAAATCTAGGGTTTCTAAAACTTCCTTTTCCAAATCCATGCCAAATCCAATCTCTCATTTAGGAAACTAGATCCAATCCTCTGTTTTTTAAAACAAAATCAAACCCTCTCTTTTAGAAACAAAATCCAATCCCTTGTTTTAGGAAATAAGAATCCCAATCCTTCTAAACCTAAATCTTTTCTAATTCACTCCTTCCTAATCTCATACTTTCCTAAACCTTAGGTTTTCAAAACTTAAACTTTCAAATCTTTACTTAAACATTAAGCTTCCAAATCTTTCCTAAATTTAACCCTTCTTAATTCCATCCATTTTCAAATCTTAACTCTCCAAATCTAAATCTTCAAATCTTCCTTAAACTCAAAACCTTTCCTAATCTCAAGGTTTTCTAAAACTTAACTTCCAAACTTTCTAAATTCCACACTTTCTAAATTTCAAATCCTTCCAAATTCAAGACTTTCTTAAGTTGAAACTTTCTAAGTTCTAAACTTTCTAACTTTCCAATCTTTCCAGCTTTCAAAACTTCCCTATTTCAAAACATTCCAAATTCAAAACTTTCCAATTTCAAAACTTTCTTAAAATGAAATGTTTCCTATTTCAAAACTTTCTTAATCCAACACTTTCCTAATTCAAAAACTTTCCTAATTTGAAAACTTTCCTAAAATGAAACTTTCTTAATTCGAACCTTTCCTAATTCGAACCCTTCCTAAATCAATTTTTTCCTAATCTTCCAAGTTCAAAACTCGAGTCGAATCTTTCCTAAGTCTTAAGTCGTTCTTAAGCCTAGGTTTCCAAAATCAAATCTTTTCAAATCTTCCAATCACACCTTCTATTTTCAATTGGACTTTTGTCCGAACTACGACTGACCTGATTCCTCCAAAAGGATACGTAGGCAATCCTCATGGGTACGGTTACAACCTTTTTCTAATCTCCAATTCCATAATCTATTTTTCTAATTCCAAGTTTCTATTTCCAATTTCTAAAACTCTCCAATTTCAAATTTTTCGTTCCAAATTTCTTTTCAAATCAATTTCTAAATCTATTTTCCAACTCTCTTTTCTTGCACTTGCATATCATGCATCATGTCTTTTTAAACATTCTTTTTCTAAAGTGAATAGGATTGGACATTTTTTAGTTGAAGACTCTCATAGGTGAATCTCGGGTAAATAGACATGTAGGTATCGCAAGGGCGGGGTAGGGTGATGGCTTAGTGCGTCTTCCCTACACGTAACCAACCTCCGAACCTAAGATCACTGTTTTCAAAGACCAAAATGGAGTTTATTTTAAAAAAGGGCTTAAATATTTTTCAAAGGTTGCCAAACAACCTGTTTTCCTAAAGACCCTCTCTTGATGAAGTATTTTCAAAATCGTTTTCACAACCCCTAAGTGTAGTCTTCGGATTATGCTTAGTTTTTAGGTGACCTAACTCACCTTAATCAAGTTAGGTGGCGACTTCAAATGTTTTCCAAAAGCCCTTTATTCAAATCGATTTTCAATTCAAACATAGTCGCATTCATTCTTCTAGGAGGGTGAGTTCTAATGAGATAGTACAGTGTTTTTCCCACTTGTGTGTGTATTCCTCGAGTGCGAAAAATTTGGGTGTGACAATATGCAAAATGACAATAGTATCCCTAATTACAACATACGTAAAAGGTAAGTGATCAATTGAAAATCAGAATATGTCAGGATTATTACCTCTATATGCAACTATATTACTAATGATGACATAATTAGTTACTGATATAAGTTGCTACCTTCATGGGTTCAACCACAAGATATCTAATTTGCACTATGCATGTTGCTGCTTCAAATAGTGCAACTGTAACTAATTGGGTGCAATTGTGAACATGAGCCAAGTACATACAATGGCATACTCCAAGCCCTTAATATCAATGGATCAAGGAACTTTAGCTTTGTAATATCTCAAATCTTTATTATCTAAATTAATGAGAATTTCTTAAATTTTGTATTATTTTAATGTGCCATTGGGTCAAAATGATCAATGTTAATGCATGTTGTAGCATATGCCGTACGTGCATGACACATGAGATTAATTCCCGTGTGTGCCTTTTAGACACCCACAAATACACCACCGATACATACACACACACTCTTTCGGTAGAGAAAGAGAGAAGAGACTAGAGCAAGAGAAGAAGAAGACCAAGAAAGAGAAGATCAAGAAGAGAGAAGAGTGGAAGAACTTCAACCCAAGCTTGAGAATCCATTATTGGAGTTGGGAAGCTTGAGAGAGAAAGGTAAGAACTCTGTCTTTTGTAAATGTATAGTTATGTATATGTATATGTATGTGTACCTATGGGTGTTGTTAGGTTTTGGTGACTCATTTGAGTCCCAATTAGTTAGATTTTGGGAGCTTATAGCTCACATTGTAAGATTTGGGGTTAGGGTTTGGAAACCTCCAATTTTATACATGTTAGGGTTTGGAATTTAAAAATCCTAGAACCCTTTGTTTAGCTTGTTTATTTAGCTTCATTCTGAGTTATTGTAAGCTTCTTAGGTCAATTTTTGAACCCTAGAAGCATTGGAAAATATGGGAGAGATTTAGATGAGTTTAGGCTGGAGCCTGGCAACCACGCTAGAGCGTAGTATGGCACACTTGAGGGTGCGTAGACATGGCCCCACTCTAGTAGGGTCAAGCCCACTTGAGAACAGGATAGTTTGGTCGAGACCTTGCTCTAGCGTGCCCAAGAGTGCCTGAGGGCATAGTCCCAGGTCACAACTCTAATACTTTTTTGTAAAATTGGCATAACTTGTTCTAGAAAACTTGGATTGATACATCATTTGAAGTGTTGATAAGTCAACTCATAGACCTTTCTACCCATATAAAGTTGGTACTCTAATTCCTTATAGATTGTGATATATTAAAGTTTAAAGTTGACCCAAAATTTCTGTCAGCAACATTATTTTTTAGAATTTTAGTCCCTTTCCATTGGATATAACTTCTTCATTCGGAACGTGTTTTTGACCTATAACCTGTCAGATTAAAGGTATTTAAACCTATTTTTAAGTGAAATTGACCTAAAATATAGTCTCATTTTTTTGATGAGAATGAGATGCATTGAATGAACCAGTATTGAGGGAACAATGTTTTAAACCTCAACTTTTATGTTCTTGCTTTGCATTGGGGTCTTGTGTTTGATGCCTCTATATATTTTATTTGTAGGAACACTCTTTTTTAGCACCAATCCTCAAGGATAGAGGTGAGTAACGATATTCCATGAGTATAACCCTATTATTTTCCAAATGTTTTAACTCTAGTTACATTTCATGAAATGTTTTTAATATGATTTCAATGCATTAATTTTTATGCTCAATTATAAATGTCATACTTTTAAATGCATACAAGTTATACTTATGTTATGAATTGAAACCTATGGACTAAAATGTTTACATGAAAGAGATGCTAGATTTTTAATGTATGGTTTCAACTCGAGGTCTTTTCGTGGCAAGACCTTAAACTCACCCAATAGTCCTAGGGTAGGGACGTGAAACAAACTATCAGCATGTTGGGAGATGTTCCTTGGCCTAAAGAGTCTATACATGACCTAAGAGGGTTACTATGGAGCCTAATTCATATGTCGAGTTGTAGCACACTTGTGCTTTTAAAACAAGAACCAAGATATGTTCAAATGTTTATGACAAGCTGTGCTATGCTTTATTAAGAACGAGATACGTTGCATCTCTCTCTCATGATATTATGTATTGAAACGATAGAATTTTCAATATGATGCTTATGATACACAAGATTTCAAGCCTGCGCTTTGTACATTTTCAAGTTCATGATCTATAAACTTTATGTTTATCTATTGTTTTATACATTAGATATAATTGCTAGTTCATGGTATTTTGATACTCGTGCATCATTGTTATTCACTAAGCATTAGCTTACGTTTTCTAAAATGTTTTTAAGTAGCCAATCCGACAGACCCTAAGAGGAGGCCATATGTGGATTTTGAGGTACGGCCTATGAGCCTATGTTATGTCATGTGTATTAACCTTAATGTTTTGTAATATTATAAATTATATAACTGTGGTGGCCTCAAATAGGCCCATATGTACATTATGTTTTGGATTAGGCACAACTCTACCATGCATAACACAAGTTATGTTTTAAGATATAAAAATTCTATTTTTGCAATTATGTAACATTTTAAATTATTTATGCATAGGTGTTCAACCGGTTTATGTAATGCGGCATTGGGTAGCCTTGCTACTGGCTGGTCATGTACCTTAAATCTACGTAGGTCGGGTTACGAGGTGCAATATGCTTAATGTGTACAAAACACATATTTAGGCTTCTGATAGCTATGGAAAAAATTGAATATAGGCCATCTAATATCTCTAAATAGAGTCTCGATTCATTTCAAGGTACAGGCTTTTGCCTTTTGTGATAGGAATATCAATGAGTTAGTAAGTTTTCATCTAGGAATCTTAGTCTGAGCAATACTTACATTACCTATGTTTATCTGACGTCAACCAAGTCTCAGACAAGGTGAATATTAATAAACTCTATAATATCAACCCACTCCCACTAACAACTGATGATAAATTCTTGAACACTGTCTTAGGCCCAATATCATCATGCGGAGCAGTCATGAGATCTTTTCTCTCAATCACATTTAAGTCACTCCCACTATCCCTAAAAGGTTGAAGAATCTCTTCTTCTTTCTCAACTAGGCAACAAAAGTGTCTTGCATAGGATTCACCGTTTTATAAAGCTCCCAAAACTCTAAGCATCTCACCATAGCTAGGGATATTTACGTGACTCGAATTCAGTCTCACTTCTATTTTGCTGCTCATTAGAAAACATATGGCCCTTAGAATCATCAGGCAACATACTAACATATGCGACTTCTTAAGGGGTAGCTTCCAAATCAATGGAAAAATGAACTGCAAATCTTATGACTGCAAATCACCTAAAATAGGTAATTCGCCAATCCATTACACAAAATAAATGGAAGGAACTAACTAGAGAGCACATAGTTAAGAAACCATTTGCTTTGCTCTCTCACATAGAGTCACATATGCTAAAGTGGACTAGTTGCATTACAGATGCCTTATTATTCTACCACATGGTTTAATAGTTATCTCACGTATGCAAGGTGACTTTAGCGAGTGAGAATCAGAAATCCCTCTCAAGCTATCCTAGTCATCCTGTCTTGAATAATAAAAAATAATGATAAGATAAGTGGTTGCCAAAGTTCCAACTTGTGCCTTTTGACACAAATCTAAATGTAAAGTTGAGCACGGTAATACTTGAGAATAGAATATGCCAAATCACTAGAGCACAGAAGATGTCATGGAGATTTATGTGCACTCAAACTAGCTAGAAGTGCTGATCTAAATGCACATTCTTGCTAAAATAATTCTTCATACAAGTTTCGTTCCAACAGTTGAAATGCCTAAATACTCCTCACAGTACTTGAGTATATTTCTCTTGCTTTTTTAGTTAGTTGTTTCTAATTCTATTATCCTTGTAAGGACAAAATAAACAACTAACATATTCCACAGGTAGTCAATTCAAGAAAGCAAATCCAAGAGTATTTTGTTTGATTCAGTGCATTCACGAGTGAAATGTTCAAAAAATTGTCTCGAAAATAACAACCATTCTAGCCTTGGCCGTCTTCCACCTGCAACTAATGTGCTTGGTGGCAATCTCCCAACGATAGGCGTAAGTCTAACACTGGCACTGGAATAACCCTAAGTTTGTTGCAAAGGTCAAAATCTCCCACTTGTGACAGACTTGGTCAAATAAATAGTGTGCCTGAATTATGCAGTCTTCGAGGTGCTATTCCAGAAGTCAAGCAAGCAAAAAAATTGGATTCTGCAGTCACTAGGCACTGATCCATAAGCTGCATCACTGGATTATGCTACCTCTAGATGCTTATCCATAATAGACACGCTATATACTTATTTCTTGGCAATCATTGTTATGATTTCCAGTATCTCGCTAATCGAATCATTGTGTTTGTAGCTTACTAAAAGTGCACACAACTAGTAGCCTTGTGCCCACTTGAATAGGCATCAAGACTATGACGACCTTCGCGTTGTTCTGCTATGTTTAGATTTAATCAATCCAGTTTATGGTCTCTAAGACTAGTAGCTCATCCCAAATATTGGATCTAAGGATGCCTTATCCAATTACTCTGCTGTATATCAATCAGTAACAGAGAAAATCATCTAGATGCGTATGGGATATGAGCACACACAATATGATTTTGCAGCACAAATCTAAACTAAATAATGACAACTTTCACAAGCTGCAAGATCAAAATTTCTATAAGTTTCCAATCATCTCCCATGTTACAAGTGATTATTGTCAAAGACTAAATTTAATTTATGCACAAAATTTGGTTTTCGGGAGTGAAATCTGAAAATTTCTCCCTATCGACAAACCTCCCACTGAATGAAGCTTCCCAAGGCATCAATATGATTCCATGTTTCCACATGTTACTCAAAAATACATGCTTATACAAAAGAAATATTGAACACAAAATAACAGATAAAAATATAGAACTTGCCCCAAGAATAATGCATTATAAAATAAATGCAATAAAATTAATACTTAAGTGTAGAGAAGGAAATGTCATTTTTTTATGCACTTATTGCAATTGATTTAGTATAAACAATACAATGAATGCAGTGCCATTCAATTTTGTACTCAGTTTAAAATAAATTATATGGAAGGCTGAGCCATTCAAACCAGTACACAATAAATTATTGGGAAGGTTGAGCCATTCAATCTGATGAACAATTTAAAATAAATTATAGGGAAGGTTGAGCTATTCAATCCCGTATACAATCTAACTATTTGAGAAACACAAAAAAGGCTGAGTCATTCCATTCTGAATTCAGTTAAATTGTCAATAAATAAAGAGAAGGCTGAGCCATTCAAATTCGTATTTATTAACAATTTAATCTTTAAATAATTAATCTGAAACAATTAAACATACCTTAAAAAGGCTTTAAAATTGCAAGAAATAATGAAATAAATGCAATAATAATCCTCATGAGTACATAAAATCAAATGAAATATCTCTAAACTACCATAGCCATTTAATGCATTTATCGTAATTTTTTAGAATTTAAAACAAATTAAATAACCAAAATAAATTGCCAAAGAATATTTCAACGTCTTAGAAAATAAATCCAACTACACCAAGACCCAAATCAATGCTCCCTGAGCATACCACACCGAATTTGAGTTTTGTGGGGTGGAGAGAGATGGACATTGGCCAGCGCCAATGTTGTCTAAGGAGGGCTGGGAGAGAGGGAAGGAAGATGGGTTAGGGAGGAATGGTTCTCCATGATCCAACACTGGTAACACAAGAGGTACACGTAGAGAAGCAAGATAAGGAAGGATCAGTAGAGTCTTTGAAGTTCAGGAGCGGAAAGGGAAGAGTTTGGAGAAGAAGTTGAACAAGCATGTAATGATGAAGTGGCAGAAGAGGGATTCGGGCCTGAGACATTTGTACCTCCACTTGGCATACAGGTAGGTTTTAGGTTGACAGGTGCAAGTACTCCATTTTTGCCTAGTCGGCAATCTCCGGCCTTACTAAACTCACACTCAAAACAACACAGACACATTCAAGCCCAAATCGGCTTTCCAGACTCAATCTAGCTAATCAACCGCTTTACGAGTCTACCAGGCCCAATAAAGGCAAAATGACTAAAATGTTGTTGGGCATTGCTCTGTCCAATTCTAGTTGACACATCTTCTTAAAGATGGTAATTCTATATTTCAACCTCAATTCTAATTTCAATTCTAGTTTAGACCAGTCAAATTTAATCGGGCATGTCTTTTGAGAAAGTTGATCCTTCATACGATAAGTTCATCCAGCACGACACGTTTACCAAAAAAGCATAAAAATCCCTTGGGATGATATGTCCATTCACACTTGTTGACATGGACGAAACCCAAGTCCCCGATATGGTAAAGCGGTTCACTTCTGGCGTGCTTACTAGCTCGCCAACGTAAAATGTCCGTTATCGGGCATGTCTTTTGAGAAAGTTGATCCTTCAGACGATAAAACCACCTAGCAGCTTCTTGAGATCACCCAATCTCCGGAGTGAATGCACACTGTCAGATTGATAGAAACACTTACAAATATCACAACTGTCAGAGTGACAGAAACACTCGCAAATAGGTCGACATCGGGAATGCCAACAAACCTACTATATCACGAGACTGAACACGCCTCTTAACCGTGACACGTTTACCAGAGGACAAGATATTTTTGGAAACCAACTCACCACACATCATCAGAGTGATGGAAACACTTCAAACCCAGGTCAACACCAGTGCTTGTTAGCCCATTCTGGTGAAGAATAACCAAACTACCAATTGGGCTCTATCGGCGCGCTTCTCAAGAAAGTACTTAAGACCTCAAAGAAGTAAGTCTACCCTTCCAAGATTATCCCCAAGGATAATCTGACACGCTCTAGTGCCTTCCAGTCCCTTCCAAATCGATTCCGAGTTAATCCGATTAAAATAACCATTTTACCCCTAGGCATCCAATTGCCTTAGGGAACCACACCGACTCTAGGTATTAAACCGGTTACCTTCTAAGGATACTTCTAATAGTATTCCTAACCTTCTAGAACCTTTCAAAACTATTCAAAGTCTATTTTGGTAAACTCGATGCAAAATGACTGTTTTACTCCTAGTTGGCCGGTCGCCTTTTCCAACCATACTAGCTCTGGGTATCAAACAGACAATCCCCCAGAACATTCTCAATAGTGTTTCTAATCTTCAATTCTTCTCACGAGTCACCTTGGATCAATCTCGGTGTTTCTCGGTTCAAATGACTGTTTCACCCTTGGTGGGCCTGTCACTCTTTTCAACTACCCCGGCTTTGGTTCTCAAGCTAGCTACTTCTAGGATACTCTTTTAGGGGTTCCCGTCCATTTTTAGCAAAGTTTTGTTACTCGGATCCTTTAAGATTATTCTCAAACTTTTCGAAGTTACTCCTAGTGAAGCCAGGTCAAAAATTGTATGGTAGTCACTAGGACAGGCTCCCAAATCTTCTGCCTTGCATCACAAGGGTCAAAGATTTGTTTCTTGCAGCATCAAAATTTTCCAAAGTGGCTAGCGCCACTCTTAGTGCCACCAAGCCAAAATATGGCCTGGCACCACTCCTAATGGTGCTAAGCTATAAAATGGCCTGGTGCCACTAAAACAGGCATCAAGGTCAATTTAGCGGCCTATAAATATAAGCCACCCCCTGCATATTCTAGGTCTGCAAAATCACTCCAGAAACTCTACCTCTCTGAAAATAGAGCTCGAATTTCCTCAAAACCATAATTCTCTCAAGTCCCCTAAAACCCTAGCCTCCATATAATCTATACACTCAAATCCATATCTTCAAGCATCCATTGAAGATCAAGTGCTCGACATTCAATTCTTTCAAAGTCTAAGCAAAGTCCACTATCAAAGTATCAAAGCAAAGAGAAGACAAGGTAGGTTTCTATTTACTTTTATGTAATCATCCTCTCTCTCTTCTCCCTCCTAACCAACTTGAGTTCTCTTCTATTTTAACCCCCATCTTTTACCTCCTCTTCTTGCATGCTTGAAACAAGAGACCTCCAAGTTCATGCCTAGGAAGGCCTTGGAGGGAATCACCGTGTCAGGGATTCTCTTTGAGTACAACCTAAGACGGTATGAGTTTGTCCTCCTTGGTTATGTGGTGAAGCCCAACTTTGTATGTTCATGTCCCTATTGCATTATTGCTATCATAATCATGCATTCAAAGGTGTTTTTAAACTTGTATTGAAAGTTGCTTTCAAAACTTACATTCAAAACATTTTCCTTCAAAGTTGTTTTCAAAACTATAACCCTAAGATGATTAGGGTTGTAACCATTCCATGGTTAGGGTTGTTTTAGGAAAGTGTTATATTTGATATGACCATCAATGTCCAAATTTGAGTTCAAGTAAGTTATTTTTTTTTCAAGAAATCACAACTCTAAGATGATTCTAGCCATTCAATGGTTAAACCCCTAGCTCGAAGTTAGGAAACTTCAACTCTTTTCTAAACCAAGATGGTTTTCAAACTCCAGTTCAAGTCAAGGTGATTTCAAAGTTCAATTCAACTTTGCAAAATAAGTCTAAGTTCTACTTCAAAGTTCGATTTCAAATCAAAGTCAATTTCAAACCAAAGTTCAATTTTAAATATTTCAATCAAAGTTTAATCAAACTCTTTTAAAATCAAACTTTCTAAAGGCCCCAAAGTGATTTCTAACATTGATTCCTAACAAAGGTATATGTAGGCAACCCTCATGAGTGCTGTTATTACCTTTTTCAAGTTTCTAATTTCCATAACCTTTTTTCAAAATTCCAATTCTCTTTTCCAAAATCTCTTTTCAAATTCTTTTCATGCACTTGCACATCATATTATCCCTAAAGTGTGTCGTGCCCCGATTTTTCACACTCCAGAAAACAAATGAGAAAAACACGATATTCTCTCATTATAACTCATCCCCCTTGAAGGACGAGTGCGACTAGGTTTGAATTAGAAATTGATTTGAATAAAGGCTTTTGGAAAAAGTTTGGAGTTACCACCTAACTTTGATAAGGTGAGCTAGGTCACCTAAAACTAAATGCAATCCAAAGATTAAACTTAGGGTTTTTTAAAAGGTTTTGGAAAACTTTCTCAAGAGAGGGTTTTTGGAGGAAACAGGTTATTTGACAATTTTTGAAAAGATTTAAGCTCTTTTTTAAAATGACTCCATTTTGGTCTTTCGAAAATAATGATTCTAGGTTTGGAGGTTAGTTACGTATAGGGAAGACGCATGAAGCTATCACCCTATCCCTCTCTTGTGGTACCTACGTGTCTTTTTACCCTAGGTTCACTCAATTGGAATCTTTGATTATCCAATGTCCAAGTATATCCACTTTGCAAAAACTTTTAGAAAGAAATTTGATATGATGCATGATATGTAGGTACAAGGAAAGGATTTGAATTTGAAAGCATATTTGAAGGAAGGATTTGAAGCTTGAAAAAGGTTGTGACTGTACCCATGAGAGTTGCCTACATATCCCTTTGTTGGGAATCAGGTCATTCGCAGTTCGGACTGTCCAATTGAAAATAGACACTTTGAGGGCTTGTTTAATTTGAAAGACACTTTGGGGTCTTTGAAAGGTTTGACTTGAAAATGGTTTATTTGAACTTTGATTGAAAGATTTGAAATTGAAATTTGATTTAAAATTAAACTTGAGGATTTAAAATTAGCTTTGATTTGAAATTCAACATAAGGAGCAGAACTTGGACTTGTTTTGAAAAGTTTGACCTGAACTTTGAAATCATCTTGACTTGAATTAAATTTTGAAAATCATCATGGTTTTGGATTTGAGTTTTAGAAAAGAGTCGAGGCTTTCTAACTTTAAGGTTAGGGTTGAACTAGGATTTAGACATTTTAGGACCTTAGTAACCTAGGGTTGAAGTATACAATTGAAATAGGAAGGTTTGATTTTAGAAAGTTCCAATTTAGGAAATATAGAATTTAGAAAAGATTAGAAACTGTTTGATTTGATTTAGAAACACTTGACTTGGAATGCTTGGAAAAGATTTGACTTGAATACTTGATTTGAAAGAATTTAGAAAGTTGGGGTTTAGGAAAAATGGGATTTTGGAAAGCTTTGAATTATGAAAGTTTCAAAATAGGAAAGTTCCATTTTAGGAAAATACCAAATTAGGAAAGTTGTGTTTTAGAAAAATATTGATTTTGGAAATATTTGAATTTGAAAATTTTGAATTTAGAAAGACTTTTAAGTTTGAATTTAAGAAAGCTTTGAAAGTTTGGATTTAAGAAAAATTTAAATTAGGAAAGAATAGAATCAGGAAAGATTTGATAGTTTGAAATTTAGAAAGTTGCGATTTTGAAAGGCTTGAAATTAGGAAAGATTTGGTTTTTATTTACTAAAATCGAAGATTGGATCGTATTTTCAAGAATAGATGATTTGATTTTGTTTTCAAAATGGGAGGATTTGATTTGGTTTCCTAAATTGGAAGATTGGATTTGACATGGAATTGGAAAGGTTGAGTTTTGAAAATCTTGGATTTGAAAATTTATGATTTGGTGTAGAAAAAGAGTCTTGGAAATCTATGATTTGAGGCAAAATTGGAAGTAATGATTTTAAGAAAGGAATTAGAGTTTCCTAATAACGGATTCTAGGGTTTGACTTGGACTTCAAGACAAAGAATTTTTGAAAAGTAGATATTTGGAAAGAGTTTTTAGAAAGTAGACTTGCGAAACTATTTGGAAAGAGGTTTGAATATGGATTTTTACAAGTCTTTTGAATATCTCACTTTCTTAAAATGATTCTAACCATGAAAATATTAGAATCATTCCAGGGTTATGATTTTGACAACAACTAGGGTTTTGAAATATGGACCATAAGGATCACTTTGAATATAACACTTTCCTAAAACAACCCTAACCATGGAATAGCTAGAATTATCGTAAGATTGTGATTTTTGATAAAAAAAAAATAATTTAGGGTTTACACCCAAAATTTGGACCTTGATGGTCACATTGAATGTAACACTTTCCTAAAATAACCCTAATCATGGAATGGCTATAATCATCCTAGGAGCGTCATTTTGAAAATAAGTTTGAAAGAAGAAGATTTTGAATCTAAGTTTTGAAAGCAAATATGAATGCAATATTGTATGTCATGTATGAACATGATAACCATAATACAAGAAGCTCGTGAACATACAAGGTTAGGCTTCACCATATAATTAAGGGGGCCGAACTCACGTCATCTAAGGTTGAACTACAAGAAAGCTCCTAGCACGGTGACCTTTAATAGTCTTTCCTAGGCATGAATTGGGAAGTCCCTTGTTTCAAGCATGCAAGAAGGTGAGGTCAAAGATGGGGATTAAAATAGAAGAAAACCCTAGTGGGTTTGGAGAGAGAAGAGATAGGGGAATTATATAAAAGTAACTAGAATACCAACCTCATATTCTTCTTGCTTTGATTGCTTTGTTTGCTTTACTTGACTTGAACTTTGAAATCTTTGAAGATGCAACACTTGATCTTCAATGGATACTTGAAGGCTTGTGTTTGATTGTATAAGGTGTATAAAGGCTAGGGTTAGAGTGTATGGAGGCTAGGGTTTGAAGAGGCTTGTGAGAATTAGGGTTTTAGGAGGCTTTAAGCTCTGTTTTCAAAGAGACAGAGTTTCTAAACTAAGTTTGTGGACCCTTTTTACGCAGGGGTATGGTCTGTATTTATAGGTAGTTAAAAAAGAAACTAGTGCCTACTGCAGTGGCGCTAGTGGAAATATAACCTTGGCACCAAGCCATTTATTGGCTTGGCACCCCTTAGGAATGTTTCAAGGTGGCAAAAAACGTATCTTTTGACCCTTATGATGCAAGACAAAAGATTTGGGCACTTATCCTAGTGACTACCATGTAATTTCTAGCCTGGTTCGACTAGGAGTGACTCTGGAAGGTTCGGGAATGATCCGAAAGGCCGGGGATGGACACGAACCCTTGAAAGAGTGTCCCAGAGGTAACAAACTTTAAAAATAATGCTAGAATATTTGAAAAGGCTGACCAGCCTACCAAGGGCAAAATAGTCAATTAGACCTAGGAAACACCGAAATGGACTCGGAGTGACTCATAAGAAGGCTTGAAGGTTGGAAACACCATCGAGATTTTTCCAAGGGGTTCCCGGTTTGATACCCCGAGCTGGTGTGGTTGGAAAAGGCAACCGGCCCGCCAGGGACAAAACGGCCATTTTACACAGGGCTTACCGAAATAGATTCAGAATGATCCATAAAGGTGTTGGAAGGTTAAGCATACTATTAGAAGCATCCTCGGGAGGTTACCGATTGGATACCTAAAGTCGGTGTGGTTCTCGAAGACGATCGGATGCCTAGGGGCAAAATAATCATTTTGACTGGATGGTCTCAGAATTGATTTGGAACCAACTGGAAGGCACTCTGACGGTATGTGATGAGTTTCTTTCCAAAGGTATCCCTGAACAACCCTACACACTTAACACAGCACACCAACTATTCCTGACCATTTCCTGCCAATCCTGGTTAAAATGACCGTTTTACCCCTAGAAGCCTGTCACGCCCAGATTTTTCACACTCGAGGAATACTCACCCAAGCGGGAAAAATGATGTACTCTCTCGTTAGAACTCACCCTCCTAGAAGAATGAGTGCGACTAGGTTTGAATTGAAAAATTGATTTGAATAAAGGGCTTTTGAAAAAGATTCGGAGTCGCCACCTAACTTGATTAAGGTGAGTTAGGTCACCTAAAAACTAAGAATAATCCGAGGACTACACTTAGGGTTTTTGGAAAACAATTTTGAAAATATCTCCCCAAGAGAGAGTTTTTAAGAAAACAGGTTGTTTGGCAACCTTTGAAAAACATTTAGCCCTTTTTAGAAAAATAACTCCTTTTTGGTCTTTGAAATCAGTGATCTAGGTTCGGAGGTTGGTTACGTGTAGGGAAGACGCACTAAGCTATCACCCTACCCCGCCCTTTCGGTACCTACATGTCAATCTACCCTAGATTCACCTATGAGAGTCTTTAATTAACTATTGGCCAATCCTATCCACTTTGAAAAATAATGTTTGAAAAGAAACTAACATGATGCATGATATGCAAGTGCAAGATGAGAGAATTGGAAAATAGAAATTGATTTGAAAAGAAATTGATTTGATTTGAAAATAGATTTGAAGAAATAGAATTGAAATTGGAAAATTTGAAAATTGAAAATAGAAGTTTGAAAATAGAAATTTTGAAATTGATTGGAATTTGAAATTTGGAAAGATTTTGGAAACCGCACCAATGCGGGTGGATTTGAAAGTTTGAAAAGTGTTGTGACCGCACCTATGAAGGTTGCTTACGTATCCCTTTGGGGGAATCAGGTCAGTCGTAGTTCGGACATGAGTCTGATTGAAAATAGAAGAGTGGATTTAAGAAGGAACTTGAATTGGACATTGAATTTGATTTGAAATTAGAAAAGGAGATTTGAAATTGGAATTGAGAGGATTGGATTTGCTTTGGAAAGATTGATTTTAGAAAGACTTGGTTTTGGGAAGAAGGAGGTTTAGGAAACCTAGACTTGAGATTAAGAAAGATTGGATTGGAATGTTGGATTTGGAAGATTTGGAAAGATTTGGAAACTTGGAATTTAGGAAAGATTTGGATTAGGAAAGTTTCGAATTAGGAAAATGTTATTTTTGGAAAGTTTCATTTTTGGAAAGTTTTGAAAATTGGAAAGTTTTGAAATAGGGAAGTTTTGAAAATTGGAAAGTTTCGTTTTTGGAAAGATGTTGAAGTTTTGGAAAGATTTTGAAGTTTTGGAAAGATTTAGAATTTAGAAAGCTTGGAAGTTTAGAAAGATTTAACTTAAGAAAGTTTTGAATTTAGGAAACTTTGGATTTGAAAAGATTTGAAATTTGGAAAGTTTAGGATTTAGAAAGTTTTAGAGTTTAGAAAGATTTAAGATTTTAGAAAATTTTAGAGTTTTAGAAAATCTTGAAATTAAGAAAGGTTTGAATTTAGGAAAGGTTTAAAAGCTTGAATTTAGAAAGTTAAGATTTGGAGAGGGGGTTGAATTAGGAAATGGTCAAATTAGGAAAGATTTGAAAGTTGAGTTTTAAAATTTAGGAAAGATTTTTATGTTCAAGTTTTGGAAACTTAAGATTTAGGAAAGTGAAAGTTTAGGAAGGATTTGAATTAAGAAAGAATTGGATTTTGAAATTTAAGGAAAGATTTAGAGTTTAGGTTTAGGAAACTTATAGTTTAGGAAGGAATTGAATTAGGAAAGGTTTAGATTAGGAAGGGATTGGATTTGGTTTCTAAAAGTAAAAGGTTGGATTTTGTTTCCAAAAACGGAGGATTGGATTTGGTTTCCTAAAGGGAAGATAGGATTTGACAAGGATTTGGAAAGGGAGATTCTAGAAACCCTAGTTTTGAAAAATTATAGTTTTGGATGTAGAAAATAGGTTTTGAAAATATGTATAGTTTTGATGTGAAAACAAGACATTTTGGAAACCTAGGTTTGGGCAAAGTTTGAAAACCATATTTTTGGGAAGAAAATTAGGGTTTCCTAATGGTTAGCTCTAGGGCTTGACTTGGATTCTAAGGAAAGAGTTTTTGGAAAGTGCATTTTTGGAAACGAAGGTTTTCTAGAAGGGAAATCCTAGGGAGGAGTTTTTGGAAAGTGAATTTGGAAAGAGAGTTTTTGAAAAGATTTGTGGAAAGAAAGAATTTTTGGAAAGTGTGTTTTTAGAAACGAAGATTTTAGAAGGAAAATCCTAGAGGAGAATTCCTAGAAGGGAGATTTTGGAAAGGGAGTTTTTTAGAAAGGTTTTTGGAGAGAGTTTTTAGGAAGGTGAATCTAGGGAGTGTTTTTAGAAAGTGAATTTTGATGAAAAGATTTTGGAGAGGAGTTGAAAAAGAGAGTTTTGAAAAATAGATTTTGGAAGGGAGTTTTTGAAAACAATTTTGAAGAGGAGAGTTTTAGGAAAGTATGTTGAAAAAGAGATTTTAGGAAGGGATTTTTGAAAAGAGAGTTTTTAGAAAGTATGAAAACGTCTCACTTTCCTAAAGCGATTCTAGCCATAAGAAGGCTCTACCACTTTAGGAAAGCGGTTTTGAAAACAACAAGATTCGAAAATATAGACCATAAAAGATCACTTTTATTGTAACACTTTCCTAAAGCAATCCTAGCCATGGAAAGGCTAGAATCACCCTAGAATTGTGGTTTTGAAAACATGTTTTCGAAAAAGAGATTTTGATGCAATTTTGAAAACAAGTTTGAAAACGTTTTGAAAAACAACTTTGAAAACGGTTTTTGGAAGATACAAGACTATGATATGCACAATGCAATTTGGGGTCGTGAACATACAAGGTTAAGGCTTCACCACATAATCAAGGGGGCCGAACCCACGTGGTCTTTGGTTAGACTATAAGAAAGCCCCCGACACGGTGACTCTCCAATAGCCCAAACCTACACATGGACCGGGAATCCCCTTGTTTCAAGCATGCAAAGAAAGGGCAGGAAAGAGATGGGGGATTAAAATAGAGAAAACCCAAGTGGGTTAGGAGAGAGAAGAGAGAGAGGGGAAGTGTGGAAATTTAAATAGGGAGCCTACCTTGTATCTTCTTTATTTTGTGCGCCGTGCTGTCTTCGGTCTTCGATCTTGATCTTCGTCTTTCGTCTTCAAGAGTTGTCTTCAAGCTTCGGGTTGTAGCTCCTCCAGTCTTCAAAAGATGGTTGAAGGCTAGTGTATGAGTGTATGGGGGTGTGTGTGAGTGTATAGGAGACTAGGGTTTGTATAGTGGCTAGGGTTTGGGAAAACCTAGGGAGGCTAGGGTTTTGGAGGTGCTCGAACTCTGTATATCGAAATATAGGATTTTTAGGTTAAGTTTGCAGACCCTTTTCACGTTGAATGAGGCTCTGTATTTATAGAAGTTGGACAAACCTAGCGCCTATTGCAGTAACACTAGGGCAAACTTTACATTGGCGCCACTAGGAGTGGCGCCAGGCCATTTTTTGGCTTGGCGCCACTTCTAGTGGCGCCAAGCCAATTAGGAAAGATTTAAGGTCAGCAAGCAACATATCTTTGACTAGATTTGGGCGCCTGTACTAGTGACTACCATGCAATTTTTAGCCTAGCTTCACTAGGAGTGACTTCAGAAAGTCCGGGAATGATTTGAAGGAGCCGGTAATGACCCGGAAAGCCGGAAAGGAGCAAGAACACTTAAAATAGTGTCTTGGAGGTATTTGACTTGAAAAGTGAGGATAAGATGTGTCGGAAAGGTCGACCGGGCCTTTAGGGGCAAAACGGTCAATCGGACCGGAGAACTGTCGGGACAAACTCAGACTGTCCCAGAAAAAGACTTGGGATCTGGAAACATTATTTAGAATGTTCCCAGAGGTTGCCGGTTTGATTCCCAGAGCCGGCGTGGTCGGAAAAAGAGACCGGCCCACTAGGGGCAAAACGGTCATTTTGTACCGGGTTTGCCGGAACTGACTCGGAATGATCCGGAAAGGTAAGGGGAGGTTGAGAACACTATAAAAAGTATTTTCGGGTCATTACCGGTTTGATACCCAAAGCTGGTGTGGTCGAAGAAGGAGACCGGCCCTCTAGGGGCAAAACGGTCATTTTGTACCGGGTTGGCCGGAACTGACTCGGAATGATCCGGAAAGGTAAAGGGAGGTTGAGAACACTATAAAAAGTATTCTCAGGAGGTTATCGGTTTGATACCCAGAGCCGGTGTGGTTCCTGGGGCATTCGGATGCTTAGGGGCAAAATGGTCATCTTGACCCGAAAGTCTCGGAAAAGGTCCTAAGGGTAGTCTGGTCATTTTTCACCGAAGTGAGCTAACAGACACGGGTGTTGACCTGGGTTTTGAGTGTTTCCGCCACTCTAACGGCGGTCGTCGTGACACAGGGATTTGTTGCCAATTCCCTATATCGACCTATTCGTGAGTATTTCCGCTACTCTAACGGTTTTGTGAGTATTTCCGCTACTCTAACGGTTGAGTATTTCCGCTACTCTAACGGTTGAGTATTTCCGCTACTCAGACGGGGTTGATGATTTGGGAGTATTTCCGCTACTCGGACGGGGTTGAGTATTTCCGTTACTCTAACGGCTTTGTGAGTATTTCCGCTACTCTAACGGTTTTGTGAGTAGTTTTGCTACTCGGACCGTCTCGAGGAATAAACTGTCTCAAGAGTGGGACTGGAAGGGGTCTTACCGTCTCCGAAGAGACGTGCCTGGATTTTGAGTGTTTCCGCCATTCTAACGGTTTGGTGAGTAGTTTTGCTACTCGGACCCTCTCGAGGAATAAACTGTCTCGAGAGAGGGATTGGAAAGGGGTCTTATCGTCTCCAAAGAGACATGCCTGGATTGTGAGTGTTTCTGCCACTCTAACGGTTTTGTGAGTACTTCCGCTACTCTAATGGTTTTGTGAGTGTTTTCGCCATTCTAACGGTTTTGTGAGTGTTTCTGCCACTCTAACTGTTTTGTGAGTAGTTTTGCTACTCGGACCGTCTCGAGGAATAAACTGTCTCGAGAGAGGGATTGGAAAGGGAATTGGAAAGAAACAATGCCCCTAAGGGCATTTTGGTCATCTTGCCTCTATTTGGGCCTGACAGGCCCGCGAAGCGATGGAAAGATGGAATTTGGACCTAGAGAAATGGTTTCGATTGGAATGTGCCCAAAATGACTTAAAAACAAGTCTGGACAGAGTGTAGACTGCCGAGCGGTCAAAAATGGGGTGCTTACAAAGCCCAAATATGCCCCGAAATAGCACCGGCCTCGGGCTTTCGAGCAAAGGGTTTCACCACACGCCCTTGTTTAACCCAAGGAGGATCCTACAACACAAAGCTCACACAGTGCAATAAAGTTCCCTAGAGCATCTCTCAGACGCTCCGCCCAAATTATCTTTTCCCCCAATTCTCTGGTTACAACGTACCGTCAACTGACTTGAGAAATGGGTAAATCAGGTGTAAACACCCCATTTTTAACCATTCAGCAATCTACGCTCTGTCCAGACTTGTACTCAAGTCAATAAGGACGTATCCCAATCGAAACCGACTCTCAAAGTCTAAATCCTGTCTATCCATCGCTTCGCAGGCCCGCCAGGCCCAAATAGAGGCAAAATGACCAAAATGCCCTTAGGGGGCAATGTTCTCTCCAATTCCAACTCCAACCCCTCTCTCGAGACAGTTTATTCCCCGAGACGGTTCGAAATCAGGCACGTCTTTCCGAAGACGGTAAGTCCCCTTTCCAATCCCTCTCTCGAAACAGTTTATTCCTTGAGACGGTTCCAAATCAGGCACGGCTTTCTGAAGACGGTAAGTCCCCTTTCCAATCCCTCTCTCTCGATAGTTTATTCCATGAGACGGTTCCAAATCAGGCACGTCTTTCCGAAGACGATAAGTCCCCTTTCCAATCCCTCTCTCGAGACAGTTTATTCCTCGAGACGGTTCCAAATCAAGTACATCTTTCTAAAGACGGTAAGTCCCCTTTCCAATCCCTCTCGAGAGACAGTTTATTCCTCGAGACAGTTCCAAATCAGGCACGTCTTTCTGAAGATGGTAAGTCCCCTTTCCAATCCCTCTCTCAAGACAGTTTATTCCTCGAGACGGTCCTAAATCAGGCACATTTTTCTAAAGACGGTAAGTCCCCTTTCCAATCCCTCTCTCGAGACAGTTTATTCCTTGAGATGGTCCCAAATCAGGCACGTCTTTTCGGAGACGATTAGACCCCTTTCCAATCCCTCTCTCGAGACGGTTCCAAATCAGGCACGTCTTTCCGAAGACGGTAAATCCCCTTTCCAATCCCTCTCTCGAGATAGTTTATTCCTTGAGACAGTTCCAAATCAGGCACGTCTTTCCGAAGACGGTAAGTCCTCTTTCCAATCCCTCTCTCTCGAGACAGTTTATTCCTCGAGACGGTCCGAGTAGCGAAAATACTCGCAGACATCACAACCGTCCGAGTAGCGGAAATACTCGTAAACAGGTCGACATAGGGAATTGCCAACAAACCCCTGTGTCACGACGACCGCCGTCAGATTGGTGGAAACACTTAAAACCCAGGTCAACACTAGTGTTTGCTAGCCCACTTCAGCGAAAAATGACTAAACTGCCCCTTGGGCCTTTTCTGAGGCTTTCCAGTCAAGATGACCATTTTGCCCCTAAGCATCCAAACTCCTCGAGAACCACACCGGCTCTCGGTATCAAACCGGTAACCTCCCGAGAATGCTTTTTATAGTACTCTCAACCTTTCTTTATCTTTCCGGATTATTCTGAGTCAGTTCCGGCAAACCCGGTGCCAAATGACCGTTTTGCCCCTAGTGGGCCCGTCACCTTTTCTGATCACACTGGCTCTGAGTATTAAACCAGCAACCTTTGTGAACATTCTAAATAATATTTCCAAATCTTAAGTCTTCTTCCGGGACAGTCCAAGTCCGTCCCGATAGCTTTCCGGCCCGATTGACCGTTTTGCCCCTAAAGGCCAGGTCAATCCTTCCGACACATCCTCTCCTCACTTTTCAAGCCAAATACCTCTGAAACACTATTCTAAGTGTTCCTGCTCTTTTCTGGCCTTCTGGGTCATTCCTGGTCTTCCAAACTCCTTCCCAGACTTTTCGGAGTCACTCCTAGTGAAGCTAGGCTAAAAATTGCATGGTAGTCACTAGTACAGGCGCCCAAATCTAGTCAAAGATACGTTGCTTGCCGACCTTAAATATTTCCTAAATGGCTGGCGCCACTACTAGTGGCGCCAAGCCAAAAAATGGCCTGGCGCCACTCCTAGTGGCGCCAGTGTAAGTTTTGGCCTGGCGCCACTGCAACAGGCGCTAGTGCATTCCCCTCTCTATAAATACAGAGCCTCCTCCAACGTGAAAGAGGTCCGTAAAATCAGTCTAAAAATCATATATTTCGATATACAGAGCTCGTGCACTCTCTAAACCCTAGCTTCCCTAGGTTTTCCAAACCCTAGACACCATATACTAAACCCTAACCTCATATACACTCATACACTTCCCCATACACTTATAAACTAGCCCCCAACCCTCCTTTGAAGACTTGAAGAGCTGCAAACCAAAGCCTTAAAGATTAAAGATGAGCCCCCTAAGATCAAGACTGAAGTGAAGCGAAGACTGAAGAAAGTAAGGCACGCAAAATAAACAAGATACAAGGTAGGTTTTTTATTTAAATTTCTGCACTCCCCCTCTCTCTTCTCTCTCCTAACCCACTTGGGTTTTCTCTATTTTAATCCCCTATCTCTTTTCCCCCCTTTCTTTGCATGCTTGAAACAAGGGGATTCCCGGTCCATGTGTAGGATTGGGCTATTGGGGAGTCACCGTGTTGGGGGCTTTCTTCTAGTCTAACCAGAGATCACGTGGGTTCGCCCCCTTGATTATGTGGTGAAGCCTTAGCCTTGTATGTTCACGACTCCAAATTTGCATTGTGCATATCATGATCTTGTATCTTCCAAAATTCGTTTTCAAACTCGTTTTGAAAATCGTTTTCAAACTTGTTTTCAAAATTGCATCAAAAACTCCTTTTTCAAAACTTATTTTCAAAATCACAATCCGAGGGTGATTCTAGCTTTTCCATGGTTAGGATTGCTTTGGAAAAGTGTTACATTTAAAATGACTTTCATGGTCCATATTTTCAAATCTCATTATTTTCAAAAACCACTTTCCTAAAGTGGTTCTAACCTTCTTATGGTTAGAATCGCTTTAGGCAAGTGAGACGTTATTATATTTTCCAAAAAACTCTCTTTTCAAAAGTCTCTTCCTAAAAATCTCTTTTTCAACATACTTTCCTAAAACTCTCCTTTCCAATGTTGTTTTCAAAAACTCCCTCCAAAAATCGTTTTTTTTTCAAAACTTTCTTTTTCAACTCATTTCCAAAATCCTCTCCCCAAAATCCACTTTCTGAAAACGCTCCCTAAAAATCTTTTCAAAAACTCACTCCAATAATCTCCTTCCAAAAATCTTTCTAAAAACTCTCTTCCCAAAATCTTCCTTCTAGAAACACCCCTCCAGGATTTTCCTTCTAAAATACTCGTTTTCAAAAACACACTTTCCAAAAACTCTTTCCTTAAAGCCCAAGTCAAGCCCTAGAACCCACAATTAGGAAACCCTAATTTTCTTTCCAAAAACATGATTTTCAAACTTGCCTTAAAACTTAGGTTTCCAAAACCTCTTGTTTTCTACATCAAAACTATACCTATTTCCAAAAAACCAATTTTCTACGTCAAAACTATAGCCTTCCAAATCTAGGGTTTCTAAAACCTTCCTTTCCAAATCCTTGTCAACTCCAATCTCCCCTTTAAGAAACCAAATCCCATCTTCCCTTTAGGAAATCAAATCCCATCTTCCTTTTAGAAAACCAAATCTAATCTACCCGTTTAGGAAACCAAATCCAATCCTCCGTTTTTGCAAACAAAATCAAACTTTCTCTTTTAGAAACAAAATCCAATCCCTCCCTAATCCAATTCTTTCCTAATTCAAATCCTTCCTAATCTTCCACTTTCCTAAATCTTAAGTTTCCAAAACTTGAACATAAAAATCTTTCCTAAATTTTAAAACTCAAAATCTAAATCTTTCCTAATTCAACTCTCTCCTAATTTCTTACATTCCTAAGCCATAAGTTTCCTAAAACTTTCAAATCTTTCCTTAAACTCAACTTTCAAATCTTTCTTAATTCAACCCTTTTCCTAACTCTATCCCTTTCTAAATCTTAACTTTCCAAATCTAAGTTTTCAAACCTTTCCTAATCTAAAGATTTTCTAAAACTCAAACTCTAAAATTTTCTAAATTTCAAAATCTTTCCAAATCCAAAGCTTTCCAAGTTCAAAACTTTCTTAAGTCAAGACTTTCTAAATCTAAAACTTTCTAAATTCTAAACTTTCCTAAACTTCAAATCTTTCCAAATCTTAAACTCTCTAAATTTAAAATCTTTCTTAATTCAAAACTTTCTTAAGTTGAAACTTTCTTAATTCAAACCTTTTCTAAATCTTTCCTAATTTAAAATCTTTCTAAAATTCTAAACTTTGCAAATTCAACACTTTTCTATTTCAAAACCTTTCTTAAAACGAAACTTTTCAATTTTAAAACTTTCCTAAGTTGAAACTTTCCTATTTCAAAAACTTTCCTAAAATGACACTTTACTATTTTGAAACTTTCCTAATCCAAACTTTCCAAATTCAAACCTTTTCTAATTCCAATCTTTCTCCAATCTTCTAAGTCCAACATTTGAGCACAATCTTTCTTAATCTCAAGTCCTTTCTAAATTCTCTCTTTCCTAAGTCTAGATTTCCTAAAACCAAGTTTTTCAAAGTCAACTCTTTTCAAATCTTTCAATCAAAGTTCAATCTCTCAATTTTCCAATCCAATTTCCAATTCAATCTCTTTCTTCTAATCAACTTTTCTATTTTCAATCAGACTCTTGTCCGAACTACAACTGACCTGATTCCTCCAAAAGGATACGTAGGCAACCCTCATGGGTGCGGTCACAACTTCTTACAAATTTCAAATTTCTCCACATTTTTGAAATCTCAAATTCTACAACATTTTTCAAATTCTAATTCTACAACTTCTTTCAAATCTCCAATTCTACAATCTTCTTCAAGTTTCCAATTCTATGCTCTATTTCCAACTTCCAATTCCAAATTTTTATTTTCAAATCCCTTTTCTCAAATCTCTTTTCAATTTCAATTTCAAGTCTATCTTTTCAAATCTCTTTCTTTTCAAATCAAATCAAAATTTTCTTTTCAAATTTATTTCCAAATCAAGTCTCTTTTCTTGCACTTGCATGTCATGCATCATGTTTTTCTAAATATTATTTTTCTAAAGTGAATAGGGTTGAACAATAGTTAGTTAAAGACTCTCATAGGTGAATCTAGGGTAGATTGACATGTAGGTACCGAAAGGGCAGGGTAGGATGATGGCTTAGTGCGTCTTCCCTACACGTAACCAACCTCCGAACCTAGATCACTGATTTCAAAGACCAAAATGAGTTATTTTTCAAAAAAGGGATAAATATTTTCCAAAGGTTGCCAAACAACCTGTTTTTCTTAAAAACCCTCTCTTGAGGAAATATTTTTAAAAATCGTTTTCAAAAACCGTAAGTGTAGTCTTCGGATTATTCTTAGTTTTTAGGTGACCTAACTCACCTTAATCAAGTTAGGTGGCGACTCCAAACTTTTTCCAAAAGCCCTTTATTCAATCCTATTTTCAATTCAAATCTAGTCGCACTCATTTTTTTAGGAGGGTGAGTTCTAATAAGTGAGTACAATGTTTTTCCCGCTCGTGTGTGTATTCCTCGAGTGCGAAAAATCTGGGTGCGACATCAGGGAATTCTCAAAAGCTCGTCCATAAATCTTTCCATCAATACGGCTCGATTGAATGGATCACTTCCTGAAGCCCTTCATCGTACGGTGCAAAAACTACAACTTTCAGCAACCCCTGGAGCGTCTCGCAGATGCTCTGCCAAGGTTGACTTTTTTTTCCGATTCCCTAATCAAAACGCACCGTCAAACGACTTGAGAAATGCGTAAATTTGGGAATTCCTGAAAGTATTTCCTGAGTACTTTCTATCGGTACGGTCTAATCGAATAGATCGCTTATTGAAGGCCTTGATCACACGAAACGAAAACAGCCACTTTCAAACACCCCGAGAGCGTATCACAAACGCTCTACAAAAGTGACCTTTTTAGCACACTTCCCAAGATGATATCACTCATCTCTAAACATAATTCAAACTTTTCGAAAACATGAAAGTTTACCGGAAGCCTTGGGAAGATATCTCGAGTGCGACCGATTCCCCCGAAACCTTTCTGATTGACTCAATTATTGAGGCAAAGTTTGGACGAACCTTCCCGGTGATGGAGCGTATGCTAAATGCGCTCAAATTTTGATTAGATCGACCAACTTCCGATCAACGGTCGAGATTTATCCAGTATAATAGGTGCCACGTGTTATTTTGGCAATGGAACAGTACCTGCGCAAGGCCAAATTTTGGCCATGCGCATGTAGCACATGTGCCAAGCCTGTTCCAGATTGCCTATAAATAGAGGCCTCCCCCTTTGTATATTTCAGGTCCAAAATTGATGCGAAATTCTGCTGAAATCACTCCAGAAACTCGAATCCTTACATATATTCCACCCCTCTAACACTTAGGCTAGAATCTACCTCTCTCAAGCCTATACACTCCATGTACAAGGCCTCAGACACACTTACACACTCCACTTTAGCCTCTCAAGCCCTCTTGAAGTCACTCAAGCTCCAATCAAGACATCCATTGAAGACTACAAGTGTGGTGAAGGCAAAAGGTGGTATCCCTTTTACATTTATGCTCTCCCCCACTCTTCTCTTCTCCCTCCTAGCCTACTTAGGCTATTCTCTTTTTTAATCCCCATCTTCAACCCCCCCCCCCTCCTTTTGCATGCTTGAGCCAAGAGGGCTCTTAGATCATGCCTAGAGGAAAGCAAGTGAGAGCCACCGTGTAAGGGGACCTCTCACTAGCCTGCTTTAAGATGGTATGGCCCAGGAGCCCCTTGTTTATGTGGTGTAGCCTAAAAGCCTTGTATGTAAATCATGACCCCTCGCATATTATTATTTTGATCATGTCTTGTGTGCTTAGCTTCATTTTATGCTTATTGTCATGTTCCACAATGCTTACATTGCTCTTAATTTTATACCATTTTCAAGTTCTACATTTCTTTCCAAAATTGTTCCAAGAGTTGGCCACTTGAAGTGTTGGATGAGATTTTAGAAATTATGCCTTAAAAGACCTCCTACTAATCCCCTAACTTTCATTTTGGTATCATGACATTTTAATTTGCATAAGGGTTGCTTTCTAATTCTCTAATTTTTAAGATTTCCATTCTTTTAAGTGTAGTGGTTGGAATGGCCCCATGGAACCCTCTCTTGAGTGGTCTCCCTTTTGTTTGGCCATATGAACCCTCTCTTGATAGAATGGCCCCCCCTTTGAAAAGTGGTTTCCAAAAATCCTTCTCAAAAGATGATTTCAAAAATGCATTCTCTCCATCTTTGCATCAAAAAATGATTTTTCAAAAATTGCCATCATTATGTTGATTTTTGAAACCTCCACTCTTGTCAAGATAAAGGTTATAATGGCCATGAGAAAACCTTCCTTGGAATGGTTTCCAAACACCAACCATATAAACCATACTCTTGGCTAGAGTCAAAATTTTCATGGAAATGATCTTCAAAAAGATTGCCAACCAATGGCCCATGGCATAACATGTTTTGTTTCTCAAAACTCTTTCCAAGAGTACTTCAAATCAACTTTCAAAATCATTCTACAATCTAATCCTAGGTTAACTTGACCCTAGTTATCCAGCCTTAGGTTAACTTGACCCTAGTTGTCCAACCCTAGGTTAACCTAACCCAGGTTAGTTAACCTTAGGTTACCCCTAACCCTAGGCCAACCCAACCTAGGTTAGTACACTTCAAGGTTCCAACTCTTGAACCCTTTCCTAAATGATCATTCAATTTTAAACTATCCTTATAACCCATTTTTCCAAAACTTCCCACTCTCATGATTTCAAAAAACCAACTCCATAAACTCTTCTAATGTTCTTACATTTCATCTTCAAGGCATTTTCAAAAACGTTTTCAAAAGGTCACAACTCTAAGGTGTCCCTAGCCCCCTTATGGTTGGGGATTCTAAGGACAAGTGATAAATCAAGAACAACCCCATAGGTTGTCCATATTAGGATTTCAAACCCTTAGCCATTTTCAAAAACCACTCTCCAAACTAATTCATCAAAACATGCCTCCAAGGTTTTCAAAACAAGACTTTAAAAACACTTTCAAGTTCTCTTGGGTCATGCCAAAGCATTTTTTCTAAAACTCCCTTAGGTTGATCCAAAAACATTTTCAAAATACTTCACCATCCAATTTCAACTCAAAACCTCCAAGGCCACAAAAAGGTCTTCAATTTCCAAAGACCTCAAAGTGTCTTAAACATCTCAAGGTGTCTTAAACTTTTCCCAAGACCTCTAAGTGTCTTAAACTCTTTTAAAAGACCTCCAAGTGTCTTGAACTTTTCCAAAGACCTCGAAGTATCTTAAACTTTTCCAAAGACCTCAAAGTGTCTTAAACTTTTTCAAAGACCTCAAAGTGTCTTAAACTTTTCCAAAGACCTCAAAGTGTCTTAAACTTTTTCAAAGATCCCAAAGTGTCTTTAAACCTTCCAAAGGCCCTAATGCGTCTATTTTCCATCAGGCTCTTGCCCGAACTATGAATGACCTGATTCTCGCCAAACGAGATACGTAGGCAACCTAAAATGGTGCGGTTATAACTTCTATTTCAATTCCAATCCATTTTTCAAAAATTCCAATCAATTCAAAGTTCCTATTCCAAACTCTTTCAAAACCCTTATTATTTTCAAACTTCCTCCAAAAACTTGCATCATGCATCATCCATCTGAAAAGTGATGACTAAAACCCGTTTTCAAAATTCTAAAGTGGATATTAAGTGGACAATGGTAACCGTTTATTCTAGTGAGTGAACAAGGGGTGATTAGACATATAGGTACCGAAAGGGCGGGGTAGGGTGATGATCTTAGTATATCTTCCCTACACGTAACCAACCCCCGAACCATAGATTTTTGTTTTCAAAAGACCAAAATGGAGTCATTTTCCAAAAGGGCTTAAATCTTTCCAAAGGTTGCCAAGCAACTTATTTTCTTAAAGACCCTCTCTTGAGGGAGTTTTCAAAACCATTTTCAAAAACTATAAGCTTAATCTTCGGATTAACACTTAGTTTTAGGTGCCCTAACTCACCTTAATCAAGTTAGGTGGCGACTCTTATTTTTCTGAAAAGCCCTTAGTCAAACCAATTTTCTAACCTAGTCGCACTTGTCCTTCAAGGAGGATGAGTTCTAGTGACAGAGTTCCGTGCTTTCGTGTCCAAGCCGAAAGGACCTTGGACACCCAAAAACCGGGGTGCGACAACCTTCTAGAAACTCTTCCTTGGGATTTCCTTCCAAAATTCTTTCTTTCCAAAAAAAAATGCACTTTCCAAAAAACTCAAACTTTTTCCTTAGAGCCCAAGTTAAGCCCTAGTGCTAACAATTAGGAAATCCTAACTTTCTTTCCAAAAACATGGTTTTCAAAATTGCCTTAAAACCTAGGTTTCCAAAACCTCCTGTTTTCTACATCAAAGTCATAAGTTTCCAAAAAACCTCTTCTCTACACCAAAACTATAGTTTTCCAAATCTAGGGTTTCTAAAACCTCCCTTTCCAAATCCTTGTCAAATCCAATCTTCCCTTTAGGAAACCAAATCCCATCTTCCATTTAGGAAACCAAATCCAATCTCCCCTTTAGGAAACTAGATCCTATCCTCCGTTTTTGAAAATAAAATCAAGCCTTCTCTTTTAGAAACAAAATCTTATCCCTTGTTTTAGGAAATAGGAATCTTAACTCTTCCTAGTCTAAATCTTTCCTAATTCAACTCCTTCCTAATCTTCTACTTTCCTAAATCTTAAGTTTCCAAAACTTGAACATAAAAATCTTTCCCAAATTTTAAAAATCAACTTTCATATATTTCCTAATTCAACCTTTTCTTAATTCTACCACTCTTCAAATCTTAACTTTACAAATTTAAGTTTTCAAACCTCTCCTACATTCAAACCTTTCCTAATTTCAAGATTTTCTAAAATTCAAATTCTAAAAGTTTCTAAATCTTAAACTTTCTAAACTTCAAATCTTTCTAAATTCCAAATCTTTCCAAATTCGAAACTTTCTTAAGTTAAGACTTTCAAACTCTAAAACTTTCTAAATTCTAAACTTTCCTAAAACTTAAAATCTTTCCAAATCTAAAACTTTTTAAACTCAAAGCTTTCTTACTTTCAAAACTTCCTTATTTCAAAACATTCCAAATTCAAAACTTTCCTATTTTAAAAACTTTCCTAAGTCAAAACATTTCTTAAAACGAATCCTTTCTTGATTCAAAACTTTCCTAAAACGAAATTTTCCTAATTCAAACACTTTCCTAAATTGAAACTTTCCAAAAATGAAACTTTCCAAAAATGAAACTTTCCAAAAATGACACTTTCCTAAATTGAAACTTTCTTAAGATGAAACTTTCCAAAAATGACACTTTCCTATATTGAAACTTTCCTAAATCGAAACTTCCCTAATTTAAACTTTTCCTAAATTCAATCCAATCTTTCTCCAATCTTCAAAGTCTAACATTCGAGTCCAATCTTTCTTAATCTCAAATCCTTTCTAAATTCTCTCTTTCCTAAGTCTAGGTTTCCTAAAACCAATCTTTTCAAATCTTTCAATCAAAGTTCAATCTCTCAATCGTCCAATCCAAATTCCAACTCAATCTCTTTCTTCCAATCATATCTTCTATTTTCTATCGGACTCTTGTCTGAACTACGACTGACCTGATTCCTCCAAAAGGATACGTAGGCAACCCTCATGGGTGCGGTCACAACATGTTTCAAGTCTTTATTTCCACAAAATCTTTCCAAATCTCCAATCTATTTTCAAACTTCCAATTCCAAATTGCTATTTCCAAATCTCTATTTTCAATTTCCAAAACCTTCTTTCCAAATTCAAACTTCTATCTTTATCTTTTCAAATCTTTTTCTGAATCTATTTTCTTACTCTCTCTCTTGTATTTGCATATCATGCATCATGTCTTTTAAACATTCCTTTTTTCTAAAGAGGATAGGATTAAACATTAGTTAGTTGAAGACTCTCATAAGTGAATCTAGGGTAAATAGACATGTAGGTATCGCACGAGCGGGGTAGGGAGATGGCTTAGTGCGTCTTCCCTACACGTAACCAACCTTCGAACCTAAGATCATTGTTTTCAAAAGACCAAAAGGAGTTATTTTTCTAAAAAGGGCTTAATATTTTCTAAAGCTTACAAAACAACCTATTTTCTTAAAAACTCTCTTTTAAGGAGGTATTTTCAAAATCATTTTCAAAAACCCTAAGTATAGTCTTTAGATTATGCTTAGTTTTTAGGTGACCTAACTCACCTTAATCAAGTTAGGTGGCGATTCCAAATCTTTTTCCAAAAGCCCATTATTCAAATATATTTTCAATTCAAACATAGTCGCACTCATTCTTCTAGGAGGGTGAGTTCTAACGAGAGAGTACAGTATTTTTCCTACTTATGTGTGTTTTTCTTGAGTGCGAAAAATCTGGGTGCAACATTCAAGACAAAGAATTTTTGGAAAGTAGATATTTGGAAAGAGTTTTTAGAAAGTAGACTTACAAAACTATTTGGAAAGAGGTTTGAATATGGATTTTTACAAGTCTCTTGAATATCTCACTTTTTTAAAACGATTTTAACCATGGAAATATTAGAATCATTCTAGGGTTATGATTTTGACAACAACTAGGGTTTTGAAATATGGACCATAAGGATCACTTTGAATATAACACTTTCCTAAAACAACCCTAACCACATAGCTAGAATCATCTTAAGATTGTGATTTTTGATAAAAAATAATTTAGGGTTTACACCCAAAATTTGGACCTTGATGGTCACATTGAATGTAACACTTTCCTAAAACAACCCTAACCATGGAATGGCTATAATCATCCTAGGAGCGTCATTTTGAAAATAAGTTTGAAAGAAGAAGATTTTGAATCCAAGTTTTGAAAACAAATTTGAATGCAATATTGTATGTCATGTATGAACATGATAACGATAATGTAAGAAGGTTGTGAACATACAAGGTTAGGCTTCACCACATAATTAAGGGGGCCGAACCCACATCATCTAAGGTTGAACTACAAGAAAGCTCCCAACACGGTGACCTTTAATAGTCTTTCCTAGGTATGAATTGGGAAGTCCCTTATTTCAAGCATGTAAGAAGGGAAGGTCGAAGATGGGGATTAAAATAGAAGAAAACCCAAGTGGGTTTGGAGAGAGAAGAGAGAGGGGGATTATATAAAAATAACTAGAAAACCAACCTTATATTCTTCTTGCTTTGATTGCTTTGTTTGTTTTACTTGACTTGAATTTTGAAAGCTTTGAAGACGCAGCGCTTGATTTTCAATGGATACTTGAAGGCTTGTGTTTGATTGTATAAGGTGTATAGAGGTTAGGGTTAGAGTGTATGGAGGCTAGGGTTTGAAGAGGCTTGCAAGAATTAGGGTTTTAGGGGGCTTTAAGCTCTGTTTTAAAAGAGACAAAGTTTCTGAACTAAGTTTGTGGACTTTTTTTACGCAGGGGTAGGATCTGTATTTATAGGCAGTTGAAACAGAAACTGGCACCTGTTGCAGTGGTGCTAGTGGAAATATAACCTTGGCACCAAGCCATTTATTGGCTTGGCACCCCTTAGGAATGTTTTAAGGTGGCAAAAAACGTATCTTTTGACCCTTATGACGCAAGGCAAAAGATTTGGGCACCTGTCCTAAAGACTACCATGCAATTTCTAGCTTAGTTCGACTAGGAGTGACTCTAGAAGGTTTGGGAATGATTTGAAAGGCCGGGGGATGGTCATGAACCCTTGAAAGAGTGTCCTAGAGGTAACAAAATTAAAAAATAATGCTGGAATATTTGAAAAGGTTGACCGGCCCACCAAGGGCAAAATAGTCAATTGGACCAAGGAAACACCGAAATGGACTCGGAGTGACTCGTGAGAAGTCTTGAAGGTTGGAAACACCATGGAGATTTTTCCAAGGGCTTCCCAGTTTGATACCCCAAGCCGGTGTGGTTGGAAAAGGCAACCGGCCCACTAGGGACAAAACGGTCATTTTGCACAGGGCTTACCGAAATAGACTTAGAATGATCCAGAAAGGTGTTTGAAGGTTGAGCATACTATTAGAAGCATCCTTGGGAGGTTACCGATTGGATACCCAAAGCCGGTGTGGTTCTCAGAGGTGATCAGATGCCTAGGGGCAAAATAATCATTTTGACTAGATAGTCTCGGAATTGATCTGGAACCGACTGGAAGGCACTCTGACGGTATGTGATGACTGTCGCGCCCAGATTTTTCGCACTCGAGGAATACTCTCACAAGTGGGAAAAATGTTGTACTCTCTCGTTAGAAATCACCCTCCTAGAAGAATGAGTGCGACTAGGCTTGAATTGAAAATTTGATTTGAATAAAGGGCTTTTGAAAAAAGATTCGGAGTCGCCACTTAACTTGATTAAGGTGAGTAAGGTCACCTAAAAACTAAGAATAATCTGAAGACTACACTTAGGGTTTTTGGAAAACAATTTGAAAATATCTCCTCAAGAGAGGGTTTTTAAGAAAAACAGGTTGTTTGGCAACCTTTGGAAAACATTTAGCCCTTTTTGAAAAATAACTCCTTTTTGGTCTTTGAAATCAGTGATTCTAGGTTCGGAGGTTGGTTACGTGTAGGGAAGACGCACTAAGCTATCACCCTACCCCGCCGTTTCGGTACCTACATGTCAATCTACCCTAGATTCACCTATGAGAGTCTTTAATTAACATACGTCCAATCCTACCCACTTTAGAAAAACAATGCTTGAAAAGAAACTAACATGATGCAGATACGCAAGTGCAAGTTAAGAGAATTGAAAAATAGATTTGGAAATAAATTTGAAAAGAATTTGATTTGAAAATGGATTTGAAGAAATGGAATTGAAATTGAAAAGTTTGAAAATTGAAAGTAGAAGTTTGAAAATAGAAATTTTGAAATTGGAATTTTGAAAATAAATTGGAATTTGGGATTTGAAAAATGTGGAGACCGCACCCATGAGGGTGGAATTGAAAGTTTGAAAAGTGTTGTGACCGCACCTATGAAGGTTGCCTACGTATCCCTTTGGGGAAATCAGGTTAGTCGTAGTTCGGATAAGAGTCCGATTGAAAAGAGATTGATTTGAAGAGAGAGATTGAATTGAAAATTGGATTTGATTTGAGATTAGAAGAGGAGATTGGAAATTGAAATTGAGAAGATTAGACTTGCTTTGGAAAGATTGATTTTGGAAAGACTTGGTTTTGGAAAGATGGAGGTTTAGGAAACCTAGATTTAGGAAAGGTAGGAGACCTAGGAAAGACTTGAGATTAAGAAAGATTGGATTGAAATGTTGGACTTGGAAGATTTGGAAAGATTGGATTTTAGGAAATGTTCGAATTAGGAAAGGCCCGTTTTAGGAAAGCGTCATTTTTGGAAAGTTTCGAAATTAGGAAAGTTTTCATTTTAGGAAAGTTTTGAAATTGGAAAGTTTCGAGTTTAGAAAGTTTTCGAAAAAGGAAAGGTTTTAAGATTAGGAAAGTTCCCAAATAAGGAAAGTTTTGAAAATTAAAAAGTTTTGTTTCAGGAACGGTTTTGAAATAGGAAAGTGTTGAATTTAGAAATGTTTTAAATTAAGAAAGTTTCAACTTAAGAAAGTCTTGAATTAAGGAAGTTTGGAGTTTAGGATAGTTTTATATTTGAAAAGATTTTGAAGTTTTGGAAAGTTTAGAATTTGGAGAGATTTAGGTTTAGAAAGATTTAACTTGAGAAAGTTTTAAATTTAGAAAGTTTTGAATTTGGAAAGATTTGAAATTTAGAAAGTTTTGAATTTAGAAAGTTTTAGGGTTTGAATTTTAGAAAATCTTGAAATTAGAAAAGGTTTGAGTTTAGGAAAGATTTGAAAACTTAGCTTTGAAAAGTTAAGATTTGAAAAGAGGGTAGAATTAGGAAAGGGTTGAATTTTAGAATTTTAAGAAAGATTTTTATATTCAAGTTTTGGAAACTTAAGATTTAGGAAAGTGAAAGATTAGGAAGGAGTTGAATTAGGAAAGAGTTGGATTTTGAAATTTTAAGGAAAGATTTAAAGTTTAAGTTTAAGAAACTTATGGTTTAGGAAGGAATTAAATTAAGAAAGGTTTGGATTAGGAAGGGATTGGATTTGGTTTCTAAAAGCAAAGGTTTGATTTTGTTTCCAAAAACGGAGGATTGGATTTGGTTTCCTAAAGGGAAGATAGGATTTGGCAAGGATTTGGAAAGGGGGATTCTAGAAACCCTAGTTTTGAAAGTGCAGAATTTTAACGTAGAAAAGAGGTTTTGGAAACATGTATCGTTTGGATGTGAAAACAAGAGGTTTTGGAAACATAGGTTTGGGGCAAAGTTTGAAAATCATGTTTTTGGGAAGAAAATTAGGGTTTCCTAATTATGGGTTCTAGGGCTTGACTTGGGCTCTAAGGAAAGAGTCTTTGGAAAGTGCGTTTTTGGAAACAAAGGTTTTGGAAGGAAATCCTAAAGAGGAGTTTCTAGAGGGAAGAATTTTTGGAAAGGATAGTTTTTGGAAAGAGATTTTTAAAGAAAAGGAGTTTTTGGAAACGAAGGTTTTGGAAGGAAATCCTAGAGAGGAAGTTTCTAGAAGGAAGATTTTGGAAAGAGAGTTTTTTAGAAAGGTTTTTTGAGAGAGTTTTTAGAAAGGTGAATCTGGGGAGTGTTTTAGAAAGTGAATTTTGAGGAGAAAGAGTTTTTGGAAAGGAGTTGAAAAAAGAAGCTTTGAAAAATAGATTTTGGAGGGAGTTTTTGAAAACAACTTTGAAGAGGAGAGTTTTAGGAAAGTATATTGAAAAAGAAGATTTTTTTAGGAAGAGATTTTTGAAAAGAGAGTTTTTAGAAGATGTAAAAATATCTCACTTTCCTAAAGTAATTCTAACCATAAGAGGGCTAGAACCACTTTAGGAAGCGGTTTTGAAAACAACAAGATTTGAAAATATGGACCGTATTGGTCACTTTAAATATATCACTTTCCTAAAGCAATCCTAGCCAAGGAAAAGCTAGAATCACCCTAAGATTGTGATTTTGAAAGCAAGTTTTGAAAAAGAGATTTTGATGCAATTTTGAAAATAAGTTTGAAAACGATTTTGAAGACAACTTTGAAAACGGTTTTTGGAAGATGCAAGATCATGATATGCACAATGCAATTTTGGGGTCGTGAACATACAAGGCTAAGGCTTCACCACATAATCAAGGGGGCTGGACCCACGTGGTCTCTGGTTAGACTAGAAGAAAGCCCCCAACACGGTGACTCTCCAATAGCCCAATCCTACACATGGACCGGGAATCCCCTTGTTTCAAGCATGCAAAGAAAGGGGGGGAAAGAGATGAGGGATTAAAATAGAGAAAACCCAAGTGGGTTAAGAGAGAGAAGAGAGAGGGGGGAAGTGCGGAAATTTAAATAGGGAGCCTCCTGTATGTTTTGTTATTTTGCGCGCCATGCTTTCTTCAATCTTCGGTCTTTGTCTTGATCTTCTTCTTCAACCTTCAAGGGTTGTCTTCAAGCTTTAGATGGCAACTCTTCAAGTCTTCAAAGGATGATTGAAGGCTAGTGTAAGAGGCTAGGGTTTGGAAAACCTAAGGAGGCTAGGGTTTAGGGAGTGCACGAGCTCTGTATATCGAATTATATGATTTTTAGGTTGAATTTGCAGATCCTCTAAACGTTGGAGAAGGCTTTGTATTTATAGAGATTGGACAACACTGGCGCCTGTTGCAGTGGCGCTAGGTCAAATTTTACACTAGCACCACTAGGAGTGGCGCTAGGCCAATTTTTGGCTTGGCGCCACTAGTAGTGGCGCCAGCGATTTAGGAAATATTTAAGGTCGGCAAGCAACGTATCTTTGACTTAGATTTGGGCACCTATACTAGTGACTACCATGTAATTTTTAGCCTAGCTTCACTAGGAATGGCTCCGGAAAGTCCGTGAATGATTTGAAGAAGTCGGAAATGACCCGGAAGGTCGGAAAGGAGCAGGAACACTTAAAATAGTGTCCTGGAGGTATTTGACTTGAAAAGTGAGGATAAGATGTGTCGGAAAGGTTGACCAGTCCTTTAGGGACAAAACGGTCAATCGAACCGAGAAGATTACTTAGGTAATCTTATTCTCGAAGAGATTGAAGATGCTCAACGAGTTCAACAAGTGTAGAAAAGAAGGATGCAAGCTTTAGAATTCTATCGTGGTGATCTGTTTTGGAAACATGAAGATTGATAAAAGAATTTGAAGATTGATAGAGAAACATATTGGATTAACTATGTTTCAAAGCAACTAAAGTTCTTATGAGAATTCAATAACTTATTCACTATGAAGACCCTCGATCCTCATGGACATATCAATCCACTAAAGCATCATGTATGCTATGAACCTCTATAATGGTTGATTGTTTTGCTCTAAATCTAAAAAATGCATTGAGGCATAAAGTACAAAAGCAAGGGGGAGCAAGTTTCTATTTCAATAAGTTTATGCTTGTCACAATGAATGAAGGATGATGAGCATGATGGGTTGACACATTCAACAAGCTCATGCGTTACTAGTCTTGAAAGTTTGAATATAAACTTGGAAGCATGAAGAGATTGAAGGTGTTCAAAGGAGTCAAGTTTCAAGCAAAGTTAAAGATCACGAGTTCCATTGATGATTTGATGAAGACGTGGAAGAATGAATATTTGAAAGTATTCTTGAACATCCTCATATTTTGAAGAAGACCTTTCAAGCTTTATAAGTCTCAAATTGATGATTCTTAAAGAGCTTGAAGAGGTTTATTATATTGATTGAAGAATCCTAGAAGAAATCAAGATTAAGCAAAGATATTAAAGATGTTCAAAGAAAAAATAGAAGGTCAGTTGAAGAAAAGGGATCTCGAGTCTTGGAAGCTCTCTTGAAGATTTTGAAGAATACTTGAATAAATAGAAGAAGTAATATTGATTGAAGAACTCTACATGTAATCAAAATGGAGTGAATTCATCTCAAAGAAATTGAAGGTGTTCGTGAAGTCAACATACCTTGAAGAAGTGTTTTCAAGCCTTAGAAAGCTTATTTGGATGACCCTTGAAGAACTTGAAAATAATGGAGCAGATTGGGTAAAATCTGTAAAAATCAAGTTTTCTGGGTTGATATGTCGACCTATGAAGTCAGGTGTCGACACATGAAGACAGTGGCCAAAATCTGAAGATGGATGGTCATGTATCGACACATGAAGTCAGGTGTCAACACATAGAGGCAGTGAACAAAATCTAAAAAATACAAACTTGATGTGTCAACACATGAAGTGAAATGTCGACACCTGGGCTCCAACGGCTATATTTTTTATCGTTATAACAATGTAATCTTGCATCAAATGGTCTCCCATCCAGAACCAATGGCTATAATCAACTCAAGGCTATATATAGAAGATCCGCAACACATATATAAAATAGAAGAACACAAGATCAAATGCTAGAAAGTGAGATTTAATCTCCTACATCTTATACTCTGTTTTTATTCATTTAGGGAGTTCTTGAGTGAGCTACAAATTTGCTTATCGACTTTTTAAAAGAGAGTTATTCATTGTACAACCTTCATCTATTATTGATTGGGTTTGTAAACTAGTGAGTTTGAGTGTAGCTTGGAAAAAACACTTGTAAGTTTGAGAGAAGCTTGGAGAAAATGTCTTGTAAGTTTGAGAGAAGCTTAAGCAAAATCTTTTGGGTTTCGAGAGCTTGGGAAAGAGCTCTTGTAAGAAGTGAGCTAGGCACTTCGAGCAAAACCAACAACTGTGTAAGGGACTTTACATAGTGGAATACTTTTGAGAAGATCGAGGAGAGTGGACGTAGGCAAGGTTGGCCAAACCTCTATAAATCTGGTGTTGTTCATTTCTTGCTTTATTTTTTCTCCTTACTTATAATACATGCTTGCATTGCATTATATAATTCGTTTGCTTGAGTTATACGTTGATTAGTCACTGTTATATTACTCAATGAGCTTTTAATTACATTGTTTGACTTTAACTTCATAAAATCCAATTCATCCCCCTTCTTGGATTGCCTACTTGGGCCAACAATTGGTATCAGAGCTAGTGCTCTGTTGTAAAGGCTCAACATTCTTAAAGTTGATCTATGGCAACCATAATTGGAAGCTCTTTAGGTGAGGGTCAATCTACTAGTAAACCACCTTTGCTCAATGGAACAAATTATAACTATTGGAAGAACCGTATGAGAATCTATATTCAATTTATAGATTATGAGTTATGGAGGTTCATTTTAAAAGGTCCTAAGATCCCTACCAAAACCATTGCAACAGTGGCTGTTATGAAACCAGAAAATGAATGGGATGAAGCTGATCTACGGATCATGTAGATGAATGTGAAAGCTATGAATTTATTATATTGTGTTTTAGATGCTACAGAATTTAATAGAATATCTTCTTGTGATTCCACTAAACAAATATGTGACAGATTAGAAGTTACTCATGAAGGTACCAACCAAGTTAAAGAATCTAAGATCAATATTCTTATGCACAACTATGAACTGTTTAGAATGCTTTCTGGAGAATCCATTGCTGAAATGTTTATGAGATTTACTGAAGTTATTAATGAATTGCAATCTCTTGGAAAGATCTATTCTAATAGTAAACAGGTAAGAAAGATTCTTAGAACTCTACCAAAATCTTAGGAGGCTAAGGTGACTGCAATTCAAGAAGCTAAAAATCTGAACACCATGCCACTTGCAGAATTGCTTAGATCCCTCATGACCTATGAGCTAGCATAAAGCCAGAAAGCTCAAGAAGAAAATGATGAGAAAAATAGAAGGGTCATTGTATTCAAGTTTACAACCTCAAAAAATGACCAAGACAGTGATAAAGAAAAAGATAAGGAACTTGCATCAATCATAAGAAATTTCAAAAGGTTCATGAAGAAGAAAAGGAAGAAAGGTAAAGAAGCAAAAGCATTTGCTACAACATGGAGTGACATTGAAAGCTCCAAGTCAGATGAGGAATTTGCCTTCGAAGAGGAAACTGAACCTCAGGAAGTGACTAATTTATGTCTTATGGCTCATGAATAAGAAAGTGAGGTATCATCTCCTAATCCTTCTCAATTTACATTTAATGAACTACAAGATGCATTTGATGATTTGATTGTTGAATTCAAAAAGATAGGAATAAAAAATAATCTTCTCAAAAAGATGATTTTTACACTAACGAAAGAGAATGATGACTTACAAAGAGAAAATGCAGATTTGAAAAATGAAAATTTTGTTTTGAAAGATAAAGTCAAGGAAAACTCTTTTCAAAATGATTCCTTACTTTCAAAGGAAAATCAAGCTTTGAGGGAAGAAGTTAAACACTTGGAAACAACTCTTTTTAAATATGTAACTGGAAAAGAGAAACTGCATGCTATCATTAGAAAACAAAAGTGTTCACTTGATAAAGCTGGACTTGGTTTTGATCCCTTTAAAAGAAGAGAATTTTCAAAAGCCAGAATTGTTTCTTCCACTGGAAAATCACATATTTCATGCTTTTATTGTCATAAACTAGGACACATTGCTAGTAACTGTTATGCTATGCAAAAGTCTATTGCTCCTAACAATGCATGGGTCCCAAGAAGGCCACTAAGGACTAACCCCCATGGACCTAAGATGATTTGGGTACCAAAGAACAAGATTTGAATTATCTTCATTGTAGGTTTGCCTACCATCCATCACAAAGAAAGACTTCTAGTACTTAAACTGTGGATGCTTAAGGCACTTGATTGGTGAGATGATTCAATTCACCTCTTTCATACCAAATAATGGAAGTATGGTGATTTTCAATGATAATAGAATATCAGTCGCATTGCAATCGAAGGAAAAAATATTTGAGTACATCAAGCACTTACTTCAAAGGTTTGATGTGGGGAACTCAAATCTATTAAGTAATATCATAGCTACATCAACCAAGTTGGATGGCAATAAAAAGGTACTTCTCTTAATACGAAACTTTATAATAGCATGATTGGTTGTTTATTTGACTTAACCATAGATTACATTCGATGAGTGTATGTTTGAAAAATTTCATGCTAATCATAAATCATATTACATTATGGCTGTTAAGAGTATTGAGCATGTGCAATCTTTAATTTGATTGATTTTGATGATATATATGCTATGTATTTCATGTTAAGTATAAGCAATCTATTATCTTGAGTACTTAGGTTATTATATTCACTTAATAATGCATATGAATCTTTTGAAATCGATTACATGTCTATTTGCTGCACTCCATGCCATTCAAAAATTATTTCTAAATTTTATGAGAAAAAGAGTCGACTCATACATGTGTTTGAATATTATTGAAATGTACATACATTTTGCATAGATTTTAATCTCCATTATTAACCAATTTTTATCAGTTATATTTCCAAACACAAATAATGATTTTTCCCTTTTATCTACTTATTCAAATTTCCTACAACAACAATTGCATACCAAATTCTTAGCCATCATGTTTTATAAACCTCAATGGTTCTGAAATCAGTGAGAAATAGATGAATAAATCCTCAAAGGCTATAAAGAAGAGAAAAGAAAATGAAGTCATTGAGGAAGAAATCTAGCTAGAAAATGATCACTGTTTTGGAAAGAAATCTACGAAGGATGATAGATCAAATTTGAGTATCATGATGATGAACTATTTTTCATTTGGGCTTATCTGGAAACCAAAGATACTCTGGAAACATACATATGGCTGGAATTAAAAAAATCTTGCTTGCACCTTGAAATAATATTAACCATGATAAATTCTTGAATGGATTTGAATGAGGAAACAAAGAAGAAGATAATGTCAAAGACTGCAGTCCACTATGAAGAGAATGAGCTAATAGTTGAATGAAGAAACAATGTTTGGTTTTTGAAGCAAGAATTGAATATCATTCTGAGGGGGAGGATACTCTCATCAAGAGGAAGTTCTAAAGCAAGAGAAGAAACTTCAAGAGTTGCAAAGCAAATTCTTTCCATGATGACAACTTCTAAAAATGAGCAAATTGTTGTTCTAATGAGCATGATGAAAGAGCTGAAGGACTATCAAGAGAAAATGTTCATTCAATTAAACTTCACAATAGAATCACAAATCTGATGGAGAATAAAGTGATGAGGATGAACAAAAAGATTGTGGTAGCCAGTAACAAGATGAAAGAGGAGATTGAAAGAACTTTTAATGTGAACTACACTCCAGCAAAGATGAACTCAAGCAGCACTTCATATGAAGATGGAGAAGTAAAAGAAATAAAAGATTGTTTTTGATAAGGAGATACTTGCTGAAATTCAGCCAGCCATTCCTACTCAAATCCCTCTAACTTATACTTCCAAAACATCTCCAAAGCCAAGCCAATATTCTTTTGAACCAAAAACCCCAATCTGCATGATTTTCAATGGTATTACATTATTGCACTTTAAATTTGCTGATTTCATGGGTTATAGATGTCTAGATGACTATCATTGATTTTGATGGGTTAATGCCTTGAATGCTTGATTGATTGTTGCACTTAAAATAGTTAAAATTCTATTTTAATATTTTTGCTATCGTACTTGTCATAAATTTCTCATAAATTCTTTTTGATAAAAAGTAGGAGAACTATTATATGCCATAGCAAGGACAAATCATCTATTAAGGGGAAAAGATAATCTATATGAAAACAGAGGAGACATTTTTGAGTACATGATATTATATCTTCCATAGGGGGAGAAATATTTTATATTGAGAAAATTTAGAATATGAATGAATCTTTTCTATTCTAAATTTGCATTATATTTTGTTGTTCCTTTTTGATTGATTGACAAAAAAGGGGAGAGATACTATATGAAAAAGGAGAAGAAATATTATGTATAAAGAGTATCCTTATTCTAAAATAGTAAGGGGGAGACTTACAAGAAGCATGTTGCTTTAAATTCCTAATTTTCTTAAATCCTTACACTTCATTTATATTAAGCTTAATTGTATATATTTTTAAGGTTTTGTCATCATCAAAAGGGGGAGATTATTGACTCAAGGTAGACCCTTATGTTGATTTTGATGATAAAAAACTATATGGTTGTTATCAAATGATTTCAATTAAGTGTGCAAGTTAGATTATAATCATTTGATAACAAGAACAATAATTGAGCTGATCAGTTGAGTATCTAATAAGAAGATTAGTTAGATAATCTTATTCTCAAAGAGATTGAAGATGCTCAAGAAGTTCAACAAGTATTCAAAAGAAGGATACGAGCTTTAAAATTCTATCATGGTGATCTGTTTTGGAAACGTGAAGATTGATAAAGAAACAGATTGGATTAACTATGTTTCAAAGTAACTAAAGATCTTATGAGAATTCAAGAACTTATTCACTATGAAGACCCTCGATCCTCATGGACATATCAATCCACTAAAGCATCATATATGCTATAAACCTCTATAATGGTTGATTGTTTTGCTTTGGATCTGAAAAATGCTTTGAGGCATAAAGCACAAAAGAAAGGGGGGGCAAGTTTCTGTTTCAATAAGTTTATGCTTGCCACAATGAATGAAGGATGATGAGCATGATGGGTTAACACATTCAACAACTTCATGCATTACTAGTCTTGAAAGTTTGAATATAAACTTGGAAGTATGAAAAGATTGAAGGTGTTCAAAGGAGTTAAGTTTCAAGCAAAGTTAAAGATCACAAGTTCGATTGAAGATTTGACTAAGATGTCGAAGAATGAATATTTGAAAGTATTCTTGAAGATCCACATGTTTTGAAGAAGACTTTTCAAGCTTTAGAAGTCTCAAATTGATGATTCTTAAAGAGCTTGAAGAGGTTTGTTATATTAATTGAAGAATCCTAGAAGAAATCAAGATTAAGCAAAGATATTAAAGATGTTCAAAGAAAAATAGAAGATCAGTTGAAGAAAAGGAATCTCAAGTCTTGGAAGCTCTCTTGAAGATTTTGAAGAAGACTTAGATAAATAGAAAAAGTAATGTTGATTGAAGAACTCTACAAGTACTCAAAATGAAGTGAATTCATCTCAAAGATTGAAGGTGTTCTTGAAGTCAACATACCCTGAAGAAGTGTTTTCAAGCCTTAGAAAGCTTATTTGGATGACCCTTGAAGAACTTGAAAAAAATGGTGAAAATTGGGTAAAATCTGCAAATATCAAGTTTTCTGGGCTAATATGTCGACACATGAAGTCAGGTGTCGACACATGAATGCAATAACTAAAATCTAAACATGGATGGTCATGTGGCAACACATGAAATCAAGTGTCGACACATGGAGGCAGTGAACAAAATCTAAAAAATCCATACTTGATGTGTTGACATATGAAGTGAAGTGTCGACACTTGGGCTCCAACGGCTATATTTTTTACCGTTATAACAATGTAATCTTACATCAAATAGTCTTCCATCCATAACCAACGACTATAATCAACTCAAGGCTATATATAGAAGATCCCCAACACATATATAAAATAGAAGAACACAAGATCAAATGCTAGAAAGTGAGATTTAATCTCCTACATCTTATACTAAGTTTTTATTCATTTGGGGGGATTCTTGAGTGTGTTACAAATTTGCTTATCTACTCTTTGAGAGAGTATTATTCATTGTACAACCTTCATCTATTATTGATTAGGTTTGTAAACTAGTGAGTTTGAGTGTAGCTTGGGAAAAATACTTGTAAGTTTGAGAGAAGCTTGGACGAAATCTCTTGTAAGTTTTAGAGAAGCTGGGACAAAATCTCTTAGGTTTTGAGAGCTTGGGAAAGAGCTTTTGTAAGAAGTGAGCTAGGCACTTGGAGCAAAACCAACAACTGTGTAAGGGACTTTACATAGTGAAATACCGTCGAGAAAATCGAGAAAAAGAGGATGTAGGCAAGGTTGGCCGAACCTCTATAAATCTGGTGTTATTTATTTCTTGCTTTATTTTTCCTCCTTACTTATAATACCTGCTTGCATTGCATTATATAATTTGTTTGCTTGAGTTATACGTTGATTAGTCATTGTTGTATTACTCAATGAGTTTTTAATTACATTATTTGATATTAACTTCATAAAACCCAATTCACCCCCACCTTAAGTTGCCTACCTGAGCCAACATGTGTCAGATTGAATGTGAGTCTGGTCAGATTAGAGATTGCCGAGCGAGTAAAAATAGGGTGCTTACAGCTGCTTCTCTATTTTTGTCTGTGCTTGTCGAAGGCAGAAAATGATAAAGTAAGAGTCCCATGTTGACTACTAGACGATCAAAGGGATGAAATTTAAAATTTTTTTAAGACTGATGCTTGAAAATGGCAGATTGGCATGAGAGGGCATTTGAAATTGGCTTTTGGCAAGCAAAGGACAAAGTTTCCCAAAACTTAACTCTAGCGCCACTAGCCTGGGGATTGAAACAGCAACACAACTATCATTCGAAGCTTGCAGGTTTGAGAGGAAAATAAAAAATCTGAGAATTCTCTCATGCTTTTGCAAGGAAGGAATTTTGAGTATTGAAGGAGTGAGTTTGGGGGACCCCGGAGAGTTGCCGAAACTAGTCACTGCCCGTAGAATTGTTGTTGAAAAAGAAGATTTTGCCGGTGAACTCCAAAATGTGAGTTTTTCATTTTGTGTTGATTTTGATGTGTAGAACTCCGTTTAAGTCGTGTAAATAGTCAAAATTGATACTTTGATATGCTTTGAACACTCTGGTAGAGTTATTTCTATGTTTTGATACTTGTTTGATTGAGTTTGAGTAATTTTGTATGTTTTTGTAAAGAGGATTTCTGTAATAATTGAAAATTTGCTCCTACCACTTTGGGAATTAGGTTTTCTGGCTAGAGTTTTGCACCATGTGCCTTAGAAAAATGTGTTGAACAACCGTATGAAGTTTCATGATTTTTTAAAAAATTTTTGAATTTTTGATTTTTTAAAAAATAGAAAAATGCTCGAAAAATAAGAAAAATTAAGGAATTGATGTAATTGTTTGAGTTTGATATTTAGAAAAATATGGAAATATTTTAGAAAATATTTGAATTAGCTTTGAGAAAATTTGTGATAATTTTGAAGACCCTTGAATATTTGGAAAATAGAAGATATGTTTTGAAAAGTCAAAAATATTAGGAATATGCACAGATGTAAGCACCGTATTTTTGCCCACTCAGCAATCTCCGGTCTGACTGACCTCACGTTCAAACTGATACAGACATATTCAAGTCCAAACCAGTTTTTCAAAGTCAATCCAGTCAATCAATCGCTTTGTGGGCCTACCGAGCCTAATAGAGGGCAGAATGACCAAAATGCCCTTGGGGCATTGCTCGATCCAATTCCAGTTAGCACGTCTTTCTAAAGACTATAAGTCCCTATTTCAAGCTCAATTTCAATTTCAATTCCAGTCTAGACCAACTAAACTCAATCCAGCATATCTTTCGAGAAAGTTGATCCCTCAGACAGTAAGTCTATCCAGGCCGGTGCGTTTATTGAGAAAACTCCTCGGAATGATAAGTCCGTTCCAACTTGTCGACTGGGATAGAACCCAAGTCCTTGAGATGGTAGAACGGTTCACTTATGGTGCCTGCTAGCCCGCCAATGTAGAATTTATATTATCTAGCATGTCTTTCGAGAAAGTTAATCCTTCAGATGATAAGTCTATCTAGCAGTTTCCCGAGATCAAGTAGTCTCTGAGATGAACGCACACCGTAAGAGTGACAGAAACACTCACAGACATCACAAACATCAGAGTAATGAAAACACTCACAAATAGGTCGAAACTAGGAATTGCCAACAAACCTCCTATGTCACGGGACCAACCTCGCCTCTTAGCCGTGGCACGTTTATCAAAGGATGGGATACCTTTGGAAACCAATACATCACACACCATCAAAGTGACATAAACACTCAAAACCCGAGTTAACACCAGTGCCTGGTAGTCCACTCTGGTGAAAAATAGCCAAACTGTCCTTTGGGCCCTTTCGGCACGCTTCTGGAAAAAGTACCTAAGTCCTCAGAGCGGTAAGTCCACCCTTCCAAGATTTTCCTAAAGACAATCCGACATGTCCAAGTGCCTTCCAATTGGTTTTGGTTCAATTTCGAGACCATCCGGCCAAAATGATCATTTTGCCCCTAGGCATCCAAACATCTTTGGGAACCATACCGGCAATACCCTCCTGAGGATGCTTCTAATAGTATTCTTAACTTTTCAACACCTTTTTGGATTATTCTGAGTTTATTTTGGTGTTTTCTCGGGTCAAATGATCGTTTTGCCCCTAGTGGGCTGGTCACCTTTTCCAATCACACTAGCCATGGGTATCAAACTAGCAACCCCTTGGAATATTCTCAATAATATTTCAAACTTTCAAGCCTTTTCATGGGTCACCACGAGTCCATTCTGGTGCTTTTCTGGTTCAATTGACCATTTTGCAACTGGTGGGCCAATCAACCTTTTCAATTATCCCAGCGTTGTCTCTTAAGTCCATTACCTTTGGGACACTTTTTCAAGAGTTCTTGTCCATTCCCGGCCTTTTCGATCGTTCTCGAACCTTACGGAGTCACTCCTAATGGAGCTAAGCCAAAAATTACATGGTAGTCATTACGACAAGTGCCCAAATATTTTGCCTTGTGTCCTAAGGGTCAAAAGATACGTTTCTTGTTGCCCTAAAAACTTTTTTAAGTGTCTAGCGCCACTCCTAGTAGCACCAATGGAATTTTTGCCATGGCACCACTGCAATAGGCACCGAGGTGTTTTCAATTGCCTATAAATACAGACCCTCCCCTGCGTAAAAAGGGTCCACAAATTCAGTCTAGAAACTTTATCTCTTTAAAAATAGAGCTTGAAGTCTCTCCAAACCTTAATTTTCTCAAGCCATTTTAAGCCCTAGCCTCCATACACTCAAACCCTAACCTCTATACATCTCATACACTCAAACACAAGCCTCTATACATCCATTGAAGACTCAAGTGCTACAACTTCAAAGCTCTCAAGGTTCAAGTAAAGCAAAGCAAATCAAGCAATCAAAATAAGAAGAATACGAGGTTGGTTTTCTATTTACTTTTACGTAATTCCCCCTCTCTTCTCTCTCTAAACCCACTTGGGCTTTCTTCTATTTTAATCCCTATTTTCTACCTCATCTTCTTGCATGCTTGAAACAAGGGACTCCCTGATTCATGCCTAGGAAGGACTGTTGAAGGTCATTGTGCTAGGGGCTTTCTTTTAGTTCAACCTTTGATGGTGTGGGTTCGGCCGCCTTGGTTGTGTGGTGAAATCTAGCCTTATATGTTCATGACCCTATTGCATTATGCATGTCATATTTATACATCCATTCAAAGTTGTTTTCAAACTTGCATTCAAAATCTCTTTCTTTCAAACTTGTTTTTAAAATTACACTCCTAGGATTATTTTAGCCATTCCATAGTTAGTGTTGTTTTAAAAAATTGTTACATTTAATGTGATCATTATGGTCCATATTTCAAACCCTTTTTGTTTTCAAAATCACCACCCTAGAATGGTTCTAATCTTTTCAAGGTTAGAATCATTTTGGAAAAGTGAGATATTCATGAGACTTGCAAAAGTTCATATTCAAATCTCTTTCCCAATTGTTTTATAAATCTACTTCCTAAAAAATATTTTTAAAAATCTACTTCTTAAAAACTCTGTTAAAAAATCTACTTTCAAAAAACTCTTTGTTTTGGAGTCCAAGTCAAGCCTTAGAAACCATGATTAGGAAACCCTAGTTCCTTTCTTAAAATCATGACTTTATATTTTGCCTCAAATCATAGGTTTCCAAAACTATTTTCTACATCAAACTTTAGATGTCCAAAACTTCTTTTTTTCCACCAAATCATAGGTTTCCAAATTCAAGATTTTCAAAACTTAACCTTTCTAATTCCATGCCAAATCAAATCTTACAATTTAGGAAACCAAATCAAATTCTCCAATTTTGGAAACAAAATCGAATCATCTATTTTTTAAAATAAAATCCAATTTTTTACTTTAGGAAATAGGATTCCAACCTTTCCTAATTTCAAACATTTCCAAATCTCAACTTTCTAAATTTCAAATTATCAAATATTTCCTATTTTCAATGTTTCTTAAATTCAAACTTTCAAACATTTCTTAATTTCAAAACTTCCAAGTGTTCCTAAACTCAACTTTCTAAATTTAACTTATCAAATCTTTTCAAATTCTAAAACTTTCCTAATTTCAAACTTTCAAATCTTATTTCCAAATTTCAAAATCTTTCTATGTTCAAACCTTTCTTAAATCAAGACTTTTCTAAATTTAAAACTTTTCAAATTCAAAATTTTCCAAAATCAACTCTTTCCTAAAATGGAAACTTTTCTAAAATTGAATCTTTTCTAATTTGAAACTTTCCTAAAATGGAACTTTCTTATTTTGAAACTTTCATAATTCAAAGATTTCTAAAATTCAATATTTTCTAAACTCTAACATTCTAAATCCTTTAAAATCAAATAATCAAGTCAAAGTGTTTCTAAATTAAATCAAATCCTTTCTAAATCTTTCTTAAATCCAACCTTCCTAATCTGAAACTTTCCTAAATGGAACTTTCCTAAAATCTAACTTTCTAAAATTAAACCTTTCAAGTCTAAATCAAACGTTTCTAATTTAATTGCATGTTTCAACCGTAGGTTACCTAAGTCCTAGGATACGTAAACCCTAGTTCAACCCTAATCCTAAGTTAGGAAGCTTCCACTCTTTTCTAAGGCCCTTTTCTAAACCAAGATGTTTTAAAAATCTTAACCTAATATTTTCAAATCAAGTCCAAGTTCTTCTTCAAAGTTCGATATTTTTAAATCAAAATCAATTTCAAATCCTCAAGCTTTTCAAATCAAAGTCAATACTAAGTTCAATTTTTAATCCAAGTTCGATTTCAAATCAAAGTTCAATTTTCAAATCTTCCAATCAAAGTTCCAAATCAAATCTTTTTCAAGTCAAACTTTTCAAGTGTCTATTTTCAATTGGATTCTGAGTCCAAACTACGACTGACCTGATTTCCAACGAAAGGATACGTAGGCATCCCTTATGGGTGCGGTCACAACCTTTCTCAAGTCTCCAATTGTCACAACCTTTTTCAAGTCTCTAATTGTCACAACCTTTTTCAAGTTTTTAATTTTCACAATCTTTTTCAAATTCCAATTTCCTTTTCAAAATCTCTCTTCAAACTCTTTTCTTGCACTTACGTGTCATCCATCATATTAAACCTCTTTTCAAAATTCTTTTCAAAGTGGATATAAATGGACAATGAATAATCGAAGATTCTAAATTTAGTGAACCTAGGGTGAATAGACATATAGATACTGCAAGGGTGGGATAGTGTGATGATCTTAGGATATCTTCCCTATATGTAACCAATCTACAAACCTAGAATCACTCTTTTCAAAGACTAACAATGGAGTTATTTTTTAAAAAATGCTTAAATCTTTTCAAAGGTTGCCAAACAACCTTTTTTCTTTAAAAATTCTCTCTTAAGGAAGTTTTCAAAACCTTTTTCAAAAATCCTAAGTTTAATCTTCGAATTGCATTTAGTTTTATATGATCTAACTCACCTTAACAAAATTAGGCGGTGACTCCAAATTTTTTTTCCAAAAACCCTTAATCAAATCAATGTCTAGTTCAAACCAAGTCGTACTCGTCCTTCTAGAAGGATGAGTTCTAACGAGAGAGTATTGTATTTTTCTAACTTGTATTTCTTGAGTACAAAAAATTGGGGCACAATAATAGACTATTTTATGTGTGTTGGTGCCATGTGATTGTGATGCCGTGGGGTGTATGGTTTGTATTCCGTTACCGAGTTTTGGGCATTATGGACTATTTGTAAACGAGACTATGACAAAATTTCTTAAAATTAAGGAAAGAATTTAGAAAATTTTTGAAATAAAATCTCTTTGAAGGGAAAAGATATAAAACTTTTGAGGGTGGGGCCTTTTTGGCAAAGAAGATCTCGAGAAACTCGGGGGTCTTAGAATAAAACTTTTTAAAGAAAAACTTAAAAAAAATCTTTGAAAATTAAATTTTGAATAAAACTTTTGAAGGAAAAGTTTGGAAAACCTTTGAAAATGGATTTTGAATTTAGAAAACTTTGAAATTGATAAAAACTTTGGAAGGAAGAGTTTTAGGGTATTGAAAACTTGAAAATCTTTGAGGATTGATTTTGAGCAAAAAGTTTTGAAGGAAAAAGTTTTAGAAAATCTTAAAACTTAATTGGAATAGAAACCTTTCGAATAAGAGGCTTAGAAAAGTTTTGAAATGGATTTTGATTGAAACCTTTGAGATTTGATTTTGCAAAATGACTTTAGGCCTTCATTTTAAAATAATTTCTGGAATGAAACGTTAAGGAACATCGGGAATTGATTTGGAAGATAAACTTTTGAAGGAAAACGTTTAAGAAATTTGACCATTGATAGAATAGGCTTTGAAAAAAAACTTTTGAAGAAAAAAAAAGTTAGGAAACCTTTGAGGATTGATTTTTGAAAATAAACTTTTGAAAGAAAAAGTTTAAGAAACCTTTTGAGTTGTTTTGAGTAGACTTTATTGAGACTTGTGTCATTAATTCTCTTTCTTGCTTTCTTTTTTCTGCACCTCTTATTTTTTTTGAATTGTATATACCATATATTGATATTTTTACCTTGATTTGGTTTTCAAAATGGCTGATGCGGGTGACAATGGTTCTAAGAGGAGGTGCCAGCCCCAAAAGGGGGCCTGCAGAGATTTTGTTGGCAGTTTTAGCCATTCCAAGGGTAGCCGTAGATGAGCTGGCTGGACGTCTTCTAGTCAGAGTGGGAGGGGGAGTATGCCTCCAGTTGAACATTTTTCTCTCACCGAGCTAGCTTTTGAGGGAGAGATAGATGTCGAGTGTCACCGTTAGATTTTTTGCACTCGAGGAAATACACACAAGTGGAAAAAACACAGTGTTCTCTCATTAGAACTCATTTTCCTAGAAGGACAAGTGTGACTAGGTTTGAACTGAAATTTATTTGAGTAAGGGCTTTTGGAAAACATTTGAAGTCGCCACCTAACTTGATTACGGTGAGTAAGGTCACTTAAAACTAAGCACAATCCGAATATTACATTTAGGGTTTTTGAAAAGATTTTAAAAACTTCCTCAAGATAGGGTTTTTAAGAAAATAGGTGGTTTGACAACCTTTGAAAATATTTAAGCTCTTTTTGAAAATAACTCCATTTTGGCCTTTGAAAATAGTGATCTAGGTTCAAGGGTTGGTTACGTGTAGGGATGAAGCATTGAGCCATCACCCTACCTCGCCCTTGCGATACCTACACGTCTATTCACCCTAGGTTCACTCATTTGGAATCTTTGATTAACAATTGTCTAAAACTATCCACTTTAGAAAAGAACTTTTAGAAAGAAGTTTGACATGATGCATGATATGCAAGTGCGAGAATTTGATTTGATTTTGAAAGTAGATTTGAAAAGAACTTGATTTGAATTTGAAAATAGATTTGAAAAGACTTGATTTGATTTTAAAATGGATTTCTAAAGACAAATTTGATTTTTGAAAGAAGGTTTTTAGAAATTAGAATTGGAGATTCGAAAATAGATTTTAGAATTAGAAACTTGAAATAGATTGTAGAATTGAAAGTTTGAAAAAGGTTGTGAAAATAGAAACTTGAAAAAAGGTTGTGAAAATAGAAACTTGAAAAAAGGTTGTGAAAATAGAAACCTGAAGGAGATTGTGAAAATAGAAACTTGAAAGAGATTGTGATCGCACCTATGAGGTTTGCCTACGCATCGCATTTTGGAAACCAGTTTAGTCATAGTTCAAACAAGAGTCCGATTGAAAATAAATACTTTAGGTTTTTGAAAAAGTTTGATTGGAAAATATTTGATTAGGAAAGAGTTTAACTTGAGAAAGAGTTTGATTTGAAAAGGAGTTTTGATTGAACTTGGAATAGAAGATTTGGAATCGAGATTTGATTTGAAATTGAATTTTAGACTTGAAAAAAGGGTTTGAACTTTGAAAGAAACTTGGACTTGACTTGGGAAAGAAGGAGTTGAGTTTTGAAAACATTTTGGAGTTTGAAATTTGAAAACCATCTTGGTTTAGAAAGGACTTTTAGAAAAAGGGTTGAAGCTTCCTGACTTAGGATTAGGGTTGAACTAGGGTTTAGACTTCCTAGGATTTAGGTTGCCTAAGATTCAAACATGTTGAATTGGAAAGGATTTGATTTAGATTTGAAAAGTTTGACTTTAGAAAGTTGAATATAGGAAAGGTTCGATTTAGGAAAGTTAAATTTAAGAAAGTTTAAAAAAAGATTTGATTTGATTTGAAAACACTTGACTTGAAGAAAGTTAGGGTTCAGGAAAGATTGGACTTTAGGAGGCTTTGAATTAGGAATGTTTCAAAATAGGATAGTTCTATTTTAGGAAAGTGCCAAATTAGGAAAATATTGATTTTTGGAAAGTTTCATTTTAAGAAAGTCTTGAATTTAGAAAGATTTGAAAAGTTGAGATTTGGAAAGATTTGAAATTTAGAAAGGTTGGAATTAGGAAATGTTTGAATTAAGAAAGATTTGATTTCTGTTTCTTAAAGTTGAAGATTTAGATTTTATTTCTAAAAAGAGATGATTTCAATTATACATTTCAATTCTTTTGTAGCTTAAACCCGAAATTCAATGTACTTTTTTTTTACTTTTGCGAATGAATGCATGGATGGCTAAATGTTCCCACTTGACGGTAAGGTATCTGCATACAAGGGCAATCCGCTATCTCCAAAATTGAGCCAATGCACCATGTTTAGTTTCCCTCCTAAAGAGGGGCAACCTAGAGCATGCATTGTATAAAGACTTTATCAAGATAAAATATTGACTCTTTTCCTTTGTTGGTTTACAGTACCTCCCCTCGTTCTCCCTATCATTATAGGCCAAAAGCTCAGAAACGCTTATGGAGTCACTCACACTCGACACCTTAACTCTACTACTAGCAGAAGCGAAAGGAGTCAGACACAGGATGACTAAAATGGAAGGCATACTCTTTTCACTCTTACCTTATGCGACCCATCAGCAGGCAGAATCCTCGCAGGCTCAGATCCACGAGGAACGAAAAAGGATGAGGAGGGAGGTCCAAGACCACACCCATACCATTGCTCACCAACAACATCCACAAGCCATTTGAAGTATTCTGACATCTCTCAAACCACCTTTAACCACACCCTTGAATCCTATAATCTATCCTATGATTACCAATCCCATCCGCTTAGCCTTGACACCAAAAATTGTCCCACTTTGAAACATAAAGCCTGAAACCCCTTCAATTTCCAAACCACTGACCTAATAGCCATCACACCGGAACTTGATCCCCGACTTGTCAGGTCATTTAGGGCACTTAGGCGAGCGAGACCAAAAGATCAACTTTTCACTAAACTCGCTTGCACCTAAACCGCAGCTTACTTTAATCTTTTCGCCTTAGGATATTTGAAACCGATACCCCCTCGACTGCGACCTAACCCTCTACCACCCTATTTTAACCCAAATGCGTACTGTGAGTACCATTCGGGCGGCCAAGGATATGATACCGAAGAATGTTGGACCCTCAAACATAAGATTCAGGACTTGATAGATAATAAGACTATTGGCTTACGATCAGCGAGTCCTTCACCAGACCCCACTGTCAATCCCATTACAAAATTTGATAACGACAAGGTTTGGTTCGCTACATGCCAGGAGATATATTACAAGGATGGGGAGGAAGTGGAATACGAAGATATGGAACAGAGTCATACCCAGTTATGGTGCAACCCCGATAAAATACCGACCCCCGAAGACGAACTCGCATATGAATCTATGAAAAAAATTGACCAGGAGCTGTCCAGACTCAGTAATAAGAATCCCCCATTGTGTACACCTGAGGAACACTGAGCCACGGTTGGACACCAGAGTAGAAAACCCCGAGCTCGACCTATCCAGCCAGAAGAAGACGAGTCACCTGACTGGTTTGTTAGAGAAACCATGAAGCAAACAAACGAAGGCAAGGCAGTCAAGAAAGCTGAGCATTATGTCATCGCCACCAACTCACTTGGAACTCCGGGAAAAGCATCCACTTGTCATGCCTTGGCTGAGAATCTCAACCGTGGATGGAACGAGGATGTGGGCATGTGGGCATTGTCCCGAGGCCTTACTAAAATAGGAATCCCGTCAAAAGCGTACAAGAGATGGGTGTTTTCATCCAATTTCTTTTTATTCCTTTTACTTCCTGTCTCTAAATTGATGTTTGCATTTTCTTAACTGCTTAAAAACTTTATGCTTTTCATAAAAATGACGATAATAATTGAATGATAGTTCTTTTATTCACTGCTGCTATCTTGTATGTCTCTTGTGAATAGTAACTACTTCCTCCGCAAGGGGCACGGTGTATCTTATGGAATGATCCGGCTTGAAGGGATGATAGCATAAGTTAACCAATCACCAAATGATCAGTTTTCCAAAGAGAGAGAGGATAAGGATGAGTGAGGATACTACCCAAAGGCAACACTTACAAGACACTGAAGCTAAGCGATGTGTGGTCAGTTTATCAAAATGAAGAGGAGCCATCTTTCACTTCCCCACATATAAATAAAAGAATAAATAACTAAATAAATAAACAAATGTGCTTATATTCACCTTGCTTAACCCCTAGTGCCTCACGGAAAGCAAAAATTTTCCTTGTCAACCTCGATCCAAGACTATCTTCCCCACATTAGGGAAGACAATAGTTGAGAATTCTTGGAATGGTATCCATCTCTATCATGCTAGGATAGTATCGAAAGCTCTATAGATCAAGCAATCTAATCCAAAGTGAAGAGAGACCCTCATTTCATTTCCCATACAGTCAAAAGCAACCCCTTGCCAGACCTGTTGAGCCATCTATCATTTTTTCGAGAAAACCCCAACCTAGGGATCACCGCCCACATTGGGTAGATTGAACTGCCAAGGAAAAGGTCTAAGGAAAAAGGGTTGAAGAATTAGTCGTTCTAAGGGGCAAAGTAAAGGAAAAGAGTTGCCAAGGGGTAAGGGGCCAAAAAAAAAAAAAAAAAGAAAGAAAAAAAAAATCCTTTAAGGAAAGGCCTGAAGAAAATCATGATTGAGTCATCTTCAAAAGCATAATAAGAAGATCAAAAGAGAAGAAAGTCATGTTAAAAAGCAGGAAGAAAATTTAAAGGTGATCCTAGGTTACAAAGAAACCCAATAGAAACAATAGGTTCGAGCCTTTACCCTTTCTTGCAAAACCCCAAAACCATGACCTATATTAGAACCCTAGTAAAGTCCCCTCTGATTGAAAATGGATTGCTTGATCTAGATGAGCTAAACACACTGCTACAGCCAAGAAGGATGCTAGCCCTACAGAGAAAATAGTCAAGGACGGTATGGATCTAAACTCTGCTGAAAACAACATCGAATTTGGGCCTATATATTATGTTGTTTCGAAAACCCCATAACCTAGCCTACATTACGGTCTCAAACAAAGTCTCCTTAGATTGAAAGGACTAGCCACTTATCGCTGTACTAAAGATCAGGTAAGATGTTGCTAAAATCCCGAGAGCTGAGAGTTTCAACCCAATAACCATATACACTAACCCTGAAACGGAGAATCAGACAGGGTCAAAAGGTCGAGAAAGGTTCGAAGTGCTATTGTCCAATCAAGGTAGGGTTGAACCAGAAGAGAGGCTAAACCCCCGAAAAGGAAGAAGTTACCATTCCAAAGATACCAAGTTCGACAACACCCCTTGTCATTCTATTAATGTATTTCGAACATGCGCATACGTTTGAAAAAAAAAACAAAAAACAAAAAACAAGAAAAAAATCAGCATAAGCTTTGCACACATAGGATATAACTCCATGTAAAAATAGAAGTCACCAACATCGACTCAGTAGTAGATATATACATCATCGTCCGTCACATGCATCTGATCATATACTTAGCTGGAAAAAAAATCAATCATAAATGTCTCTGCTTATTCATGCATCTAAACACCATAAATATCCATCTTTTGTACAAAGCTTACAAAATAAAACTGTCTAACGTAAATACATCTCAAGAGTAGGGGCAAAAGAAGATCGGAGCCCCCACAAGGGGCATCTATCACAAGTCAAAGTCGATGTCATTTGGATCGAAATCCCCGAAACCTGACATCGAAGGAGGCGGATAGCTACTCAAAGCACCAACATCCTACAGAGAAGACAGAACCAAAATTAGCCACAAAAAAAAAAAAAAGAACTAGACAACAGCAGAACAAGAAGAAGGGGGAGAAGGACAACATACCCCGCCACTGCCCAGCTGAGATAACCGAGCCGTCAGGGAAGCTACCTTAACCTGGTACTGATCCTGCTCCATCTAATACTGATCCCTCTGGTCTCTCATAGTAGTAAACTCAGTCTGGGGCACATATCCTCCGGTATAGCGCCACAAGTCAACCACCTTTTAGCCCATAGCGTACCCACCAACTACTACCTCAAACCAGGTGAAGGCACCGACCGAATGAGCCCCAAAGTGCGTAGCATAATCTGTATCCAGAGGAAGCAAGAACTCGGCACCCGCCTGACGTTCCTGATAGGGGATAGACACTCCCGCCATGAAGGCTCCAAATATATACTCTGGCAGAGCTCCTGCTGATCAGAATTGCTCATGAAATAGCTACCAATGTCGCTTTCCGAGATAGGACTCCCAAGTGTCATCACCTAGAAAAGCAGCTCTCGACAGGGACAACAGGATCAAGTACCGGACTGTATCATAATGAACTAATCCAATAAAGGGCCGCCAAGTCACATCCCTCGCCTCAATCAGCTCCAGGTTAGCCCGGAGCGTCACAAAATCAGTAATCTTCGATCGCTAGGCTACTCGATCACGAGCCTACCTCAAAGCACGAGGATAGAGGTCATCCTCAACAACTGCAGGGCGACGAACAGAAAGGTACTAGTAGCTCCACCAGACGAGAAAAGGCCAGAAACTAGTCATGCTGCCCCAACAGGAGGAAGTTCGGACCCGCATCGACCGAAAGAAGCAGCCAAAGGAGAAGGACCCCCAGTCGAGCTCAAATAAAGCTCCAAGATCAGCTACTATACTCATCAACCGACATGGCACGAATGACTTGTTGTTGTTGCAAAAGCAGCTAAAGATGATGTACAAAACAAGTTACCATCTCATAATGTCCTGCCTGGCAAGCAGCAAAGGTATAGTCATCCTGACTGATCCAAGAGACTGGAAAGGTAGAACGCTCAGAAGGAGGCAAGTCCAGTAGAATGCATGCCTCGTCTCTACTGACTGACTGTAGAGTGATCCATTGGCCAACGAAGGAAAGCTCTGTGATGATCGCCCAATCCAAGGGAGTGGGGCCTAACTCAAAGTCGACAAAATGGAAGGTCTCGGTCTCTCCAAACCACCGCTCAACCAGTGCCAGTACCAATTGTCGGTTCAGGTGGTTAGCTTGTAATCCCATAAAGGCTCCGAATTTGATCTTAACCAAGAATGCACGATACGACGGGGTAGCTCGCCACATAGTCACGAAGACTTGATAAACCGCCCTTCTAAAAGCTGTGTGTACCTGCGGAGGGGGTAGATGCTATCTGGAGTATACACTGGGGTGGTAAGCCAGATCCCCGAATGGTGGAACATCCGGTACCCGCAGATCTCCCAAGTCGGCATCTATCTGCCTGTGCCTAGAGGAGGCTCTCCCATAGCTAGTGACCAGGTCGCCCAGACCTGGTACCTCCTCCTCTACGCCAATCTTCTCTACAAAAGCCTGCTCAACCAGAGGAAAGGGGTCGACAGGTGGCCCACTCCTCCTACCACTGTGGCTAGACGCTGCCTGCCTAGTAGACCGTCGGCTACCCCTAGATCGACTGAAGCCACTGGTGGAATCTGTCCGAGCCGCCTTCCCTGAGTAGTGTCTGCTCTTAGAACCATCATTACCAGCATCTGCCATCCTGAAAAGGTAAGTCAGGGTAAGAGGTGTTAATGTACCATGCATGCAGATAAATAATAATATAATAAAGTAAAATAAAATAAACAACTAACACAAACAAAACAAATAAAAGATTTCGAATGATAAGTCAAAACAAATTTCCTACACACACCTTTTGATTTTCTAACTTTAAGTCAAATCTCAAGAGTTTTATGTCTTTTTGCTTCAAAAAGATTTTATTTCTAAAACCTTTTCTAACTCTTTCCCTAATTTCTAAAAATTTTGGCAGAGTCTCGTTTAAAGATGGTCTCTACAACACCCATGCAATCAACGCAAAACGCCAAACGTGCACTTCATAACGTTACAATCACATAACATTAGCACTAGCGCATACTCTTCAATTTTTCAAAATTTTCAAAACATATGTTTTATTTTTCAAATAAATCAATGGTTTTCCAAGTTGTCCTAAAATTTCTCAAAATCACCTCAAATGTTTTCTAAAATATTCCAATGTTTTTCCAAATTTCAAACTCTAAAAATTTCATCAATCTCTCAAGTTTTCTTAATTTTCCTAATTTTCTAAATATTTTTTTATTTTTCAAAAAATCAAAAATTTACCAAGTTTTAAAAAAATTCCGAAACTTCACACAGTCGTTAAACACATTTTTCTAAGGTACATTACATAAAAATCTAGCCAGAAAACCCAATACCCAAGCTTATAAGAACAAACCTCCAATTCCTGCAGAAAACCTTCTTCACATAATCACGTAAAATCACTCAAATTCAACCAAACAAGTACCAAAATGCAAAAATAACATCACCATAATGTTCAAAACATATCAAAACATCAATTTCTACTATTCACATGGTTCAAACGAAATTCTACACATCAAAATCAACAAAAAATTTGAAAACTCACTTTTTGGAGTTCTTCGGCGAAATCTTCTCTTCCGGCGACGTGGTCTCCTTCCGGCAATCACCCGTGGTCTCTAAGAGGTGCCCGTTCAATGTCCAAGTCGATTTTCTTGCAATGTCTGTCGAATTTGCGAAAATCTTCCAAAATACCTCAAGTGTTCGAACCAGAAAATTTTCTGGTTTTATTCCCAAGCCTGGCGCCACTAGCAGAGGCGCCAAGCCTTTTCTGCCAAAAGAGTGGCGCCAGTTTCCAACTTTCGGGCAATTTTGCTCTTTTTCCGGCCAAAACTCATTTTCGAAGGCCTTTTAGGCCCAATATCCATTTTCGAACCACGGTTGTCGAAACATTTTCAAAGTCCGTCCCTTCGACTACCTCACGGTCAACATGGAACTCTTAATTTATTATTTTTTGTCTTTGACAAGCAAAGACAGAAAAAGAGGGGCAGCTGTAAGCACCCCATTTTTGACCGCTCGGCAGTCTACGGTCCGTCTAGACTTATACTCAAGTCAATATGGAAGATTTTTGTAAAAACTCCTTCCTACAAAACTCTTTCCAAAATTCCTTTTCCCAAACACTCTCTTTTCAAGTATACTTTCTAAAAACTCATTTTTGGGATTTTCCTTACAAAAATCTTCCTTTGTAAAAACTCACTTTCCAAAAATCTCTTTTCTTAGAGTCCAAGTTAAGCCCTAGAGTCAATGATCAGGAAACCCTAACTTCCTTTCTTAAAACATGATTTTTAATTTTGCCTTAAAACTTAGGTTTCCAAAACCTCCTCTTTTACATCAAAATCACAAGTTTCCACAACTTATTTTTTACATCAAAACTATAGTCTTCAAAATCTAGCGTTTTTAAAACTTCCCCTTCCAATTTCATGTCAAATTCAATCTTCTCTTTAGGAAACCAAATCCAATCTTCCCATTTAGGAAACTAGATCCTATCTTCCGTTTTTTGGAAACAAAATCAAAACACATCTCTTAGAAACAAAATCCAATCCCTTGTAGAAACAAAATCTCTTAGAAACAAAATCCAATCTCTTAGAAACAAAGTCTAATTCGAATCCTTCCTAATCCCATACCTTCCTAAATTTTAAGTTTCCAAAACTTAAACTTTCAATCTTTCCTTAAACTTTAAGCCTCCAAAATCTTTCCTAATTCCATACTGTAAGCACCCTATTTTTTACTGCTCGGCAGTCTATGGTCCGTCCAATCGAAATCAACTCTCTAAATCTAATCTTATCTATTCATCGCTTTACGGGCCCTGCCAGGCCCAAATAAAGGCAAAATGACCAAAATGCCCCTGGGGGCATCGTTCGGTCCAATTCCAAATCAAGCGCGTCTTTCTGAAGACGGTAAGTCTCCTTTCCAATTTCAAATCAGGGGCGTCTTTCCGAAGACGGTAAGTCTCCTTTTTAATTCCAAATCTGGCGCGTCTTTCCCAAGACAATAAATCCCTTTTCCAATTCCAAATTAGGCACGTCTTTCCGAAGACGGCAAGTCCCCTTTCCAATTCCAATTCCAATCCTTCTCTCGAGATAGTTGATTCCTCGAGATGGTAATTCTATCCAATCTGGCACGTTTTCTGAAGAAAATCTCTTCGGAACAATAAATCCCTTTAAACCTGTTGACCGGGACGAGACCCTAAGTTTCCTAGATGGTAGAATGGTTCACCTTTGGCGCCTGCTATCCCGCCAACGCAGAAATGTCTGTTTAGGCATGCCTTCCAAGAAAGTTGATTCTCAGGCGCTAAGTCCCTTTAGCAGCTTCCCAAGATCAGGTAGCTTCAAGAATGATAGCGAACCGTTAGGGTAACAGAAATACTCGCAAGCATCGCAACCGTCATAGTAACGGAAATACTTGCAAACAGGTCGATATAGGGAATTGCCAACAAACCCCTGTATCATGAGACCACCGTCAGAGTGGCGGAAACACTCAAAACCCAGGTCAACACTAGTGCTTGCTAGCCCACTCCGGTGAAAAATGACCAAACTACCCCAAGGGCCGTTTTTTGGCATGTTTCTCGAGAGCACACCAGAGTCCTCATAACGATAAGTCCACCCTTCCTAGATCATCTCAAAGATGATCCGGTATGATTAGGTGCCCTCTAGTCAATTTCGGGTCAATTCCGAGACTTTTCAATCAAGATGATAATTTTGCCCCTAGGCATCTAAATGCCCTGGGAACCACACCGGCCCTGGGTATCAAACCGGTAACTTCCTGAGAATGCCTCATATAGTATTCTCAACCTTTCTTTACCTTTTCGAATCATTCCGAGTCAGTTTCGGCAAACCCAGTGCAAAATGACCGTTTTGCCCCTGGTGGGCCGGGCACTTTTTCCAACCACATCAGCTTTGGGTATCAAACCGGCAACCTTTGGAAACATTCTGAATAATGTTTCCAAATCTCAAAACCTCTTCCAAGACGTTCCGAGTCCATCTCAGTAACCTTCCGGCCCGGTTGACCGTTTTACTTGTAATGGCCCAACTAACCCTTCCGACACATCCTATCCTCATTTTTCAAGTCAAATACCTCTGGGACACTGCTCTAAGTGATCCTGCCCTTTCTCGGCCTTTTGGGCCAATCCCGATCCCCTAAATCCTTCCCAGACTTTCCGAAGTCACTTTTAGTGAAGCTAGGCTAAAATTGGACAGTAGTCACTAGTACAGACGCCCAAATCATCTCAAGATACGTTGCTTGCTGACCTTAAAACTTTTCTAACTGGCTGACGCCACTATATGCCAAGAAATAGCTTGGTGCCACTCCTAGTGGCAACAAGAGGAAATTTGGCCTGGCGCTACTGCAACAAGCGCCAGGTCTATCCCATCTTTATAAATACAAAGCCTTTTGCAGTGTGAAGAAGGTCTGGAAACTCAGTTTGAAAACCCTAATATTCGATATACAGAGCTTATAGCCTCCCTAAACCCTAGCTTCTCTAGATTTTCCAAACCCTAGCCACCATACACAAACCCTAGCCTCCTATACACTCATACACACCCTTATGCACTTATACACTAGCCTCCAACCCTCCATTGAAGATTTGGATTGCTGCAACTTGAAGCTCTTGAAGACCAAGACAAAGCTCTCGAAGACTGAAGCGAAGACCGAAGAAAAGCAAAAAAAGCAAGGCAAGCAAAGCAAAGTGAAATAAACAAGACAAGGTAGGCTTTCTCTTTAAGTTTCTGCACTTCCCCCTCTCTCTTCTCTCTCCTAACCCACTTGGGTTTTCTTCTATTTTAATCCTCTATCTTCTTCCCCCCCCCCCTTTTCTTTGCATGCTTGAAACAAGGGGATTCCCCGTCTGTGTAGGATTAGACTATTGGAGGGTCACCGTGTCGGAAGCTTTCTTTTAGTCTAACTCAAGACCACGTGGGTTCGGCCCCCTTGATTATGTGGTGAAGCCTTAACCTTGTATGTTTATGACCCCAATTTGCATTATGCATATCATTATCTTGCATTCTTCCAAAAATCGTTTTCAAACTCATTTTCAAAGCTTGCATTAAACTTGTTTTCAAAATTGTATCAAAATCTCCTTTTCAAAACTTGTTTTCAAAATCACAATCCTAGGGTGATTCTAACCTTTCCATGGCTAGGGTTGCTTTAGGAAAGTGTTACATTTAAAGTGACCAATATGGTCCATATTTTCAAATCCTTGTTGTTTTCAAAACCACTTTCTTTAGGAAAGTGAGACATTTTTATACTTTTTAAAAACTCTATTTTGAAAAGTCTCTTTCTAAAACCCTCCTTTTCAACATGCTTTCCTAAAACTCTTCTTTCCAAAATTATTTTCTAAAAACTTCCTCCAAAAATCTATTTTTCAAAACTCCTTTTTAAACTCTTTCCCAAAATACTCTCCTCAAAATTTACTTTCTAAAAACGCCTCCTAAATCTCTTTCCTAAAAACTCTTTCCAACAATCTCCTTCCAAAAATCTTTCCAAAAACTCTCTTTTTAAAACTCACCTTCTAGAAACTCTTCCTTGGGATTTCCTTTCAAAAATCTTCCTTTCCAAAAAAAACGCACTTTCCAAAAAACTCAAACTCTTTCCTTAGAGCCCAAGTCAAGCCCTAGAGCTAACAATTAGGAAATCCTAATTTTCATTCCAAAAACATGGTTCTCAAACTTGCCTTAAAACTTAGGTTTCCAAAACCTCCTGTTTTCTACATCAAAATCATAAGTTTTCAAAAAACCTCTTCTCTACGCCAAAACTATAGTTTTCTAAATCTAGGGTTTCGAAACCTCCCTTTCCAAATCCATGCTAAATCCAATCTTCCCGTTTAGGAAACTAGATACAATCCTCCGTTTTTGGAAACAAAATCAAACCTTCTCTTTTAAGAAACAAAATCCAATCCCTTGTTTTAAGAAATAGGAATCTTAAGCCCAAAATCCAAATCTTTCCTAATTCAACTCTTTCCTAATCTTCAGCTTTCTTAAATCATAAGATTCCAAAACTTGAACATAAAAATCTTTCTTAAATTTTAAAACTCAAAATTCAAATCTTTCCTAATTCAACCCTTTCCTAATTCTACCCCTTTTCAAATCTTAACTTTCTAAATTTAGATTTTCCAATCTTTCCTAAATTCAAACCTTTTTAATCTCAAGATTTTCTCAAACTCAAACTCTAAAACTTTCTAAATCTTAAACTTTCTAAATCTCAAATCTTTCAAAATTCAAAGTTTTCTAAATTCAAAACTTTCTTAAGTTAAATCTCTCTAAACTTCCAAACTTTCTAAATACTAAACTTTCCTAAAACTTCAAATCTTTCCAAATCTAAAACTTTCTAAACTCAAAACTTTCTTATTTTCAAAACTTTCTTATTTTCAAAACCTTTCTTGAAATGAAACTTTCTTAATTCAAAACTTTCCTAAGTTGAAACTTTCCTAAATCAAAACTTTTCTCATTTGTACCTTTCCTAATTCGAATATTTCCTAAATCCAATCTTTCCAAATCTTCCAATTCCAACATTCGAGTCAAATCTTTTCTAAAATCTTTCCAAGTCAAGTCCAATCCTTCTTTTCTAAGTTCCTAAGTCTAGGTTTCCTAAAACCAAGTCTTTCAAAACCAATCTTTTCAAATCTTCCGATCAAAGTCCAAATTTCTTATTCTTCCAATTCCAATTCAAATTCTAACTTCAGCTCTTTTCCTAATCAACTATTCTATTTCCAATCAGACTCTTGTCCGAACTACGACTGACTTGATTCCTCCAAAAGGATACATAGGCAACCCTCATGAGTGCGGTCAGAACATTTTTCAAGTTTCTATTTCAACAAAATCTTTCCAAATCTCCAATCTATTTTCAAACTTCCAATTCCAAATTTCTATTTCCAAATCTCTATTTTCAATTTCAAAACCTTCTTTCCAAATTCAAACTTCTATCTCTTCCTTTTCAAATCAAATTAATTTCTTTCCAAATCTACTTTTCAATTCTCTTTCCTTGCACTTGCATATCATGCATCATGTTAAATTTCTTTTTAAACATTTCCTTTTCAAAGTGGATAGGATTGAACATTGGTTAGTTGAAGACTCTTATAGGTGAATCTAGGGTAAATAGACATATAGGTATCGCAAGGGCGGGGTAGGGTGAAGGCTTAGTGCGTCTTCCCTACACGTAACCAACCTCCGAACCTAGATCACTATTTTCAAAAGACCAAAAGGAGTTATTTTTCTAAAAAAGGCTTAATATTTTCTAAAGGTTGCTAAATAACTTATTTTCTTAAAAACTCTCTCTTAAGGAGATATTTTCAAAATCATTTTCCAAAACCTTAAGTATACTTTTCGAATTATGCTTAGTTTTTAGGTGACCTAACTCACCTTAATCAAGTTAGATGGTGACTCCAAACTTTTTCCAAAAGCCCTTTATTCAAATCTATTTTCAATTCAAACATAGTCACACTCATTCTCCTGGGAGGGTGAGTTTTAACGAGAGAGTACAGTGTTTTTCTCGCTTGTGCGTTCCTCGAGTGCAAAAAATCTGGGCGCGACACATACCTTTCCAAATTTCGACTTTCCAAATCTAAGTTTTCAAATCTTTCTTAAACTCAAACCTTTCCTAATTTCAAGAATTTCTAAAACTCACACTTTGAATCCTTCAAAAATTCTAAATTTTCCTAAACTTCAAATCTTTCCAAATCTAAAACTTTCTAAACTCAAAACTTTCTTACTTTCAAAACTTTTCTATTTCAAAACATTCTAAATTCAAAACATTCCAATTCCAATACTTTCTTAAAATGAAACCTTTCCTATTTCAAAATTTTCCTAAATCGAAACTTTCCTAAAATGGAACTTTCCTAAAATGAAACTTTTCTAATTCAAATCTTTCCTAAATTCTAACTTCCCTAATCTTCCAAGTCTAACATTTGAGTCAAATCTTTCTTAATCTTAAGTCCTTCCTAAATCCTATCTTTCTAAGTCTAGGATCTCTATCTTTCCAAATCAAAGTTCAATCTTTTCAATTTCAAATTCCGATTTCCAATCTCTCAAATTCCAATTCAATTTCTTCTTCCATATCAGATCTTCTATTTTCTATTGGACTCTTGTCCGAACTACGACTGACTTGATTCCTCCAAAGGGATACGTAGGCAATCCTCATGGGTGCGGTCACAACCTTTTTGAAGCTTCCATTTCCATGACTTTTTGCAATTTCCAATTTCATGATCTATTTCAAACTTCTAATTCCAAATTTCTATTTCCAAATCTCTATTTCCAATCTCTAAAACTTTTTTTCAATTTCAAATCTATCTTTTCATATCTCTTTTCCAAAATCGAGTCAAGTTCTTTCAAATCTATTTCCAAATCAAATCTCTTTTCTTGCACTTGCATATCATGCATCATTCTTTTAAACATTCTTTTTCTAAAGTGGATAGTTTTGGACATACATTAATTGAAGACTCTCATAGATGAATTTAGGATGAATAGATATGTAGGTACTGCAATGGCGGGGAAGGATGATGGCTTAGTGCGTCTTCCCTATACGTAACCAATCTCCGAACCTAGATCATTGTTTTTGAAAGACCAAATGCAGTTATTTTCAAAAAAAGGGCTTAAATATTTTTTAAAGGTTGCCAAACAACTTGTTTTTTTAAAAATCCTCTCTTAAGGGAGCATTTTCAAAATCATTTTCAAAAGCCCTTAGTATAGTATTCGGATTGTGCTTAGTTTTTTTTAGATGACCTAACTCACCTTAATCAAGTTAAGTGGTGACTCCGAATGTTTTCTAAAAGCCCTTTTATTCAAATTGATTTTCAATTTAAACCTAGTCGCACTCATTCTTCTAGGAGGATGAGTTTTAACGAGAGAGTACAGTATTTTTTCCACTTGTGCGTGTATTCCTCAATTACGAAAAATTTGGGCGCAATAGTCATTTGTGACCTTTTGGATGGAGATTTCTTGAGATTGGAATGCTTAGTGTTTGCTTAACTGTTGAATTTTGCTTTTGCTGGGTATAATAGGATTCTTGCTGACATATCTTCTGCGGGGTTGTGTTTATCTAAAGTCAAGCATCTTGAGTTTGTTTCTAGAGGGGGTGAGGTCTTTTTTAAGGGATCCGGAGGGTTGAACATCTTTGGTGGGTTCCTTTTTTAATGGATCAATTGGTTTGAAATTGAATAGGAGGTGTAGGGTGGGTCATTGCCCCAGCTTTAATGATTTGAGGATGGTCGAATCAGGCTTTCCAAAGCTATTTGGGGAGGTTGAGGGTGGGACATTGTCCCAGTCGCCATTATTTGAAAAAGGTCGAATTAAACGGTTTAAAATTTTCACAGGAAGTTAGAATAATGTATGTTATACTCATGGATAGATATAAATTTATGGGTTTACACAGAGATTGAAATGAATGCACGGACTTATGCATGAATCGCATTAAATGCATGTTATACTTTTGATGAATGCACATGATTATACGAGAGTGAACTTGACTGCATGTCATACTTTTTGATGAATGCATGAGGTTATACAAAAATAGAATTAAATGCATGTCATACTTTTTGACGAATGTATAGAGATGGAATTTTGAAAGCATGTCATACTTTTTGATGAATGCATGAATAGATGTGGTTTGTATAGGAATTGAAATGAATGCTTGTCATGCAAGTTAATAAAGGTATGGAAATGAATGCACATGTTTAATACATGGAACATAATTTAATGCATATCATACTTTTTGATGAATGCATGAACATGTATGGTTTATATGAGAATGGAAATGAATGTATACTGTACTTTTTTATGAATGCACAAATTTATACACGAATGGAATTGAATGCATATCATACTTTTTGATGAATGCATATATAGATGGAAATGGACGTATGTCATGAGGGTTGCCCCATGGTTCATGTTTAGTTATAAGCATGATATCTTAAGATCAGCCAGTCTTTTGAACTTTTATTCTTCTCTTGGGACTTCCCTTTCAGGTTCTGCCCTTTTCTTGCCAGGATGTGATAGCACTTGCACCTTTTCAGATATTCGATCCATTGACTCATTTTCCCCTCTCTTTTGTTGAAAAGGAAAACTTCTCTTAGTGGACCTCTCGAGTGACAGCCGATATCGCCCTTTGGCAAAGCAACTTGTAGCTTCCTTCCTCAATCAGAAAAGGCTTGACTTGGGACTGTAATGTAGGCTAGGTTTAAGGGTTGTAAGAAATGAATGGATATATAGGCCCAAAAATTTTAAATTCAACAAGGGTTGTATGAACCAGAGCCACCTTTTGTAAGAAACGAATTTTGCCCCTGTATATACCATTCTTTTAGATGTTGTTGTTTCTTTGATCAAGCTTACTTAGACTAAGCAATTTTTCTTGATCTAAGAGGACTTTAATTTGGATCGTAATATGGGCTAGGTGATAGGGTATTTGAAAGGGAGGATAAAGGCTCAAAACCTATCATATTTGCTAGGCTATTGAAGACCCATGATCACCTTTGGCAAGTCGCTCTTACCCTTGTCCTTCTTTTGGACCTTTCTCTTTGTCGAGAAGCTCAGTTTTGTTTTGTCCTTCTGTTGACGTCTTGGATGACTCTATTGTAAGCACCCTATTTTTTATCGCTCGACAGTCTACAGTCCGTCCAGACTTGAGTTGAAGTCAATATAGACATATTCCAGAATTCTAGTCCTAATCCAGTTAACTCATCACTTCAGGGCCCACCGGGCCCAAACAGAGGCAAAACGACAAAAATGCCCTTGTGGGCGTTGTTCAGTCCACTCCCATAGGCACGTTTTTCTGAAGACGGTAAGTCCCCCTTCCCAATTCCAATAGGCACGTCTTTACGAAGACGGTAAGTCCCCTTTTCTAGTCCAATTTCAATCCTTCTATCGAGAAAGTTGATTCCTTGAGACGGTAAGTCTATCCAATCCGGCACGTTTTCCAAAGAAAGTTTCTTCGAAACAGTAAGTTCCTTTAAATTCGTTGATCGAGACGAGACCCCAAGTCCCCTAGATGGTAGAACGGTCCACCTTTGGCGCATGTTAGCCCGCCAATGTAGAAATGTCCGTTTCGGCACGCCTTCCGAGAAAGTTGATTCTCAAGCGCTAAGTCCCTTTAGCAGCTTCCCGAGATCAGGCAGTCTCGGGAATGATCGCGAACGGTCAGAGTAGCGGAAGTTTTCACAAATATCGCAACCATCAGACTAGCAGAAATACTCACAAACAAGTCAATATAGGGACTTGCCAACAAACTCCTGTATCATAGGACCGCCATCAGAGTGGCGAAAACACTTAAAACACAAGTCAACACCAGTGCCTGCTAACCCACTTCGATGAAAAATGACCAAACTGCCCCTAGGTCCATTTCCGGCACGTTTCTCAAGAACATACCTAAGTCCTCAGAATAGTAAGTCCACCCTTCCAAGATTGTTTTAAAAGCAATCCGGCATGATTAGGTGCCTTCTAGTCAGTTTCAAACCAATTTCGAGACATTCTAGTTAAGATGACCATTTTGTCCCTAGGCATCCAAGCCCCCCAGGAACCACACCAGCTTTGGGTATCAAACCGGTAATCTCCCGAGAATGCTTTTTATAGTATTCTCAACCTTTTATTATCTTTTTGGATCATTCCAAGTCAGTTCCGGCAAACTCGGTGCGAAATGACCGTTTTGCCCATGGTGGGCCGGTCGCCTTTTCCAACCACACCAGCTTTGGGTATCAAACCGGTAACCTTTGAGAACATTCTAAATAATATTTCCAAATCTCAAGTCTTCTTCCGGGACATTCTGGGTCCGTCCCGGCAGCTTTTCGGCCCGATTGACCGTTTTGCTCTAATAGCCCGGTCAACCCTTCCGACACATCTTGTACTTATTTTTCAAGTCCATTATCCCCGAGACCCTATTCTAAGGGTTCCTACCCTTTTTCGGCATTCTGGACCATTCCCAGTCCCTTAAATCCTTCCCAGACCTTCCGGAGTCACTCCTAGTGAAGTTATGCTAAAAATTGCATGGTAGTCACTAGTACAGGCGCCCAAATCTTCTGAAGATACGTTGTTTACTGACCTTAAAACTTTCTTAACTGGCTGGCACCACTACTAGGGGCGCCAAGCCAATATTTGGCTTGGTGCAAGAAGGACTTTTGGCCTGGCGCTACTGCAATAGGCGCCAGGTCATTCCTCTCTTTATAAATACAGAGCCTCCTCCAGTGTGAGAGAAGTCTACAAACTCAGTCTAAAAACCCTATTCTTTGATATACGGAGCTCGTAGCCTCCCAAAACCCTAGCTTCTTTAGGTTTTCCAAACCCTAGCCTCCATACACAAACCTTAGCCTCCTATACATTCATGCACACTCTTATATACTCATACACTAGCATTCAAACCCTCCATTCAAGACGTGGATTGCTGCAACTACGAAGCTTTGAAGACCGAAGACAAACTCTCGAAAATTGAAGTGAAGACCGAAGCAAAGTAAGAAAAACAAAGCGCGCAAAGCAAAGCAATATAAACAAGACACAAGGTAGGCTTTCTCTTTAAGTTTACGTATCTTCTCTCTCTCTTCTCTCTCCTAACCCACTTGGGTTTTCTTCTATTTTAATCTCCCATCTTCTTCCCCCCCTTTCTTTGCATGCTTGAAATAAAGGACTTCCCGGTCCATGTGTAGGATTAGGCTATTGGAGGGTCACTATGTCAGGGGCTTTCTTTTAGTCTAATCGGAAACCACGTGGGTTCGGCCCCCTTGATTATGTGGCGAAGCCTTTAACCTTGTATGTTCATGACCCCAACTTGCATTGTGCATATCATGATCTTGCATTATTTCAAAATTCTTTTTCAAACTTGTTTTCAAACTTGCATCAAAACTATTTTCAAAACTTGCATTAAAATCTTCTTTTTCAAAACTTGTTTTCAAAATCACAATCCTAGAGTGATTGTAGCCTTTCCATGGTTAGGGTTGCTTTAGGAAAGTATTACATTTAAAGTGACCGATGTGGTCCATATTTTCAACTCCTTGTTGTTTTCAAAACCACTATTCTAAAGTGGTTCTAACATTCTTATGGTTAGAATCGTTTTAGGAAAGTGAGATATTTTATATACTTTCTAAAAACTCTCCCCAATCTCCTTTCCAAAATTATTTTCTAAAAACTCCCTCCAAAAATCTATTTTTCAAAACTTCTTTTTAAACTCCTTTCCAAAACACTTTCCTCAAAATTCACTTTCCTAAAAACACTCCCTAGGTTTCCTTCTTAAATCTCTTTCCTAAAAACTCTTTCCAACAATCTCTTTCCAAAAATCTTTCCAAAAACTCTCTCTTCCAAATTCACTTTCTAAAAAATTCTCTCTAGGATTTTCTTCCAAAAATCTCCCTTTCTAAAAACTCACTTTCCAAAATCTCCTTCCTTAGAGTCCAAGTCAAGCCTTAGAATCCATGATTAGAAAACTATAATTTTTCTTCCCAAAAACATGATTTTCAATCTTACCTTAAAATCTAGGTTTCTAAAATCTCCTCTTTTACATGTAAACCATAAGTTTCCAAAATCCCCTTTTTACGTCAAAACTATAGTCTTCCAAATCTAGGGTTTCCAAAACTTCACCTACCAAATCCATGCCAAATCCAATCTTCCCTTTAGGAAATCGAATCCAATCTCCCTTTAGGCAACTAGATCCTATCCTCCGTTTTTGGAAACAAAATCAAATCACCTCTTTAGAAACAAAATCCAATCCCTTGTTTTAGGAAATAGGAATCTCAATTCTTTCTAATCTAGTACCTTCCTAAACCATAAGTTTCCTAAACCTAAACTTTTAAATCTTTCCTTAAACTTTAAGCTTCCAAATCTTTCCTAATTCAACCCTTTCCTAGTTCCACACCTTTCCAAATTTTGACTTTCCAAATCTAAGTTTTTCAAATCTTTCCTAAACTCAAACCTTTCCTAATCTTAAAAATTTCTAAAACTCAAACTTTGAATCTTTCCAAAATTCTAAACTTTTCTAAACTTTAAATCTTTCTAAATCTAAAACTTTCTAAAGTTAAAACTTTCTTACTTTCTAAACTTCCATATTTCAAAACATTCCAAATTCAAAAATTTCCAATTTCAGTACTTTCTTAAAACAAAACCTTTCCTATTTTAAAGCCTTTCTTATTCCAAAACTTTCCAAAATCGATATCTTTCCTAAATTGAAATATTTCCTAAAACCAAAACTTTCCTAAAACAGAATCTTCCTAAAACGAAACTTTTCTATTTCAAACCTTTCCTAATTTGAACATTTCCTAAATCCAATCTTTCCTCATCTTCCAAGTCCAACACTCGAGTCAAATCTTTCCTAAGTCTCAAGTCTTTCTTAAGTCTAGGTTTCCTAAAACCAAGCTTTCCAAAATCAAATCTTTTCAAATCTTTCAATCAAAGTTCAATCTCTCAATCCTCTAATCCAAATTCTAATTTAATTTCTTCTTCCAATCATATCTTTTATTCTTCAATCGGACTTTTGTCCGAACTACGATTGACCTGATTCCTCAAAAAAGATACGTAGGCAACCCTCATGGGTACGGTCACAACATTTTTCAAATCTCCAATTCCACAATCTTCTTCAAATTTTTAATTTTCTAATCTCTTCCAAGCTTCCAATTCCAAATTTCTATTTCCAAATCTCTATTTTCAATTTCTAAAACTTTCCAATTTCAAGTCTATCTTTTCAAATCTCTTTTAAATTAAATCAATTTCTTTTCAAATTTATTTCCAAATCTATTTTTCAACTCTCTTTTTTTGCACTTGCATATCATGCATCATGTCCTTTTAAACATTCTTTTTCTAAAGTGGATAGGATTGAATATTTGTTAGTTGAAGACTCTCAGAGGTGAATCTAGGGTGAATAGACATGTAGGTACCGCAAGGGCGGGGTAGGGTGATGGCTTAGTGCGTCTTCCCTACACGTAACCAACCTACGAACCTAGGATCACTGTTTTCGAAAGACCAAAATGGAGTTATTTTTTTAAAAAATGGCTTAATATTTTCTAAAGGTTGCTAAACAACCTGTTTTCTTAAAAACCCTCTCTTGAGGAGATGTTTTCCAAAATCGTTTTCAAAAACCCTAAGTGTAGTATTCGGATTGTGCTTAGTTTTTAGGTGACCTAACTCACCTTAATCAAGTTAGGTGGCGACTCTAAATTGTTTTCTGAAAGCTTTTTATTCAAACCAATTTTCAATTCAAACCTAGTCGCACTCATTCTTCTAAGAGAGTGAGTTCTAACGAGAGAGTACAGTGTTTTTTTCGCTTGTGTGTGTATTTCTCGAGTGCGAAAAATCTGGGCGCGACATCTATCTTCTTTTTGTAAGTCGTCACTGCATTTGAAAATCATCATTGTGTTTGGAAATCATCAACATTTCTTTTTATAGAAAATTTTCTCCTTCTTTTTTTTTTTTTGAAAAACTTGCTATTATGTTGGTTCCTACAGATGTCATAAATACTGCATTGTCTTGGAGATATTCATTTATTACGTGCTTTCTTGGAAATCACCATTCATTCATCGGGTGCTCTATTGGAGATCACCATCTGTTCACTATTCGTTCTCTTGTAAGGTACTGTTCGCTACACGTGCTCTTGGAAATTGTCAGGCATTAATGGTTTTACCTTAACCCAGTGTGGGCAGTGATCATTAGATCGGCTAAATGATGGGAATTCGACCGGCTCAAGTGGGCTTTACAAGGGTTATATTTAACTGTATGGTAGAAGAAAAGAGGGCCTCTTTTCATTTCAAGTTGAATTGCTTAGTCTATAAAGCTCTTTAAGAATTTTAGCAACACCTTAAAAATGGTAAATGTTAGTTTGCGGATTCATTCCTTGCATGCATTTACCCCAGTGTGGGGGGTGGCTCCTGGTTTAGGCTTTTGAATGGATATCACATGCGGCTCTAGTGGGCTGACCAACGGATTGCTTTTTGTTTGGAAGAATGAAATGATGGCTCCCTTTCATTTTGAGGGTTTAGCTGCTTACTGCTTTGCTAGGACATCCTTCGGGGGTTACTCGGATTTCAACGAGCTACATAGCTGAGCGTCACCTCTCACCCCTCTATATTTTCCCTCTCTCTATTCTTTCTATTTCTCTCTCCCCTCTTTTCAAAGTTAAAGATTGTTTCTGCTGAAAGTGGTGCTTATGCGATTACATCCTCCAAGTCGGGGTAAAATATTTTAAAGGAAAAATTCCTAGAAAAGAAGACATCATTCATGAAAAGTCATGAGACAAAGATATAAACATGAAAACTTTGGATCCTTTTCATTTAGATGATGTTATTTTCATGCTCAAATTCGAATTGAAAGGCGGGTTTGAAAGAAATCTCCCTTTTTTCAAAATAAACCCCTTAGACTAGTTTTGGAATCACGTTGGCATCCTTCACATTCTATTTTCCTTATGTGTCATCTGATTGCACAAAGATGGCTTTAAGAGTTTAAGGTTTGGTGGAGTGACAACATGGTATAGGGGTCATGGCCTAGCATAAATTATGAAATGGGCAGGGTGCTGGAGGGATTCTATCAGTTTGACTGTGCTCTTTGGACCTAGAAAAAGAAAAACAAAATGTAGTTAGCATGTGGAGTTGAAGGTTTTATGCGATGAATATCCTTTGCGGGTCACTTCTTTGAGGGGATCTAAGCATGCTACTGAGTCCATTTGGAGCTGCAGTTTGCCCCTATGTGCCATATAATACCTCTTCGACATAGGCCGGTTGATGTTACTTTGTTTACACAATCCTGCCTCCATGGACGGAGAGAGATTTGGGCCTCTCTTGAGATATGGTTCTATGCATGTCATGAAGCCTTAGGGTTTGAGAAACCCTTAGGGGTTTAGGTAGGTTTGATTAGCATGAGATTAGATCATCCCTTTCTTTCTACGGTTGATTGAATGCATGAGAATCAACAGCTTGAGCTTCTTGGAACTCTTATTCTGGAATGGATATCAATTCATGAGCATAATAGTAGTGAATATGTGAGCAACATAATGGTAGCAGATGAGCAATTTTGGAAGATCCCCTTTTTGTGTCCTTGCTTCAACCTCTAGCCTTCTTAGCCTTGGAGATGAGAGGGAAGACAAGAGAATGTAAAAACAAAAACAAAAAAGGAGAAATTAGTGCCTTTGGATTGGAAATTTTTATGCAATGCATGCCTTAGGGGTGCCCCTATTTTGAGAGGGGAACTAAGCATGATGTGTTGGCTCACGTTTGGATATAGGGGGTTGCCCCTATATGCAATAATATACCTGTGTGAGCCTGTTCATTCATTCATTCATTCACACATTTATGCATTCGTTTCATGAAAGTAGGAAAGACAGTTTTATTGCATTTGATTTCTTTTTGGTACATGGAATTGAAAGTACATTTAAAGGGGAATGGGAACATTTTTCTTAGGACTTTCGCCTATTTTATCTTTACATTTGGGATCCTAAACTATTCTTAAATCTTCAAATTTGCCTTCTTTGATGGGGGTCGGTGAGAGACCTTGATTTCAAATTGCCCTTGTCTTCTTGGCAGCCCTATCTTTGTGACTGAAGAGGGATTAGGCCCTCTTCATGAGATAACTTTGATGCATGCCATAAATTCTTAGGGTCTCTTAGTACCCTTAGGAGTTTTGGTTGATTTGATTTGAGTGAGAAGGTATTTGGACCTTTCTTTGGGGTTGTCGTGCCCAGATTTTTCGCACTCAAGGAATACACACACAAGTTATATTCTCTTGTTAGAACTCACCCTCCTAGAAGAATGAGTACGACTATATTTGAATTGAAAATTGATTTGAATAAAGGGCTTTTGGAAAACATTTGGAGTCGCTACCTAACTTGATTAAGGCGAGTTAGGTCACTTAAAAACTAAGCATAATCCGAAGACTACACTTAGGGTTTTTGAAAACGATTTTGAAAATACTTCCTCAAGAGAAGGTTTTTAAGAAAACGGGTTGTTTAGCAACCTTTGGAAAACATTTAAGCCTTTTTTTGAAAATAAACACCATTTTGGTCTTTGAAAACAGTGATGCTAGATTCGGAGGTTGGTTACGTGTAGGGAAGACGCACTAAGCCATCACCCTACTTTGCCCTTGCGGTACCTATATGCCTATTTACCCTAAATTCACCTATAAGAATCTTCAAGTAACAAATGTTCAATCCTATCCACTTTAGAAAATAATGTTTTTAAAAGAATGATGCATGACCAGCAAGTGCAAGGAAGTTGAAAAATAGATTTGAAAAGAAATTGATTTGTTTTTAGAAAGAAATTTGAAAATATAGATTTGAAATTGGAAAGCTTAGAAATTGGAAGTAGAGATTTGAAAATAGAAATTTAGAATTGGAAGTTGGAAAAAAGTTGTGAACGCACCCATGAGGGTTCCCTACGTATCCTTTTTGAGGAATCGAGTTAGGCGTAGTTCGGACAAGAGTCCGATAGAAAATAGAAGATTGGATTCGAAAAAGAGTTTGATTGGAAGAAGGAGTTTGGTTTGAACTTAGAAGATTGGAAATGGGGAAATTGGAATTTGGAAAGATTGGACTCTGATTTGGAAATATTGAGGTTTAAGAAACCTAGACTTAAGAAAGATGGGTTGTTGGAAGGACTTGAGATTAAGAAAGGTTTGACTCGAATGTTGGACTTGGAGAATTATGAAAGATTGAATTTTGGAAGGGTTCGAATTAGGAAATGTTCGATTTAGGAAAGGTTCGATTTAGGAAAGTTTCGTTTTAGGAAAGTTTCATTTTAGGAAAGGTTCAATTTAGGAAAGTTTTGAATTAGGAAAGTTTCAATTTAGGAAATTTTTAGATTAAGAAAGTTTCATTTTAAGAAAGGTTTTGAAATAGGAAAGGTTTCGTTTTAAGAAAGCATTGGAAGTGGAAAGTTTTGAATTTAGAATGTTTTGAAATAAGGAAGTTTTGAAAGTAAGAAAGTTTTAAGTTTAGAAAGTTTTAGATTTAGAAAGATTTGAAGTTTTGGAAAGTTTAGAATTTTAGAAGGATTCAAAGTTTGAGTTTAAGAATGATTTGAAAACTTAGATTTAGAAAGTTGAAATTTGGAAAGGGATGAAATTAGGAAAGGGTTGAATTAGGAAAGATTTGGAAGGTTAATGTTTAAGGAACGATTTAAAAGTTTAAGTTTAGGAAACCTAAGGTTTAGGAAAGTACTAAATTAGGAAGGAATTGAATTTAGGAAAGATTTGGGTTTGGAAGGATTGAGATTCCTATTTCCTAAAACAAAGGATTGGATTTTGTTTCTGAAAGAAGTGTTTTGATTTTGTTTCCAAAAACGGAGGATTGGATCTAGTTTTCTAAAGGGAAGATTGGGTTTGGTTTCTTAAAGGGAAGATTGGATTTGGCATGAATTTGGAAAGATGGAGTTTTTAGAAATCCTAGTTTTGGGAAGACTATAGTTTTGACGTAAAAAAGAGGTTTTAGAAATATACAAAGTTTTGATGTAGAAAACAAGAGATTTTGGGAACCTAGGTTTTGAGGTCAAAATAAGAGATTGGAAATCATATTTTTGGGAAGGAAAAACTAGGGTTTCCTAATTGTTGGCTCTAAGGTTTAACTTGGACATCAAGAAAAGGGATTTTTGAAAAGTGAGTTTTTTTAAAAGAGGAATTTTTGGAAAAGAAATCCTAGAGAGAAGTTTTTAGAAAGTAAGTTTGAGAGGAGTTTTAGAAAGAAGACTTTGGAATAAGCTTTTAAGAAAGAGTTTTTAGGAAAGAGATTCGGGGAGAGTTGTTTAGGAAGGAAACGTAGGGAGCGTCTTTCAAGAGTGAACTTTGAAGAGAACGTTTTTAGAAAGGAGCTTTTAGGAAAGACATTTTTGGAAAGAGATTGTTGGAAAGGAGTTTTGAAAAACAATTTTGGAAAGGAGGTTGGAGAGAGTTTTCTAAGAAGGAAACCTAGGGAGTGTTTTTAGGAAAGAAATTTTGAAGAAGGTATTTTGGAAAGGAGTTGAAAAGGAAGTTTTGAAAATAGATTTTTGGAGGGAGTTTTTGGAAAATAATTTTGGAAAGGAATTTGAAAAAGGAGATTGGAGAGCGTTTTTAAAAAGTATGTTGAAGAAGAGGTTTTTAGAAGGAGGGATTTGAAAAGAGAGTTTTTGGAAAAGTATAAAAAAATGTCTTACTTTCCTAAAGCGATTCTAACCATAAGAAGGCTATAACCACTTTAAAAAAGTGGTTTTGAAAACAACAAGGATTTGAAAATATGGACCATATTGGCCACTTTAAATGTAACACTGTCCTAAAGCAACCCTAGTCATAAAAAGGCTAGAATCACCTTAGGATTGTGGTTTTAAAAACAAGTTTTGAAAAAAGAAGATTTTGATGCAGTTTTGAAAACGATGTTAATGCAAGCTTTTGAAAACAAGTTTGAAAACGAATTTTGGAAGAATGCAAGATCATAATATGCACAATGCAAAAAGGGTCGTGAACATACAAGGTTAAAAGGCTTTACCACATAATTAAGGGGGCCGAACCCACGTGGTCTCCGGTTAGACTAAAAGAAAGCCCCCGACACGGTGACTCTTTAAAAGCCTAATCCTACACATGGACTGGGAATTCTCTTATTTCAAGCATTCAAGAAAGGGGGGGGAGAAGATGGGGGATTAAAATAGAAGAAAACCCAAGTGGGTTTGGAGGGAGAAGAGAGAGGGGGAAGTGCAGAAATGTAAAAAGAAAACTTACGTTGTGTCTTTTTATTTTGCTTAGCTTTGTGTGCTTTGCTTGTGGTCTTCACTTCAGTCTTCATCTTGATCTTCGTCTTAATCTTCAAGTGTTTGCTTCAATCTTTAAGAGCTTCAGATTGCAGCACTTCAAGTCTTCAATGGAGGCTAGTGTATGAGTGTATAGAAGTGTATGTGAGTGTATACGAGGCTAGGGTTTGTGTATGGAGGCTAGGGTTTGGAAAACCTAAGGAGACTAGGGTTTAGAGAGGCTACGAGCTCTATATATCAAAAAGTAGGGTTTTTAGACTGAGTTTGCAGACCTCTTTCACGTTAGAGGAGGCTTTGTATTTATAGAGAGAGGAATACATTGGCGCCTGTTGCAGTGGCACCGGACCAAAAATTACACTGGCGCCACTAGGAGTGGCGCCAGGCCATTTTTTGGCTTGGCGCCACTACTAGTGGCACCAGCCATTTAGGAAATGTTTAAGGTCAGCAAGCAACATATCTTTATAATATTTGGGTGCTTGTACTAGTGACTATCATGCAATTTTTAGCCTAGCTTCACTAAGAGTGACTTCGAATAGTCCGAAAATGAATTGAAGGGGCTGGGAATGACCCGGAGGCCCGGAAAGGGACAGGAACCCTTAGAATATTGTCTTGGAGGCAATAGACCTGAAAGATGCTGAAAAGATGTGTTTGAAGGGTTGACCGGGCCATTAGGGGCAAAACGGTTAATTGGACCGGAAAACTACCAGGATGGACTCAGAATGCCCTGGAAGAAGACTCGAGATTTGGAAACATTATTTAGAATATTTCCAAAGGCTACCGGTTTGATACCTAGAGCCGGTGTGGTCGAAAAAGGCGACCGGCCCACCAAGGCCAAAACGGTCATTTTGCACCGGGTTTGTCGAAACTGACTCGAAATGATCTAGAAAGTCAACGAAAGGCCAGGAATACTATAAAGAGCATTCTCGGGAGGCTACTAGTTTGATACCCAGAGCTAGTGTGGTTGGAAAAGGCGACCGGCCTGCTAGGGGCAAAACAGTCATTTTGTGTCAAGTTTGCCGAAACTAACTCGGAATGCTCTAGGAACATATCAGAAGGTCGGGAATACTATAAGAAGCATTCTTGGGAGGTTACCGGTTTGATACCCAGAGCCGGTGTGGTTCTTGGGGCTTTCGGATGCCTAGGGGCAAAATAGTCATTTAGCTTCAAGTGGGCCCTACAGGCCCGGGAAGCGACTGGTGGAATAAATTCAAGTTTAGAAGGTAGGTTAGAGTCTGGATATGCGTGTGATGTGTAAAAGTGAGCCCAGTTGGACCAGAGATTGCCGAGTGGGAAATATGTGGTGTTTACAGGGATTTAATCAAATGCATGAAGATGCAATGACTTGAGTTATTTTGAGAACTCTTGTCTTAAAATTATTGTAGATGCATGAGAAATTATGATGCGAGACGTTGTGTATATAACATAATGATGAAAATTAAACATCATAATAGAATATAAAGGAAAGTAAAGCAGTCGCCCTTTCCTCCTTAGTTTTGAAATTGACACATGTGTT